>VCRD01000408.1:109783-279951 GCA_006783055.1 Trinorchestia longiramus | reverse complement strand
TTCTAGTGTATTGACATTATTTTCAGCCAGTCATTTCTTAGTAGCCACCGCGGTGGAGTGGTCTGCGGCCTGTGTTAGGTATCAGGTCTCTGCTTCGGGCAGACAGACCGCGGGTTCGAAACCCAGCCATGAATACGAGCCGTTTCTCGTTTCGCGCCGTGAGCTAGCACTTATCGGTAAGCCCTCAACACATGGGTAAGCCCATGGACACATCCCAGGATCGTCGCATGGAGCTCACCATCATCCTTACTCTAAGAATGTTAACCTTAAGAATTTGAAAAACCAATGTACTAATGTCTATGTACTGTGTACTTGATTGGAAATAAAGTTGTTGTTGTTGTTAGTAGCTTTTGCTGTGTGCTTAGGGGGATTATCTTGTTGGAAGATCCAGTTCTCATGAAATTCATACTTTCCAACAGAAACGAACAAATTTGTTTTTAAAATATGTTGATACGGTTCGGTGTTCATTCTACCCTTTATTACTACTATCTTCCCCGTACCTTCTGCAGGGAAACATCCCCGAACCCCGATGCTGCCACTTCTAAATTTCCCTGCTAGAATTGTGATCTCCGGTTTGAAGGCAGCGCTATCTTTCCCCCGCACACAATTTCTTGAATTGTACCCGAAGAGCTCAATTTCAGCTTTATCAGTCCACACAATTCTATTATAGAATGGTCCTTGCCTATCCCTCCGTTCACGACCAAATTCTAACGGCATATCTGTGTGCCTTTTCAATAGCAGTAGAGTTTCCCAACGTGAGCGGGATTTTCGATAGTTTCTGCGTATTCTATTGCTTATTATTCGATTAGTAATTCTGATTCCTAATGAAAATAAATCTTCTTGCAATTCTTCACAAATAATCATCGGATTTTATTTAACCCAATCTCCTCGAAAATCTGAGAGCAATCTTGCGTGAAGCACCAGATCTTTGGTTTCTAAAATTATTTTTTAAACCTTGCAATGAAGGAGAGACAGTAAATGAAATATTGAAACTATCTGATATTTTCCTGCACTTTTTACCTTCTTTCCATCGTTTAACAATCAGTTCTTTTGGCAATTTCTTTAGTTCTTCACCTTCTGCCATGACGAATAACTTGCTGTAGGAAATATCAATGCTGATCGTCTGGTTAGTGATTTTAGGTTAAAAATAATTCTTGATTATATATTTATAACTAGTTAGAACATTCTAGTGGAACAACCTTGAAATTAATAGTAACATAACAAGTTTGAAATCTAAAATGTATGATGTTCTAATACTTATTTCAGCCTTGAAAATTAAAGAATATATTTTTATGCATTTTTATCAGAGCTTTCTTTATTTCCATTCGCATTTCATCATCATGCACATGCAAACAATAAGATGTGAATTCCAACAAGTTTCATTAATTGGTAGTATAATATATTAAATTGTCAATTTTATGGGATATGAACATTGGTTTCCCCCGCTGTATGTTATATAGTGTATTTTAGAGACTTGTGTTTAAGCTGTAATACAAAAATAATGGCTAAACCTAAATTTGGAAGGAGTTTCAAGTAAAAAGTTTTTAAAATCAATTAGATGTTATTAATTTATTATATATCAAATATTTTAGGGGAATTTTCTAACGATCAAGGAAATTAAGTCACAAAATAACACTGGATATAATAACCCACAGTTTGCACTCAATCACAGCGATCACTACCATCACACTTCAAAACTTAAATCAAGACGCGGAATACACTCGAAATATTTTGTTACCTCGGCTCCCACAGCCTATGACAGCTGGCAAAAGGAGAATGAGGTCGTGAATGGTATGAACAAATTGCGCAGCAAAAAGAACGACAAATGATTAATTTCGGTGAGGGATTGGTTGCACCCCGGTCTCCTTGACGAGAACAACACAAAAAAACAGGACACTGTTTATTCGGTCTAACTTTCCAAACACACTGTAACCTCCTACAATAAAGTCTCCTCACAAAGTTCATTCTTAAGCAATGTTTTGGAAGCTGGAGCTGATTATGGAAGGGTTGAAATCATTATGAATATTCAATTGGTAATTTCCACATAATTCGAAAAATTTTCAGTCAGTTCTAGAAAGCACAGGTAATTTGACACAACTAGTATTTTTCAGATGCTTCCAGAAAATAAAAGCTTTACAACCTGATATCACTAAGGAATGTGGTTACTAAACAAAGCTTTAACAAGGACATCTAGAGTGAAACTTTTTGTAGTTCTGGCAACAGAGTCGTAGAGCCTACAATACGAAAACAAAGAGAGGGTGGAATGGTCCAAATGGAAACCGTGTAACTCTGGGAGAACAGTATTCAAACGCTTATTATTTATTAAGAACTACTTAGAAAATTCCATACTTAGAAAATTCAAGACCCCTGTAGACTGTAGCAGCTCAGAAATGTTGCAACGATAATAATTTAAGACTTGGAAAGCTGGAAAAGGTTTTAGTAAATTGTAAACCATCGAGAGCACTCACGCATAAGATCACTAGAACGTACATCAGCCTCCTGTACGATAGAGTTGAAGTATATCCTCATAAAACTGAGTCCCCGACAGCCCCATACCGTAACTATTGGAGCATCAATTGGTGCAGCTGTGTCCACACATTAGAAGTTTTTGTAAATACACTAAAGAGAAAATGATCGCTACATCTTTCAAGGATTTCTAGATCCTCACTTGATCGTCGAGTGCCAAGGCCACCACGGTACGTTCAAGCCTAGACGCCTGTAGAAATCGTCGGCCACTCACCAAAAAAATGCATAAAATATTTGCAGCAAAACTTTATGACTACGCTCCACCAATACCTCCTTATGAAGCCCATAATTTCAATGGAAACTCTTCTGTAGCTTTAACTTTCTTAGGACGCTAGTAGTACACGCTAGGTATACCCACGTGTTTTCTTCCACAACCCGCCGCAATAATTTTTCCTCAGTACTAATTTTGATGATTTTTGACAACTTAGAAATAAAATTTACCTCTGAGTTTTTCACGTAGACCGATTACCCAGTGATGCTTGCAACAAGCTTACATCATTTGTTTCGCTAACTGTTGAAAAATTGTAAGCACGTAAACAATAACTGATTCATGACTCCATTGTGTTTATGATAATCTGGAGGCCTGCGCTGTGATTCTGTACACTGACCCACCTGCAGATGACCGCTGCTCTCTCTTTAGAGGAATCAGGTACAATTTACGTGGCTGTCACAATAAATTGGCCTTCTGAGACCATAAATTCGGTTTTCAAAAAGAATTTTTAGAGCAGCGCGCTTTTCAGCAGACCAGGAAAATCTTCTGTCGCGCCAGCTCCGAGGAATGGCGTCGAGGGCGTCCGCAATTTTACGAGAAAATATGAAGTAATGAAAAGCTTTTAGAATTGACTACTAGTCACCATTAAAGAAAATAAATAAAATTCTATGAATAAAGAAATAAGCATTTGGGTTAACTGCTGTTATGCACGTTGATATGACATGTGTTTTGTCTTAATAAGTCTATTTGTCAAAATTATTTCTTCAATTTGAAAAATATTCTTCAGGAACTCAAGTGAAATAGTTATCAATCCTCTGAAAAAAGGCACAGATATACGAATCAAATTACTGATGATCGCTGCTGTTATTTCGGGAGCAAAAACTTAGCAATTTTACAAAATAGCAAAAAGAATATAGCGAGAAGAATTAATAAAAAGCCTCTGGTCACAAAAATGGCTGCGTAATAACAACCTCGTCAATTAAAAAATTTTCGTTCACTAGTAGGATTCCATGAAAATATTCTTCTTTTTATCAAAAACCAAGGTCACTTGATCCCATTGCTAAATTAAACTTTTCAGAACACAGCTTTGTACAAGGTAGAGCAACATAACTTCCTTTTATTAATGCATTTTACTTTGAAAAACGGAAGTTATGTTGACGCACCCTGAACTACAACAGACTCCATTTAAATGGACGAGCGTGTAGTGGTTGTAGAACACACACACACCCAATACAAGCATCAGTTCAATGTGCACTACCAAGTACATATTATAGGAGCCAACAAAGTTGTTAAAGCAAACAGAAAAAATAGCAATACGTATTATTTCTACAAAGAAATAAAAATGTATGCTCGTAAAAGTCTATAAATTATATACGAGCTTACACCTAATGAAACATGTGCGAAATAATTATCCCACACAGACGAACAGCAAAAACTCTTTTACAAGAAAATTTAAGGTAAATCGAAATCTGTATACGAGATACAAATTATCTTAACAAAACAGTTGTCGTATGTTTGTTGAAATACCAAAACTCTTCAGTTATATGAGGTTAAAAATATGTACATTAATAGAAGTAAATGTACATTATTGGTCAATGGGAAATGAGAATAGAAAGTTACGGCATTGATGGCAACAACATACGATTGCAAGGTGGGAGCCCACCATAAAATGCACACGCCAACAGGCGGACACGAAACACACAAAATTAAGTACCAGGTTAGAGTAACAATTCGGAATGTGGGAGGTAAAAGCAGGTGTTCTCATTGCTGATCTGACAGATAGCAACAAGCGCCAGGGAGTCACAAGGACAAATTTAGGTAATTTCAGAGGCGAAAGAAGCCAAAGAGCAACAATGAATCACTAACCTGTTATGAGACAGGCGAGACCGGCGATCCAGATAACCTGCTGCACCAATCCCGCGATCGCAGTCATGACTTGAGAAGGTTCTTCAGGTGGAGATGCACTCTTCTATTCTGACAATTTTTTACTGCTAGTTAAGGTATTGCGTGCGGAAATTATTCTCATTTGCGGGGTGATTTTTTGTTGAGAAGGTATTGGAAGAAGAATACATTTATGTAGTAGTCTACTAATCTTCAGCTGCAGTGAATACTGGATTCGTTGGAAGTGTGGAGTAACAGCATAAGTTCAAAGGTAACGATGCTTGGCTACAGTAAGCTCTGTAGTTGACTGCTTTCCAAAACTTCTGGTTGAAACAAACAACTATTTTCCTTGATAGTTCGTTTCAACGTACTACGAAAGAGGTTTCCAAAATGATGACTTCGGTATACAAGCCCTAATTAAAACTTTTATTGAGTGGTAGAGAATCTTCAACAATGGCGTTCGCATGCTTTACAGTAGTTTACTAATTCACGGTGCATGTAGTGTTTGTAGTGCAACTTGTGTAGGGGTTCATACGTCAAGGGCGAATGCAGGTTTTATTTGCAGTAAATACTTCATAACTACTTGGTCCACAACACAACAGCCGCCTTGACAAAATAGTGTAAACTAATGAGCAAGTTATTGCTTAAAATATTCCACAGACTTTGACTGTTGAAAAGTGGATCACGATACATTGAATATCACGTGTGATGTAAGAGCAATTAGCTCGTATCACGCTGCAGATTGTGTGATGCTAAGTTTCAACTGAACACACCAAATTAACAACTGAACAGTTAAGAATTTCTTCCGCCAATGTTAAAGCATCTGCCACAAGTTTGAAGGAATCCATTGTCACGAAACTCTCGGTAGAAGAAGTACTGGTAGCAACGATAGGATCAAATGTGTAGGCTTGGTGTTCCTCGCTACCATTCATAAATTGGTTCAGCAGGTAGTAACTAAAAAGAGAATCTTGCGTGACGGTAGCACGTATTAAAAACTATTAAGCTTTGCTGAATGAAAATGAGACTCGTGTCGGTCTCAATCTCTGTTGAACTTCCATAGGCGTGAAACAAAAACAATTTTGTCGGAATGTGAAATTTTTCATAAGAACATGTATTGTTTCTCAAAAGTATGAAATATATCAATAAAACGTAAAAGTCATGTTTTGTAACAACTTAACTTGAATATGGGCGAAAGTGATTTTTAATTATTTAATACTGGGGTACGAGAAATTGATTTTTTTTAAATAAGCCTGTAGTTCACCTTGACTGGCTACAAACTTTAATTAAGAAGAACAAAGTAGTCAGTCGCCGGTGAGGACTTTCCTTTACGAGTTCCAAGACTACCGCGCCAAATTCACACTACTTGCAAGAAGTTAGTTCAATAGACCTGTAACATGGGGACATGGTCACCTCGGAGCAGCTTTGTTTTTGGTCGCATATTTTCAAGGAGCTTTGCACCGCATTCCTTCAAATTAGAAGTGAAACCCTTTCACCCTTCGACTTCTGTTTAACTTCATTCTCCACGATAATCGTTCATGTTCAATTTTTCATTTCCAGCGCTAAATTTTCCCCTTCAGAATTTATCAGTGATGTTATTCATACCTTAAACGACCCAAGAATTTATTTATATCCATTTCTCTACGATCCTGCACAGCCAACGAAAAATCACAGTTCACACTAGTTAACATACATCTCTATTACCATAGTTATTTTCAAGATTATCCAAATATATCCAACAGCAGTGCTATGTCTGAATCTTGATGATGAATATTGTACACTGAGAAAACGATATGCATTGTTATTACTAGGTATTCATATTTACACAGAACTACATTCACAACATCAACTGAGCAAATTTCAACATTTTTCACACGACTTCCAGTGTATCACTCTGGGAAGAAGCAAAAGATCCTCGATGTCCTCTAGACACTTTGTAGCCAACGATCCAGCCGACGAGCGATGTTTCAGAGACAGCAGTCACAAATCTCCGCTGCACGATTATTGCTCAACGATCACAGTTTCATAGTGACAATTTCAGCACTCACAACAACATTTTTTCACTGTTTCATTTAAACAAAAATGTAATTTGGAATTCCAAACTGAATTACGAGTATACAATGTTCTCAGATTTCGATTGAACAAGATTCACAATAAAAATGAAACCTGGAAAGAAAGGAGCTGATAAAAATCTTAGCCAATTACTTAATTGCAAGTTCAAAGATACAAATAGTTTTGTAATCCAATTTCTTTATCAAAATATTAAACATTATGGATTTTATTTTATTTTATACATCTTATTTAATGACTGTAAACATCCTTCGTGCATCCGAACAGTCACAGATAATAATTGCATAAATAGGTAAATCCTAAAATAGTTTTGTTCTTTGATGTAAGTAATATCCTCAACATTTGAGACACTCATGTGGTCTAGAAACTTAGCAACGATGTTATAATAAATACATTTAGTAGTTGTACTTATAAGTTCTGCTTCATTAGTTACAATGTGTGTGCATCCTTCTTCTTACGGTCGTACTCTGTAAAATCGGGTCATACAATATAAAAAATTACCAGTAGCCTCAAGCTGAGTAATACATTTTGAAACGAATAATTGATCCTTCAGCGACCACAAGGTAAGTTTCATCGTGCATGTAAATACTTGTATTTGTTGTCACAACTCCAATGAACTACTAGAGAGTAAGGTTCTCTTTTGCGGTAATGATCGTTTTTGTCTTGATCACTGGAAGTAAGGAATACTGGCACAATTACATCACAAACATGTTGAGCGGGCCAAGGCTGCATCTGCTACTTCCATTTATGTATACCCCGAGTTAAGAAGGGGACTATAGTTACAATAGGATACACTTCTTGCTACTTGGCTTCCGAGTTGTATGGTGAGAAATAAATTATTCAGCCTCAAGCTATTACGTTGTAACTATATTAATTTGAACACTATTTCCAAAGCGAAGTTTTTCCGGCAATTCACTGCACGTTAGCCAAAGTTTCAACGCTTTTAATCGTCGATAGTAAAATCTACCCTATTCTATGTAGTCTTCGATTTTTAGTTTGAAGTTTTTCAACACAATCAGCATATACCTAATTATAAAACAATTGGCTGGTAACTCCTTGAAAGTAACTTCATATTCATCTGGATCCTGAGCACTAAATTTATGTTATGGAGCTTTTGCACATGAGTACTTAAATCACCGTTGCCATTCTCTCTTTAGTAACAAAACATTAAAATAAACTCCGGACAACAGCTTTGTACTCTCTACTCCAACTTCGATTTTTGATGTAAACTCGTATGAGTTCAGTACTCGGTGCCCGCTCAAGCTTAACGTTTGTTTGACCTGAACACAAACATGAACGAAATGAACAGCTAAGTGAACCCTCACAATCACACAATGTTTGCATCACAATGATACCAAAGTACAACAATACAAACGTCTGCAAAATAACATCGAGAGCCCACCATCGAAGACAATGTTTGTAGTCTGAGACTATGAACAGCCTCAACACAAACGTTTACGGAAACGCTCACGGCCGCCGAAAGACCGTGTTTTCTTGACCGGCCGGTCCAACGACCGATAAAGTTTCGTTTAAACATTCGGAAGGCGTCGCCGAGACTGGAGCGCAATTTATTAGGTGGCAACGGCCCTCGTACCACGAATACCTAACTCTGCCTGCCACCATCATCTGTCATCTTACTTGCCACTGCGAATGTCTCATGCTCTCCGACAATGATACACATTCTTATTGAGAATACTCCTACTGTGCGCTAAATTCTTCAGATCAGGAATCTTAATCTAATGAAGGATTTGGTAGTCGAGTTCTTAAATGTAAAATGCCAAATAGAATTGCAAAAAAATAACATCTTTAATAATCTTGATCATTAATTACACAATATTGATCAATCATAATCAATCATTATTCATCATGATTCATCATGATCCATGATCATGATGGTTCATGATCCATCATGATCCATGATCATGATGGTTCATGATCCATCATGATCCATTATCAGTGTTGGGCAGTATTTAAATACATTTGTGTATCTGAAAATGTATTTTCAAATACATTGAAAGACGTGTATTTAAATACTGTATTTGAATACAAAGTTCGTGTATTTAAAAACAATGTATTTAAATACACGGTATGAATACATTGAAATAGTTTTCAATGGCTCCAGGCGTCCACTGCTTGCCAAGCAGTCGGGGCTGCCAGAATTGTTACGTTCGCAACAAAAGTGTTACTCTTTGCCTATTAATGTTCATGTTATTACTTTTAATACGACTTTAGTTACGCATGATACTTAATTTACATGTTCAATGATCGCATAATATGAGTTTAGGATCTTATTGCAACAATGCATAAGAGGATATTAATATAAAAATAGTGGAATTCTTTAGAAATTTTTCAAATTTGCTACGTTTTTGTTGAATTTGTTACATTTCTGTCGAATATTTTGCGTTTTTTGCTAATCCGCTCCGTTTGAGCGTGGAAGTTGTTACTAATCACGATAACATTCTGGCTACACTGCAATCAGTTAATGATCACTTTTAACTAAGCGTGGCAAGACTTGCTCTGAAACTTTAGTTGCACGTCATACGCGTTAGTTATTGTTAAAATGGCCTCTAAAAGTTCTTTTTCATGTTCCTTACTCTCTTCAAGTACCGATAATAGAGAAATTTCTCCAGTGCACCCTATTTTGGATGGAAAATATTTTGAAATAAAAGAACAATCGAGTGTTAAAGTCAAGTGCGAGTGCATGCTCTATGGTCAAACCATTTTCGCCGCAATGAACAGTACAACGAACCTTTACACTCATATTAAGGTTAGTAAGATATTTTCTTGTACTATTCTAAGTTATATAATTCTTTAGTAAGATAGCAACTTTGTATGTATACATCATATTATTTGATAGAAGTAGGTTTTTATTTCTAATTAATTGACGAATTTTTTTACTGGTTGCGGAAAGAATTTATTACGAATATTTTAACGTAAATCCAAGGGTCCACGCTGTATAACCCATAATAAATAAAAATCATAAAAATTGTTTTCATTACATAAATTATGATGTCTCTATCACTTGTTTGAGATAGATGTTTCCAAAATTAAGTTCCCTTTGTTTTTGTTTTTCTATGTGGCTAATATTTCACCTACAATCTATTGTGTGGTGAAAATTTTAACTCCCTAAGCTGAATTAAATATATGTTTTATCCAAGGACTACTATCATATAAACAGGACGTGCACGGTTATATAGTGTACTACGTTAGCGGAGGCCATTTCACTGAGCTCAGTTAGTCAGCAACTGTCACAGTGCAAACATTGTCGTAGTCTGTCTCTCCGTTTGAATCGAACATTGTTGTTTGTTTCGAGGCACAGTGCTGCATTTCTAAGTGGATACTGTTTGTTTACAAAGTTTATTGCTAATTATATGTATTAAAACTGCCAAACAAGTGTGGGGTTGTGAACTGTCGGGGAAATTACAATAAGGAGAATAGGCGCCGCGTGTTTCGCCTGCCGAAAGAGCAATCTGAGAGACAGAAGTTGCTTGATGTTCTTCCACCTCATGAAAACTTTGTTGTTAATCCAGACAAGTTTTTCATTTATGAGATGGCACTGTGGACACATTCAAAAATCATCTCGACAAATTTTGGATTACGAACCCCCCCAGTACTACATCCTACTAACTATGTCCCTAACTCCTTAAGGTTAATGTATGATTGAGATAAATGCTCGTGACATAAACGCCTGTGCGTGAGTGATATGTGTGCACACGACTAAATTGACTTACGTGGTTAAGGTGTACGTGCATGACTGATGGATTTACTTTTAGACGGCATGGGACTTCGGTATTGAACCAAGAATGGGCCAGACGGCTCGTTCCTATTGCCTTATTCTATTCTATTCTATTCTAGATACACTGGGGTGCTGACCCACTTTTGATCAAATTGCGTGGAGATTCTATGCGACCTGGAATCCCTCCCAGTATCTTCAATGTGCCTGCTTCATGTCTGCCATCTCCAAAACCTGCACCTCGCCCGGCGAAAGTGGAAGACCAACAACTGAGGTATTTTCTTCAGAAGGATAAGATTACTTCATTTGATGCTTTCAAACCTGAACTTAACCTGCAGAAGCAGTACAAGAACTTGATTATTTCAAGATCGAAAGAAAGGCTTGTGTGTTTGTTCATGACCGACAACTTCAATGAGTGCAGCCTGTCTGTGATTGTCGAAAACAAGCCCACGTTACGTTCCCCATTAATGCTCAGTGCGTTCAAGAACAGCATTAGTGTATCACAGTTTAAGATATTACATCCCAACAATGGTTTAAGATCGTATACTCAGTTCGACGAAACTGTGCGCTTGGCAGGGAACTATGACATCCCGTTTGATAAAACGATCCAAAATGTTGTCACTCTTCTTCAAGCTCACACATCAGCCTGTGTCGACGGCGAAAAGGAGAAAAAGTTGGTATTTTTGAAACGTCAGTTGGAACTTTTATCTCAGAAGCAGTTTTTCATGAATGATTATTGTTTTGCTCTTCATTCATACCCAAAGTGTAATTATGAACAGCTCAGAGACTTTTTGGTACTGCCATGCAAACGTAAGCTGCAGTACATCACTTCATCTACTGACAAGGACCAAATGCTGAGGGAAACGTTTGACAAAGTCCAGACACTGCAGCAGAAGAATGTGTTTCTCTTGGTAGATGAGTTACAGATTCGCCTGAATGCAGAAGAATGCAGTCCTCCTTCAGACCTCTGCAAAGAAGGCCCGGTGGCTGACTAACCGCTGCAGTTTGGTAAGTTTTTGCTTCCATGTCTGTTTGTTTATTTGCGTGAATGTTTGTGTGTTTGGTTGTTTGTATTGGAAAAGATTTAACTATAATCCATTTTGTAAAGTCTAAAACTGCAGCAACTCGGCTTTCTATAAAGTGACCACTAAGCTCATACAATAATACATGTTAAGTCCGGCGAAAATTGGTATTTCAAAGCATTACAGTGCTTTAAACGATTTAAAATTCGCTGTAAAGCCATATTATCCTTTCTGTTGCTTGAAAGAAGTAATTTTTTATAAATTTGTCCAATAGAAAATGTTATGTTACTAAGAATGCAATGGCCTCCGCTAGCGTAGTCCACTATACGGCCGTGCCCGTTCTGTTTATAGTAGTCCTTGGTTTTATCATAAAATAATATTTGTGCTGTACGCATGTAATTCTCCAAAATTTGGTGGCCAGGGAGAACGTTTAATGATATTAGGAAAAAGCTGTTCAGGTACATGAAGGTGACAATTTTGCTAGGAGCAATTTCACTGAAAAGTGATTCAATAATTTTTATTCTATATTGATTTTCTACCTTGTGTTTAATTGAAACATTTGAAAAATCTGAGTAGTTGTGCCCTCTTTAGTGTTGGTACACAACGGGCAGCTCATTTTTCTTCTGAACGTTGTCTTAATATTTTTTAATCCTAGCTTGCAGATTCATCTGTTTCTCCTACTTAGCAGACATCACAATCAATACTCTTTCACCCAGTGATTCTCAAACATGGTGCCGCGGCACACTAATGTGCCGCGAGACCAAATTTAGTGAGCTGCGAAACAAGAAGATATCACAAATATCTACGTATACCTTTCATAAAGTTTAAAATTAATTTCCTCCCAAAACCCAAAGAATGTAAATTATTATTCAAAATGTTAATTTTAGTGAGTTGAAAGTTCAGGTTAAGCACTGCAAGCAGTGCCACGAACACTAAATTGTACCGTAGTTATTGCAAAACACTGTGGATCTCAGTATGGCAAATTCCATACTGGAGACATCATAAGTTATGATGTTTCACTGTGTCACTTAGTACATAGCTCTGAAGTACTAAGTGACAATTGTGAGTTCATTAACAGCAAGCAAATGACAAAACCCGTCAACTCTAGTGCAAAAAAAGCTTAAGTTCACCACGACCGAAGATACAAGGATGAATATTTGCAGTTAGGATTTTCTTGGACTGGACCAGTTGAGTAGCCAAATCCATTATGTGTTGTTTGTGGTGATACGTTGTCATATAAATCGATGGTGCCAAGTAAATTAGAAAGACATTTCAACACTAAATATTTCTTTCTCAAAAATAAAGATGTTAACTATTTTCAAAGATTGTTAGATCAACAAACAGAGCAACAAAACCTTTTCCAAAAAACTTTGAACATATCAGAAAGAACTCAACTTGCTTCCATCGAAGAGGCAGAACTAATAGCAGTGAAATCTAAACCTCATACTCTTGCTGAGTTAGTTATTTTGCCCGCTAGTAGAACGATAGTTAAATGCATGTTAGGAGAACAAACTGAAACGGAAATAAACAAAATACCCCTATCAAATGATATATGTAAGGAGAATTTCAGATTTATCAACGAATATTGAAACTAAAGTACAGAGCTTAATGAAAGTATCAAAATTTGCCTTAATAGTTGATGAATCGACTGACACAAGCAACAGTGCTCAGTTGCTTGTCCTTGTGCGTTTCATTCATGGAGATGTAATCATCAATCAGTTTTTGTGCTGTAAGGAGATACAAACGACTTGTAAAGCTGAGGATATTTTTGATGTTGTGACAAGCTATCTTGAAAAAATTAATTTGAGCTGGAAGTCTTGCGTTGGCATTTGCACTGATAGCGCACCATGTATGGTTGGCAGTATTAAAGGCTTCGCTTCACTAGTACAGAAAGAAAATCCAAAAGTCATTCGTACACATTGCTTTTTACATTGAGAAGTTCTAATGTAAAAAGTATCACAGGAAGATTTGAAGGAGGTGTTGCAGCAAGTTATTGAAATAGTTAATTATATTAAAAGTAAGCTATTGAAGTCGAGGGTGTTTGAAGCATTGTGCAAAGACATGGATTCTAATCATGTTCGCTTACTTATGCATACTAAAGTTCGATGGCTATCGAAAGGTAAAGTCTTAGCTCGTGTTCATTTACACAAGAAATTGATTGCATTTTTTGAAAAATAATTGATTGAACGATTTTGTAATTATCTCATAAGTGATTTTTGGATGACTAAAATGGAATATGTGGCAGATATATTCTGTCACCTTAATACTGTTAACAGTAGCATGCAGGGCTGAAATGAAAATATCCTCACCTCAACGGATAAATTGGTATCTCTTAAAAAGAAAATTGATATTTGGAAAGTCAGAGCGGAAAAGGGTGAAACTGATGTGTTCCCTACAATCCGTAGCTACTGCAAAAAGAAAATGATCCCTATTATAGTAAAACATTTGTCTACTCTCGGAGAAAGCATTAACCATTATTTTCCGTCATTGAACACAGAGAAGTACGACTGGATTCGAAATCTGTTCATTGACTTTACTCTTATTGAAGAACTTCAATTACATGAAGAAGAATTAGCAAGTATTTTAAGTGACCGCAGCTTGAAAATAAAACATTCTACGGTCCCTATCAATACCTTTTGAATTTCCACAAAAAAGACTATCCAGCCTTATCAGATAAAACTCTGGCAATCCTCTTCCAATTTTTCACTTCTTATCTGTGTGAATTAGGGTTCTCTACATTGCACAATATAAAAATAAAAAAGAGAAAGACTACGCTCCACTAAGGAAGAAATGCGAGTGTGCTTATCCCATGTACGCCCAAGCACTGAAAAGGTTTCAAAACAGCACCAAGCACACGTTTCACACTTATAACGGCAAGTGGAAACAACCAGCACTAAAAATTTTAAACTAAATTAAAAGGTATGTTTTGTTATTCGCATTTAAAATTTTTCCCTTTGAGGCTTAGATCTTTTAAAAAATGTAGCTATAGTACAGTAATTTTCCATAGTTCACAGTACGTTTGCGGTATGTGTGCAGTGACATTTTCAGTGGTTGATAAATGTACCGCGAGTTACAAAGGTTTGAGAAACACTGCTCTAACCTATAAATAATGTATATATATATATATATATATATATATATATATATATATATATATATATATATATATATATATATATATATTTATATTCAGATATGCTTTGGTTTCTGATGATACCAGCATTAGTCGCCCTAAGTAAATCTTGACTATGGAACGAAACTAGTAGAAGCGGAAGAATATATCTTTGACGACTATAATTTTAATTTACCCCAGGTCTAATTTTATTACTTTTCAACAGAAGGGACATTCCGGAATGAGAAACACCATCCTAGAGTTCGTGAGCTCAGTTCGGGAAAGCAAGAAACGGAAAACACGCGAAGAGCCAAGTCTCGGAACCAAGCAGCTTACGATTGACGTGCCAATGTCACCAGCGGCAGCGCAGCAATTACAAGTCAAGTAACAGCACGTGAACAAGGAAATCACTAATTTCATTGTAGAAGGAATCCATCCTCTCGCGACAGTTGAAGAGCCTGCATTTGTTTCACTCCTGTCAAGTAAGTCTTTTTAATATAATTTGACTCTCCAACGCTCGTTCGATTATAACCGATAGTTGTCCAGAGAAAGCTATTTAATTTAGTGTTTATTTCTAGAACTTGAAAGAAAAGATAAAACGTGAACAACTGGCTCAACAATAAAACTTGTAAACACAGTACATATATACAAATGTGTTTTAAATAAATAGTAACAATAAGGGATTGTTATTCACATTCATCGAGGGATCTACGAGGGATAAAAAGGATTCATTTAAATGGGGTACGCAAATAGTTTTTTCCTTGTCTGAATGCCTTGGATTTACAACTCTTCTTGAAAGTGATCTGAGCTACCAAACACAGAACCAGCAATACGTTTTGCAAGGAATCTGATTGATGCGGCTTTTGTTTTTGTCAGTAGGTAGGCCTGTTGTTTTGTTTCTTCATGCATAACTCTTGTGTGGTAGACCAGAGGACTGACCTGGAAGAGTTTCTTTGATTGTTCATATGTAGCCTTCATTTTTCAATGTTTCTCCTGCCTGTGAAACCCTTCGTAATCTAATCTAGTCTAATCTCAGCCCTCTTATGTCTTCATAGTTAGCAATGGTTTCACTGATGTTAAAGGTATTTTTAGGTTTCGCATGGACTTTGTGTTACAAGGTTTAATTATTCTATCTTTATGGAAATCTCCGTTCATGAGTGATCAAATTCAACGTATCTCATATTTAATTTTCAGCCCTGAACCCTTCCATATCGAGGATGTCTCGTCCGAAGCTAATTCGGCTGTTAACGAATGATGAAGCATTGTTGAAGACAAAGATGAAGGCGAAACTGGAGGTACTGGATTACGTATGCCTTACTGCCGAAATCTGGTCAACTCGCCATCGTAGGTTTCTTGAAGTGACCATCCATTGGGTAAAACTAACAGAATTTTAAATTTTGCTAATTTTTTAATAATACACCGAACTATGTGCCATCTCAGCTTTTTGAACAGTGCTAAGTTCAATTAGGTGTAAATTTTTAACCTGGTGTTATAACATAGCTTCTCGTTAGAAAACTCTAATCATTGCTGCGAAAACTCAATAAATTTATTATATTAATTGTTTAATTATATGATTGTCTGGTGCTTATCAAAGAGATTGATCAAAGATTTTTTTACTAGTTAGCTACTTTTCTAGATTCCACAAATGTTCACAATATTCTGTCCAACGACTCGTAAACGATCCACATTCGTAAAACATATCACCAACACCTTCCAGTCTGCACACCCATAACATCTTCCTTTTTCCCTTTTCAAATTTTTACTAAAATTTTCCAGTTCTCAAATCAAAATTCATTAATTCATATATATTCTTCGATACTCACATGTCACTTCCTTTCTTTCAACTATGCGCCTTGAAATTTATTCTGACCTCTTCTATACACCTCACAATATTATTTGCGATCATTGCTCATACACGTTTCTTAACAACTGTCATTTTCACATCCTTACCTAACAACTATACTAAGTAGTGTTCCAGTTTATTTACTGCATATACTCCTCTTCACGCATCTACTATTATGGTTGATTTACTTTTTACAAGTAGAACCCACAAGCGGAAAAAATTATTTTTTTTATTCATAAACAATGGAAAGAGCAGAACTAAGTGTGCATGCAATTATTATTGTGTCCTTTTAGGCTAAAATAATAAAATAATAATTGTAAGTATTGCTCCAGCTTTGTACAGGTGACTACATTTTAAAACTATTTAGAATTAACTGTAGTTGCTACTGTGCAGATTGATGAAAAATATCTGAACCGCATGAGTGGAGCATTAGCCTGCAGTCGTTTCAAGGGTGAACATTCGTACATACATCAAAATCGCCGAGCAATTACAAGATATTCTCAACTGTTTCAACCTGCCCGTGACCAAAGTTGTTAGCACTGTAACAGATAATGGTTCAAATTTTTTGAAAGCTTTTAAAGAGTTTGAAGTCACTACTTTCGCAGGTGATCAACTCGGTGACGATAATGCACCTGAAGAAGAGGAGACAGAGGCAGATGAAAATGAGTTGCAGCTCATCGCTCCGGCAGAAGACTCCAAATTCTATGATGTCAACAACTCTGATTATGAAATAAAGTTCACATTGTCGAAGCATGTACGCTGTGCTTCTCACACCCTATGTCTTGTGGCCACCACCGATGCCAAAAACGCGCTCAAAAATAATAAATTTTCATCGATTAACCATACTCAGTGGGGAAATGATCAACTGTCTTGAACAAGTGTGGTCGTCCAAAGTCTGCTGAGATAATACAGGGTGGCGCATAAGTAACGCACCCTTTTAAAAAATTAATAATAAATAAAGTATGAAAGGTATAACGATGGGGATAATTGCAAAAAATAGAGGAACTCTTAAAATTTATTTTACAACTAAGTATGGAAAATAATATCATTTAAATGGTTACCATAGTTGGTTAAACATAAACGTACTCTTTTAATGAAGCTGTTCATTACTGCACTTAACATCTCTGGAGTCATTCTACTGATTTCTTGAATAATTTTCAGTTTTAATTCCTGTAGAGTATTAGGCTTGTCACTGTAAACTTTTCCTTTTAAATATCCCCAAAGAAAAAAGTCAAGTGGGCTCAGATCTGGAGATTTTGGTGGCCACGGTACGTCACCAAAACGCGAAATTACTCGTTGTGGAAAATTCATCCTTAGCATGTCCATAGTTTCCCTTGCAGTATGAGCTGTAGCTCCATCTTGTTGGAACCAGATATTTTCTGTGTTCATGTCTTCCACCTCACGAAAAAATACTCTTGCAACATTTGTCTATATCTGTTTTCATTCACAGTCACTGTATTGCCATCAACATTTTCAAAAAAATATGGGCCAATGATTCTTGATGACGTTATTCCACACCACACTGTTACTTTAAGTGGATGAAGTGGATGCTCATGGATTTCTCTTGGATTTTCAGATGCCTAGATTCTGCAGTTTTGTTTATTCACTTCGTCATTAAGGGGAAAATGAGCTTCATCAGACATGATTAGGTTCGTTATAAAATTTTCATCATCTGCAAGCTGTAGAATTCGCTTTTTGAGCGAAATCCGACCGCTTTTGATAGTCCGTAAGCTGAAGCTCCTGCGTCAGTTGAATTTTATAAGGATGATATTTCAAATCTTCTTTCAGAATTCGTTGTAGAGACCTGCGAGACATCGTCAGTTGAATAGAACGTTTCCTCGTTGAAGTTGTGGGCCGATCAGCAACGCTTTCTGAAACAGCCTGAATTGAAACATAAGTTCTAACGGTTCGCGGCCTTCCAAAGCGCCGTTTGTCTACTGTTGGTCCGGTTTCTTTGAATTTAGAGACCATTGTTTTTATGCAATTTTTATCAGGACTTCTTCCATCATTAAAAATACTCCTGTAACTTCTCCGCACTGCAATAATTGAACTATTACATGAAAAGTTGAGTTCAACAATTTTTGCTCGTTGTTCTTTCGTGTAGCGCACCATTTTGAAGGTAAATTTTAAAGATTTATTACCGCAATATACAATGAGTATCTGTAGACAGGATACGACATGTAAATAAACTTTAAGAGTTCCTCTATCGTTTGCAATTATCCCCATCGTTATACCTTTCATAGTTTATTTATTATTAATTTTTAAAAGGGTGCGTTACTTATGCACCACCCTGTACAAGGAGTCCTCAACTGTAGTCTACGGCTCCCATGCATTACGAGATGGAATTCACTCCATGATGCCTTAACTCTGCTACTGAAACACAAAAAGAAGCTCAGTGAACTTTTCACCGCATTAGAGCTGCCAACCCCGAAAATCCCAGAAATAGAATTCATTGATGAATATATTTGTGTTTTAGCACCCAACGCTACTGCAATTGACCACCTGCAAGGAGAAAAGGCCATTTTCTACGGATACTTCATACCTACCCTTCTTTCTGTGCAAAATATACTCAATGAACTGAAGTCAGAGCAGTTGAAATATTGTGTTCCCCTCTTGCAGGCAGTTTTTCAGGGCTTTCACAAAAGATTTAAAAAATATCTTCATCTAGTTGAGGAACCAGACGTTCATGAAGCTATATTGGCTGCTACCACTCATCCTTATTTCAAGTTACGATTGGTGGATGTCAACAAAGCGTGGGACCGCAACAGCAAAATGACTTCACTGAAAAATGATCTCACAATTTCTGCCTCGACATTCCACTTGGAAAATTCTGCCGGTGCGTCAGAGGAGGCAAACTCGACGTCGTCCGAAGATTAGTCCTTTGGCTTCGAAAAGAAAAGTTCGTCCAGCGAATCTTAAGTAGACATGCAGGTTATGACGTATCTCAACGACAGCGACAAAACCATTGAAAACTTGAAACGGCATCCTCTTATTCGGAAAATGTTTCCTCGTTTTAACACAACTTTACCGTCTTCTGCCCCGGTCAAAAGATTATTCTGTGTTGCTGGCCTAACGTTGAGCTCAGCGACAAAACTGCTGAACAGTTGATATTATTGCGCTCTAATAAAAACTTTTAGTAGTGAGTTCTGAAAAATTATTTTCATTGTGTGAGTTCTTTATCAGAATTTAACGTTTAGGAGTTTCTTTAGCGCATTGTCATACACCAGCTATTTATAAAAATAATGCGGGGCAGTATAGGTAGGATGTCACGGAACTGTATAGATGCTTGCTTTTAAAATTGAATGAAGAATAGTAATTGAGAGTAAAATTATACTTTCTACCCTTTTTCGGGTGATACGTATGCTGCAAGAGTTAAGCCAAATTTTTAGGCAGTTGTAATTGTTAGCTATGTAACGAAAATTTCAAGCACCAGGCTTAGAATTTTAGTCGTGTTTCAATTATAGTGAAGTTAGCTTTTCGTACGACAAGACAGCGCTCGTACATCTTAAAGTGACTCCAAGATTATTCCTAAATTAATTATATCTTGACGTCTATATAGTGCACTCAATCTACGAATATCTTGATTCTACAATATGTAAATTTAATTTTAAAAGAAGTATTTACTTAGGTATTTAAATACAAATCATGTATTTAGTATATAGTATTTAAATACAAATGAATGATGTATTTAGCATTTAGTATTTGAATACATTTATTGTATTTAGTGTCCATCATGTCCCTAATGATCCATCATGATCTATCATGAGCCATCATGATCTATCATGATCCATAAGGATCCATCAGGATTATATCAGGACCATTCAGGACCAATCAGGACCAATCAGGACCAATCTGGATCAATCTGCATCAATCCGGATCAATCAGGATCAATCAGGATCAATTAGGACCAATCAGAACCAATCAGGACCAATCAGGACCAATCAGAACCAATCAGGACCAATCAGGACCAATCAGGTTCAATCAGGATCAATCAGAATCAATGATGATCTTTCAGGATCAATCAGGATCAATCAGGATCAATCATGGTCTTCTCTAGCGATTTAAATAATTTGAGCTCACTGATTTATATTTTCCTTCACTTCATAGAATGTTGCATCGGCAAAAGCTTTAATTGAATAGCGAAGGTCTCGAAGATGAACGGATGGAAGATTAATTTCATTATTAATTATTTCAGTTTGTCATCGTAGAACAAAATTTCTGTGCTAAATTTAATATTAAAGCTTATTGTTTGAAATAAAAGTTACAAGAACCGTGAGTAATATTCTATTCCCGTCCTTCAGTTAACTTTTCGTGAAAGTGTTGTAAAATTTGGAAGAAGTTTGAACTTCCATGAAATAAATCATGTTTCTTTCTCGTCTGATTAAGTGCTGAGTTCATCTACAAGATATGAGAAAAGTTTCAGCGTTTCATTTTTCCAATCCCAGCCAATCTATCAATAAGGAAAGAATAACGTAGCTTATTTCAGAAACATTCAAATGATTCCTTCGTAATGATAACCGTTAACAAATTCAAGCAACATTAAGTAAAAAAACTCAATGAATACTTCTTTGAATAATTTAAATTAGTTCAAGATACAATGGACATTCTCGAGTGAACAGGGAACATTATTGACGTGTTACTCCTCCATAAACAGCACGAGCCCTGCGTCCACAGTCATTGCCAGTTTTATATAGTTCATTGAATGTAATGAATGGGTTGCACGGAATAAAAGATAATTTAGGAGCATCAGGATGTATCAGAAGAAGAAATAAACCTCAAATTCTATGAAACCTAATCAAAATGTGCCAGAAAATAGGTTTGTCATGAGGAAATCTACTTTTGACATGAAACTATTACCGGGGCACATTACTCGAACTGCAGATGGTAATTCCCTCTGGGTAATCTTAATCTCATAAAGGTTTACTACTGACGAAGAACAATATATTGTTCGATTATTAGAGAGGAAAATAGATGCTTCTCCTATTAAATAAGCAAATTTAAAGGAAAACACAACTGATTAATGTTTAGAACTTGCTGTTGGCTCAATTTTATTTTATCTAATTTTGAACTTCATATCTTGAACATCAATAAATAGACATATACATACTAGCCCTTAAAAACATAACCATTTCTTGGGTCATCTTCATCTCTTGAATGCCTTAAGCAGTTTAGTCACAAAATCACAAGGCACTTAAGACAAAGTTGGTCTAGCATAAATAAACAAATTTATATGCATATTTTTCGTGTATCATTTATCACTAACTATAACAATAGAACTACGCACATTCAAACTATACATAGTACTGAATGTCTACTGCAGATTACAAATAATTATTCCATCCTGGCTGAGTATGCAACCACTGGCAAAAAGTAGCTCAAATTGGCTTACTGCTAAAATTTCAAGCATGCAGGACATCACCCGGTATGTGTGCCAGAATTAATGGCTCAAAATTGAATTTGTGTCCTTTCAGTTGCACCTCAACCCAGTGGAAATTGCATAGCATCAATGACCCAGTGGACATTTTCAAAGATGTTATAAAAATAGCAAAGACTTTATGTAGTCAAATTCAGCTAGGAAAACATATTGGAGATGGCAACGGGACTCTTTAAAAATCTAAATGAAAGAAAATTGAATGAGATACCAGAAAAGTTGTGCATGGGTAACAAACCCTTTGATGACACAAAGATAACTTAAATAATGCGTTAACATTAGTTAGTATCCTACTACATGATCTTCTAAAAATTACGCAGTGCCATGAACGATGATCAGCTACCACCACGCTGTGATACGTAGCTCTACTCCTCACAGTGCAGAAATAAACACAGGATTACTAGGAACAATCCACTGCCTGGATCATCCGAGATCCGTATTCTCCCATTCGGAGGTTATTTGCTACCATCATAAGGCCATTATAAAATACTAACCCATTTGTCTTACTTCATTTCACTTATGAGATTAAGTCAGAGCTGGCATTTACATAAATTTCAAGCGCTACTGAATATTGGTCTGCAGCTAAATTTCAGTACTTACTCCTTTCCCTTTGAATGGAGCTACCTCATGAAAAGATACAGAATTGTCACGCAGAAAAGAACACTTTTAATTGGCATTATTGTATGTGCAAACTTTTTAAATTACCAAAAATATGATTTGATGCTGAAAAGAAGGAAAAATTAAAACGTAGACCTTGCGTGGAATACGAGTACTAATAGTAATGCCACACACCTATTGATATTCAAAATGTATTTACAGGGGGGACAAAATGATACAACACGTTGATTAAATCGCCATATTGTACATTTATAGACCACGTACAATAACGAAAATTTGACTATATATAAACAATAGTATAAAAAGGTTAATAATATATTTAAAACCTACATATATATAATAGAAAAAATACATAGGAACATGTATAATGAATACATGAACAGAAGTTTACAACACATTTTAAGATATACATACATTAATACTTCGTTGCACAGCCCTTATTATTAATTATAGCTTCGAGATGTTCATAGTAGCTCACTACCAGCCTTTTACATGTTTCGGGCGTAATCTTATTCCATTCTTCAATGTGAATTTCTTTGAGTTCAGTGATGTTATTAGGAGTTCTCTTCTGAATCTTCAATTTCAATTCCCTCCACAAGTTTTCGATCGGATTCCTGTTCGGGAACTGACTCGGCTATTCTAAAATGTTTATCTTCTTCATTCTCAATTATTCCTTTGTTTTGCTTGCAGTGTGCTTTGGATTGTTGTCTTGTTGGAATTTCCATCCATGTTTCAATTTTAACAAAGGAGCTGAAGGTAGGAGTTGCTCTTCCAATATTTCACAATATTTCCTGCCATTCATGGTTCCTTCAATGATGTGAAGTTTACCTACCCCTGATGAGCTGAAACAACCGTACACCATGATTGAGCCACCTCCAAACTTAACAGTGGGTATGGTGCATTTTGGTTTATACTCTTCATTTTGTTGCCTCCAACATGGTTTGTGCTGTTTCTCTCAAATAGTTCGATTTTGGTTTCATCTGACCACAGTACTGAGCTCCAAAACGCTGCTAGCTTGTTCAAATGGTCGTTGGCATACATCAGCCTGGTGGTCTTGACGTGACGTTTCTGGAGAAGACGTGTCCTGTTAGAGGTGCAGGAGCGAAGACCTTCACGGTGTAGTGCCCTGCTGATCGTATGTTGCTGGCTTCGATTCCAGATGCCTTAACACGTTGACTCCGATTGCCTGATTGGTGTAAAACTTCACTTTGTTCGCATAGTCACTAGAAGGATCTGAAAAAATTACAGAACCTAACCTAAGTGGTACACATACGTACCACTTCGGAGTCAACGTGTTAAGATCATTCTTTAATTTTTCACGAGTAGTTTGAGGCCTCTGCACTACTGTTCGGACCAATTTTCGAGTAGCACAGTCGTTAATTTTCCGTTAACAGCCAGTTTGAGGGTTGCTGAGAGTCGTATTCCGACATCTTCCCTTACGTATTATGGTTCCAGCCGAGGCTATGGGAACACACAGTTGTGCACTTATCTTTCGATATCCCAAACTTTCATTATGGAGCTCCACAATACGGTTGCGAAGATTTTGGCTGATGTCCTTATTCTAACCCATGCTTATGACCTTTCAGAACGAGAGCTGCTGTGCCAATGACACGTTATTGGAGATCAATGCTGACGAAAGTTCAGTTGCCAAATAGTAGAATGTATTAAAACATTCTGGAATAATCCTATAATAATTTTCATGTATAATATCGATAAAAAGTCGGGTATCGTAAACTTTTGTTCACGTATTTTTTAAACATGTTCCTATCTATTTTTCGATTAAATATGTGTGGGGTTTAGATATATTATTAACCTTTTTATAGTATTGTTTATATAAAGTCCAATTTTCGTAATTATACGTGGTCTATAAATGTACAATCTGGCAATTTAATCAACGTGTTGTATTATTTTGTCCCCACTCGATATATTGCATAACCACGAAATAAATACTCACTCTGTTCCGAAATAGTTGTAGCAAAACGATTCTCAGTTTTTTCGAAAAAAATGTTTCATTGCATTACAAAACATAAAAAGAAAATAAAATTTATTGACCCATAAAACAGTAAATAAATAATTTTAGTACATTTTCATGAAAATGAGCAAAAAAGCAAACAAAAATTGTATAATCCGTAAATACAGTGGGTCCAATAAACATCCAACACGTTGTAAAAAGTATTTTAATCCAGTCATACTACTTGAAAACCAAAAAAATTCTGTAGCTTATATATTTTAGTTCGCTGAATACAAATTTTGAATCATATTACAGGACAGAAATTGTTTTTTAAAGCCAAATTCATCTGCAACTTGGGTTATTTCACCATGCTCTAGGGCACGATTTTCTTATTTATTCAGCAATGCTGGCAACACGACATTATGTTCATTATTGGTCAATTCGTGCTTAATGTGTTTTTGTGTAGCAATTTTACCCTTTTTTGGCCTTAGTTTTGTACCAGCGGGTAGTCTGAAAATAAGTTTAGCCTTGTTGTGCTAAAAAAGTGATTAGAATTTTCGCTTGAAAATATTTAAACTGAATATGCAAATGTGATGAGTCAAGAGCACCAACACTAACCTGTTATTGTAACCAACAAATAATTTTACTGACACTAACTAAATTTCAGATAAAATTTTTAACTTGGAACCATTATTTTGGAACATGAGAATAATTTTTATGCATAATTTTTCCTCCTGCTTTAATAGCCACAAGATGTGAAATGTTTCGTATGTGAGGCACGAGTCCTTAAGTTTCGTACATATGATAGTCACAGTAGATCCTAATAGAATATAATAGTACCGCTAGACTCTAATATGAAAGCAAATGTACGTTTTCCAGTAAACTTCATAAAAAGACTTCCAATTCGTTTCGCTGCTAAACATATTCCATAGAACTATAAAGAATTCAAGAACTCTTCCAATATAAACACCTGCTGTTCAGGTTTTTTGGTTTGATAATCAATTTATTATAATAAATATCATCTTAAGTTTTCATTGTACTTATTCGTCCACAGTAGTTCGTTAACAGTGAAAGAGCTGTGTGTAAGCGCATTATGTTCAACTCCATATGGACACAGCGCTCTAAAATTGATTTGGAATTACATTCGAGAAAAACACGATCTAATTGTAGGGACATAGCCATGATGCACGCTTTACCCAAGAACATGACCTATGATGTTCATCAAATCAACCATTCTCAAGCCTGACAATGAAAACAAGCTCATTCACATATCTACAAATTGTACTTTGAAGCGGAACCAAGACTCAAATGAATAATTTAATCAGTCCTCGTTACCCATGGGATCGCAGAGATTGTGACCGAATACTCAGCTATATTTATTGGACAACGAAAGGCCTAAAGTTTAAGCCATGGACCACAGGCAGGCTACTGAAAGCTATGTCGCTGAATATCGACAGATAAAAGCTTTAATTAAAACTCGAAATATTGCATAGTCTAAACTAGAGATGTATCGGATGTAGGTTTTTTAAGATCCGCGGATGCGGATGCAGATGCGGATTTGGAATTTCAACAACTGCGGTTGCGGATACGAATGTCCTGCCTTTTTTTTATATTGAGCTGTGAAAAATATCATTGAGTCACAGATAATGAATGAAAATAGTCAAAATGGAGGAAGAAATAATTTCTTCAATGAATGCAACAAATGAATGAAGTACTGTAGTTTAGTTATTTAGTAAGCTCATAAATGGAATTATTGAATGATTTTTTTTACAAAAATAGCCTAAATTTGAAAGAAATAGTACTGAGTGACTTAATCATGAATGTTACCAGGATGCAGGATGAAGAACCAACTCAAATGCACTTCATCAACCTCTTTCCCTCGTCACCACAAATTCGGAAATGTTACTACTTACATTTATTGGGTTGTCCGGAAAGTTCGTGCCGATTTTTAAGGGAAAGAAAAAGATCAATAAATATTTGTTATTACATTTTTAATCAACCAAATATGAACCATTTTGTTGCACAATACGTCTCCATCTATTCTTTAACTTGAAAATACCTTCTTCCCAGAATTGAGGTGTTTTTATGGCAAAGAATTCATCAAGGTATTGTTTTATGTCATCCTAAGAATTGAAATTTTTACCATTAACACTATTCTGCGAAGACATGAGTAGGTGGAAATCTGAAGGGGCAATATCTGGTGAATATAGAAGGTGAGGTAACACATCCCAGCCGAATTGCAGCAATTTTTGTCTGGTTTGCAAAGAAGTGTGTGGTCTTGCATTAACATGTTGAAACACAACACCTTTCCTGTTGGCCAATTCTGGACGTCTTTCTTGAATTGCTGCTTTTAACTCATCCAATTGTGAGCAGTATTTTTTAGAATTAATTGTCTGGTTACTTGGGAGAAGCTCATAGTACAGAATTCCCTTCCAATCCCACCAGACACAAAGCATAACTTTTTTAGGGTGAAGATCCGCTTTTGGGATAGCTAAGGGTGGCTCATGTTGCTTACTCCAGGGTCGCTTTCTCTAAATATTTTGGTAGATAATTCATTTCTCATCCCCGGTCACAATTTGCTTTAAAAAAGGCACATTTTCATTCCGTGTATTAAGCAAATCACAGATGGAAACGCGATCCAAAAGATTCCTCGCACTCAACACATGTGGCACCAACACATAGTAGCGATTTGTGAACCCAAGCTTGACCAGGTGCTCATGAACGGTGGATTTTGATAGGTTGATGCTTTCTGCCAATTCTCGGGTTGTGGAATGTGGATTATTTTCAATTAATGACTTGATTTGGTCTTTATCTGTGGTAGATGGTCTGCGTGATCGTTCTTAATCAATAAGGCTACAATCTCCAGCTCTAAACTTTGCGAACCACTTCCGTACAGTTCTTTCTGATACAGAATCATAACCATAAACTGTGCATATTTCTTTGGTTGCTTGTGAGGCATTTTTCCCTTTATGAAAAAAGAGAAGTATTAAGTGCCGAAAATGAATCTTTTTATCATCCATTTTAAAAGGTTACAGAATTAACACAAGTTATAGGATTATAAACCTTCCATGGAAAGTAGTTTAAACTGTTCTCTAAATAGAAGCGTAGTCAAATCCTATTCTCTGGGCCCAAACATGTTCTCAAATAAGTCGAAAGATGAACTACTAAAAATCGGCAAGAACTTTCTGGACAACCTGATAATAACTGCAGCTAATTATATTACTGTTAAGTTGTGTTTTTATAACAAAAGTTTCTGTGTTCGCTCAGAAGCTAACCTGGATCTCTTTTCATCATAGATGATGCTAACTCCACTAAATAGGCACTCACTGGCTACACTGCTGGAGGGACGGGCTAGGTATGTCTTAGCAAGTTTTGCAAGAGAAGAATACGACTAAGCATTCGTGCGCCACCAAAGGAGATAATCTTTTGACATCTGTATACGTTTCATTCCCTGATGTTTGTCCATCATTGTGGAAGCTTCTTTGGAAATGTCGATTTGATAAATGGCTCCAGTATCGCTATCTGACGAAAGTATGACACTTATTGTGTCCGCAAGGCATATGATGCAACTAGGTACATTTATCTCCAACATTTTTTTTTCTTTCTTGTACTTAAATCCCTTTTCTCCGTTCTGTTTTTTTATTTCTGTATATATATGACCCAAATTTGCAATGGGCCTTTGATGCGCGTGTGGCTCGAAGAATTTTCCCATGTATCTCGAATTCAGAAAAGTTACTGTGATATACAGGTCGTTGTGCTGTAATACATCAAACCTTGCACTCATTTCCGGCAACACTTTACCTTTCATGGCTTTAACACCCTGATCTTATTCTGTGCTGCTGTCTTTAAGCATAGCTTCAAATCTGTCAATAAGATGTATAGTCTCTGAGAAACATGATGATGCAGCACTGATGCTCTTGATTACTTCCTCAAGAGGCGTGACGACAGCAACACAGTTCTTTACGACGACATCATCTGATACTAAAAGTTACTTTACTTTGCTATTACTGGCAGCGTACAACTACACAGCATCTCCATTTCAGATGTTCTCTCTAACACACATATGCAATCTGCTGTTCCAGCCTGTTGCAACGTCTTGAACAGCACTTGGTGGCTGTCTATCTAACCGTTCTTGGGTCTTTTCTAACTCTTCTTAGGCAGCTGCTGAATGGTTGAAATATGTTGAAATGGCTTTGTATTTGGAGAGCAAATCACTTACACTCTTCTGGGTCGTAACTCCAACTCTGACTACCAGTTGCAGTTGATGTGTAAAGCAATCAAGATTGTCCAGTTCTCACAGAAACAGAGCTATTTTGATATTAGCCTCTGGATCTTGCATCACACAGTGAACTCTCCCAAGAATAATTTTCTATTTATCCGACATTTTCAGAAATGTCACACTTCAGTACTCACCAGTATGGTGCTCCGTCAGAGGTTCTGCACACAACACAAAATGCTGTCTCTGAAATTGGTCGTCAACTGCATAAGACGTCAGAGATAAAAGAGACACTCCCAATGTGTTTTCAGACCATGCGTCTGTGGTGGAAGACAGTTTCGATGATTCAATCATGTTAGTGATGATTGATAATATTTTTCCTTAATTGAAGGGTAAGTGTTTTCACAGACCTTTTCTCTATAAAAGTTCCCTTTTTCAATTCATATCGTGAAAACGCTGCTTCCATTAGACATTCAAAGCCACTGTCTTCAACATTACTGATAGGCAAATCATCCATCACTACCATTTCCGCAATTTTAGCATCCAGTAATTTTGTTTTATCATCATTTTTGTCGCATGATTTACTTTTCTCAAAACAGGTCACTAATATTAACTGTTTGCTGACTTCCTTAATTTTTAACGGTGCCTTCTTACTATAATAATGCATTATTTAAGACATCCAGATGATATCCGCATTTATAAGTGCAAATGCGGATACAGATCTAGAAAATCATACTGGTGTCCACGGATGCAGATGCGGATATTCGCACACCTCTATATTAAACGTTCCTCAATGCTATTGTATCAGTGAACGGTAACATCATTCATAAACTTTCAGACTCTAAAATTATATCTAAATTGTTTCTCCTTCGATCCAATAGCAATTGTTCGTGTTATTCCGCAGAACCCTCATTTTAGCGATAAAAATGCAGCTAGTAAGCAAACATCATCCTCACTTTCTACCCCCAGTACTTTTCTCATCACTAGTTCGGGTGCTACACTCACGATATATACATAATATGGAATTTCATGAAGGAAGATCTAAAGAGCCAATGAATTGGAATAAGACATTTTAAAAATCACGAAAATTATTGCAAACCAGCTTCGATAGGTGGGCTAACAGTTTATGCATGAAAAGACAAGGTAAAACTTAATTGTTTCCAGGCAGTGTTTGCTATATGCAACGATGTATATCTATTCAAATAATCTATAGAGTTACGGTTTAACGTAGCGGTTTTAGGCATCATATAGCCCATACAATAATGGATACTAAATAATTCCAATTACATCATAAGTTGAAATCAACAATACAGGATTGTGTGGACTGTTGCGCATGCATCTGTGTGAGGGTTAAAATTAAATGAGGCCTAGTCCTCTTCCCCAATATTTTTATGAGGGTTCAACACACTTTTGTAGGGCATTCTAAGTAGAAAAACTGTGAAAATTGAAGAAATGAAATGACAACATGCTCTAGAAATATTATTTAACAAAATATTGACGAATGCAAGCTTCAGCGTGCCCAGTTTAGATAACGGGTCTTAATGATGATAGATCATATGTACGTAATATTTCAATTGTATATTCTATAGGTAAAAATCTCATGTATTATTACCAAATACTGATACATGCTTTGAAGTATAATGAAGAAAATTTTGAAATTAGTGATCGAAAAATTTGTATGTTTGTATTGCATGAATAACCCTAAGCCGAATTAAAAATATTCCCATAATTTTAATAATTTGTACACCATGACAGCAGTAGAGTTCAAACAAATGTTTTCACTAGGTTTTCTAGTAAGAGTGAGAGAGCACGAACAAATGGAACATGAACGTATCATAATTCCATTAAAAGATTCTTCCCCCGTACGAGGAAAATGAATGCAGCGAAATCTCTCAGATATATTCTACCGACCACAAGTGAAGTAAGTGTTTTATAACAGCTGTGTAAAAGTATTCTCCGAAATAAGAACAAAGTAAGTGTGTGATAATAACTCCATATGAATGTGGTTGGGAAATAATGAGAACCTAAATAGATCTTGCAATTGTCTTACGGCTTCCAATTAAGACCTAGTCTCTGTAACCCACTCGCCGAACACGCCTTTTCTTAACATCGGTCGCTGATAATTGCGTTTTGTAAAGTGAATGTCAACAGGTTTTTATCAGCTCACTTACGAGACTCTTAACTTTTTTTATGGTAGGTACAATCAAAATCTGATCAAATTTACTAATTATATTAATATTGTTGGTGCTATTTTGATTTACACATCAGCAGAAAGTTAACCGATGCAAATAAGAACGATGACAATCTCAGAAAAAAGTGTAGTCGAGTGGTGACGTCTGTCACCCTGTGCTCACACAAATGCACACTGCCGTAAAAAAGAGACGAGTTGATGCTTCTATATAGATCCCTTTTCTCGATATGACGTAAAGTTATTGTATCATATCAAAAAATGGTCAATGGTTAGTTAACTCTTACGTAAGTGCAGTTTACGTTAGAGTTCCTTTCGCTAACTTCCATGCAACTACTAATGTAGAAACATTCGTAGTCAACTTGTATGCAACTTTTTTGAGGTATTTATTCACAAGTTTTGGCGTGACATTGGAAAAATATATATCTTTAGATATGAATTTTATTGAGTGAAACCCTTAAATAATATTCGAAAAGATTTTGAATGATCCACGAAAAAATTTGGAAAGTTTCAAGTAGATGCACGTATGGTAATTCTAGCATTTTGAAGAAAAGTTTTAGCAGAAACATGCGCGAATAAATTCTGAGCGAAAAAACTGTGTTTATTGCGTAATATTTTCACATTTAAATAAAACAAAAACACTGGTAGAATACAAACTGCTAATTTCTGAATCAAAATTTGTTTGACATTCTTGTTTTCAGAGCTAGGCATTACCTTCGATACTTTTGACATAGTTCAATTCATCAATACTCGATTAAATTCGAGGAGGGCTCTGTAAAAGGTATATTACTGCAACTGATTTTGCAGTAAACTATTGGTCGTGCCGGAAACATTATTTGTAGTAAAAAGTTTTCGTCCATGTTCAGTTTCGTCCAAGTGTTGTGATCATATACGAGAAAACACCTTGAGAAACGAATTTTGCTTCATATTAATGTTAACTCTAATGATCATTTCCATACTATAATTTAAATCATTTCGAACTTTTTTTAACTTAACTTACGGAATGATTACCACAAGCTTGTTTTTAATTGAATATTGTTTGTCGACTAAATTCTGAGAATTTTAAGCCTACCGCCTCCCAAGCTAATGATTTAAATACAAAAGTTCTTTCAATATTATTAATGCACGAGTTTGCACTTAACGTCCCAGTTTTCATCAATCTTTCAGTAAAAAGATGTATACTTGAAGTTGTTGTTGTCCCCATCTGAAACGTATGCTATGAAATTTCAGAATTGCCACGACGAAAATTTTCCACTAAAATAATGTAGAGCCACACAGTGCGTCCCTGCAACCCCGTCGGGCAGTTTTTTCTTTTCAACTGGCTTCTCTGCGTCCGGTTCCCTTCATGTCAACCAGTGGACCGCATGTGGAGGGTGTAAAGTACAGCTCGGGAACATTTGCTCTAGCAAAGCGCCTAGTAATTCGACATATAATTAATTTCTTTTAATAAACTGTGTAATAAAAAACAAAAGCCATATAATTTTAATGCAAAACTGAATTCAAATGCTTGGAAATAGCTATCAGGGCAAATTAATTAATTTATAATATAGTTTTCCTCGAAAAAATCATTTCTATATTCAACCGTAATTTCAGTTTGTACCTACCTCACTAATTTACAGTTTATGTCAACTCCAAGTTTAGGAGCACTCAAACGGAGTTGGGTCAAGATTAAGTCCTGCACTGCTAAGTTTCAAGCAGAATGCAGAAGAGGCAAAAGCTCGTCTCGTATGACGAGTTCTAAATAAGGCCAGGCTTACGAGGTTATGCTCTTATTAATAAAACAGCTGCCTAATTACACCCTCACCACCCCCTCTACTTCCTCGCAGACTTCATAGACATCAACTCCTTACGGAGCTTCTTTGTCTTAACTTCTTGTGAAATTGGAGAACTAAAGAGAACCTGAGTTTGAAACAATACGTAAACAATGTACTATATATTAACAATACTACTCGAACATCATAATCTATGTACATGTTTTACACTACTATGTCAAGAAAAGATGAATGTTACTCGTAGTTTAATTTATCATCCATTTGAAATGATTCTGCTGGGTGGCTAAAAGTAAGTGACACTTTTCGTTACGTTAAATTTTCGTTTTATATAAAGATACCTATATACGAGTATACCGCATAATAAAAGATTGATATATTTGCTATGACAATTTAGCTGACTTGTGTGAATAAATAAATTGATAGAGTGAATTAACTGAATTCATTGCTCAATTAAATAGATCCAGTAGTAAACACTATGTGTAAAAGTAGGTGCATAGTTGTAGAAATAGTATTGTAGTAGTAGTAACAAATGCACTGACTGTAACGTCTGATTGCTCTTACTGAGCTTTGGTCGCCTGCTGAAGAAAAAGTACAAAGAACCTAACATATTAAGTAAATTGTGATTTCCCGATGTTAAGAAATAAACTACACAACTTTAGGGTAATATGCGTTAATTTGGATATGAAATAAAAATGTGGAGGAGATGACAATGTTCGCTTCTGGCAATGCTTTACCTGAGGACTATTATTGAAGTAGCCCGTAAGTTACGTGGACGCCTTGAACTTGTTTCTGAACTAGTACACACAGCAGGGTCGTCATGTGCTCATAAAGATGACATCAATAATTCACTAGACCGACAAATTGCTAGCTAGCTTACTAAATAACCAGAAGATCTGACTTTTCAATTCTTTAAGAATATGAGTACTTGTAGTAGATAATTAATATAACTAATGACATTTGAACTTGTTCTTCCTTTATAAAGTACGACCCAAGCTAAATGTCCAATATAACGTTGCTTAAAATACTACATAAAAATAACCTTGGATATACTATATGCCTATTTTTTATATATATATATATATATATAACCATTTATCGAGCATTTAAGATGGCGATTTGTAATGATATCAATGTATATTGAAGTACCAAGAACTACTATAACCAGGACATGCACAGCCATGTAGCTGACAACGGAAGCGGAGGCCAGTTCACTGGGCTCTCAGTTATCCTCCATCTGTCACAGTGCGAATATTGTCGTAGTCTGTCGCTGCATTTCTGCTGCATTTCTCAGTGAATACTGTTTGTTTACAAAGTTTATTGCTAATTATATGTATTAAAAATGCTGAACAAGTGTGGGATTGTGAACTGTCGGGGTAATTACAATAAGGAGAACAGGCACCGCGTGTTTCGCCTCCCGAAAGAGCAGTCTGAGAAACAGAAGTGGCTTGATGTTCTATCACCTCGTGAAAATTTTGTTGTTAATCCAGACAAGTTTTTCATTTGTGAGATACACTGGGGTGCTGACCCATTTTTGATCAAATTGCGTGGTGGTTCTATGCGACCTGGAATCCCTCCCAGTATCTTCAATGTGCCTGCTTCATGTCTCCCTTCTCCAAAACTTACACCTCGCCCGGCGAAAGTGGAAGACCAACAACTGAGGTATTTTCTTCAGAAGGATAAGATTACTTCATTTGATGCTTTCAAACCTGAACGTAACCTGCAGAAGCAGTACAAGAACTTGATTATTTCAAGATCGAAAGAAAGGCTTGTGTGTTTGTTCATGACCGACAACTTCAGTGAATGCAGCCTGTCTGTGATTGTCGAAAACAAGCCCACTTTGTGTTCCCCACTAACGCTCAGTGCGTTCAAGAACGGCATTAGTGTACCACTGTTTAAGACACTTCATCCCAACAATGGTTTGAGATCGTATACTCAGTTCGACGAAACTGGGCGCTTGGCAATGGACTATGACATCCCGTTTGACAAAACGATCCAAAATGTTGTCACTCTTCTTCAAGCTCACGCATCAGCCTGTGTCGAAACCGAGAAGGAGAAAAATTTGGTATTTTTGACACGTCAAGTGGAACTTTTATTACAAAAGCAATTTTCCATGAATGATTATTGTTTTGCTCTTCAATCATACCCAAGGTGTAATTATGAATATCTCAGACTTTTTGGTGCTGTTATGCAAATGCAAGCTGCAGTACATCACTTCATCTATTGACAAGAACCAGGTACTGAGGGAAACATTTGACAAAGTCCAAACACTGCAGCAGAAGAATGTGTTTCTCGTGGTAGATGAAGTACAGATTCGCCAACTGTTTAATTTTCTGGTGAGGTGCTGAGTGGCATGGCTGAGAACAACCGAAACTGCAAGGCCACTTCTATTCTGTGTATCATGATGAAGTCGCTGGACAAAGGACCTAGTCTGATGATTTCAGTGGAATTGACATTGACTGTCCCAAGATGTTCCGTCGTCTGGCAAATGTTCTATTGAATGGACTCCACAACCTAGAGAAAGACCAGCAGAAGAAGGCAGTCCTTCTTCAGACCTCTGTAAAGAAGGCCCGGTTGGCTGACTAATCGCTGCAGTTTGGTAGGTTTTTGCTTCTATGTCTGTTTGTTTATAGGCGTGAACGTTTGTATGTTTAGTTGTTTGCATTGGAAAAGGTTTAACTATAATCAATTTGTAAAGTCTAAAACTGCAGCAACTCGGCTTTCTATAAAGTGGCCACTTAGCTCATACAATAATACATGTTAATTCCGGTTAAAATTGGTATTTCAAAGCATTACAGTGCTTTAAACCATTTAAAACTCACTGTAAAACCTTATTATCCCTTCTATTTCTTGAAAGAAGTAATTTATGATCAATTTGTCCGATAGCAAATGCTATGTTACTAAGAATGCAATAGCCTCCGCTAGCGCAGTCAGCTATATGACGGCGCACGTCCTGTGTATAGTAGTCCTTGTGAAGTACATAAAACATTTTCCCAAAAATTGGAGTTAGTATCGACCCGCAAAATTAGTCTAACATGATTTAAAAAGTGAATTCATCATCAAAAAAGATTAAAAACAACTGATACCAAATTCAGCATTGTAATACATGTAGGCATATAACATTTGAAACAAGTGATCATTACAATCTCTATCAGTTGGTTGGTTGGCATCAGTTAGAACAAAAAGACCTGCAATGGTTCTCCGTGGTGTTAAAATTAACCCAGCTTCGTATTGTGAACTTTTGAATCAGGTACTTTTACCCTGGCTTGAAGACCAGCCTTTGTTACTCCGGAAAAAAATAGTGTTCATGCAAGAAAATGCACCTTCGTATTCAGCCAAAACAACTGAGCAATATCTGGCTTCGTTAGGATTCAAAGAAAACAATTTGATGCTGTGGCCTCCAAATTTCCCAGATTTTAACCCAATAAAAAATTTTGCTCCATCATTTTGAGAGAAACTAATGCTGATGGTCGAAAATTTATATAAACATGGTTTATTGAATGCCATAGTAGTCGTATCGGAATCTGTGTCATCTGCTATAATAATGAAATTGACTGAATCGAAAAATAATCGTGTTTTTGAAGTCATAAAACGTGAGGGACTTTATATTTATGAATGCCCTTCGTGTTTTGTTGGATCTGTTCACTGTTCATTTTAAATGTTGTGGATTTACATGTTTTACAATGTTGAACTGATTATTAGTAGTTTTTACTCCCTTTGATGATGAATTCACTCTTTTAATCATGTTAGACTAATATCGTGGGTCGATACAACACCGATTTTAAGAAAAAAGTGTTGTCTTTCAATAAACATTGTTGGCATTGCAATTAGCATCTTAAATCATGGATAAATGATTATATAGTTAAAGAATAGTCTACAAATATATCATCGATATTTTCATACAATATTAGAAGTAATGTTAATTTGAACTATTAGCGGGGTTTCACTGGATTTAGAATGGTTAAAATACTCGACTTCAGCTTTTTGTTGTCTTCAATGACGAATTCATCTAAAGGATTGAAACTAAGCGTGTTCAATTAAATTTATCCGCTTCTTGAAGCTTAATATTGAAACTCAGATTGACGAACTTGATGAAACACTACATTGGGCACACTTATCTCTTTCAAGATGGTCCCTGGCGCCATGGTGAAGTACTGTGAACCATAAGTTTACTTCATAACTCGACAGCCAGCAGTGCAGGGTGATGAAAATTGAAGCGTTTGAATCTTTGGCATTGTGAATAGTTAATTTGTGTGATAAAGATATTCAAAAATACAATTTTTTTCTTCCTAGAGGAGTGGAGTACCATAAAGTGGGATAAGTTTTTTCTCTGAGAAGAAGAGGAGTTCTAGTTTTACAGTTCCGTATCCAGGTTTTCAGGCCTGAGCGTATCAGCAGTATCAGTTTACGCATAGTTTTAAGTTTCCATGCTCACTTCACCAGCAGGAGAGATGAAAGTTAGCTTAACTAGATCAATTTATTGGATAAGGTGAGTGGGTAACACACACATATCGTTTACTCCATTGTAACATAGAAAAATATATGCGTCATGATGCTGCACTGTTCTGCAGTGCACGGGATAGAAAAAAAATATATTACACAAGTGCAGAATAATTTCATTAATCATATTGATGCCGATTGTGTCTCCTCTCACATTCATGATCACCGTATGGGAATTTTTGTACTGAATAACATGCAGTGAGAGCATTGTTATTATCAGAGCTTTTGTGACATTCTCAAAGAATTTGTACACGAATCCATCGCCCACTTTTCAAAAACAGTGCTGGTGAATGGGAGAACATATTTGTTCAGAAAAAAGGATTGACAGAAAGGATTCTGCAACAACAACAATTCGCAGAAGGAAACTCCGAAGGCGCCATCTAGTCGAACACTCAGGCCTGCAGCAACGGCACTTGAGAGCTTTTTCTTTGCATTGTTAGCTGGGAAATGGGAAAGTTTGGAAAACGGCAGTGCTTGGGGAGCTATGATGAGTTAACACTCTTATTGGCAATTAAGGAACGCTTACTATGTAATAAATCTACAGTTTTCTGGTTGTTAGCTAACAAAGTCGAAGCCTTATGAGTGAAGTTGAAGACTACAAACGAAGTGTGTGTTTTCTTCAGTTAAGGTGAGGCTGCATTGTGCAGCACGGGCACTTTTATACAGGGTGTCCCATAATTAACTGACCCTTTTCATTTACTAATAAAACAAAAAATAAGAACGCTAGGTTGTTAAAACTGCTTTCAATTGAAAGAAAAACGTTTCTATGATTAATTAATTTAGTATCTTAAATACACATCATCTGGATAACTAGATTTCTAGTTCGATTTCAAAGCCTTGCTTTTCCATCATGTCTCGATACAGCAAAGAAGAAAAAATAACAATTCTGCAAGTGTACATGAGGTCATTTTCAATAACGGAAGTGCAGCGTGATTACCGAATTCAGTTTCAGACAAGAACAACTCCATCTGAAAACACAATTTAATCTCTATTTCGTAAATGTTGAAGGATTGATTATCTGCAGCATCTGTAGACTATGTCAGTTACAGTTTCAGTACATATGGATCTTGATGTTCCAGATCGTGATTTGTCATTAACTCTACCAGTCTCTGGGAATTTACGAAATAGAGGTTTAATTGTGTTTTCAGAAGGACTTGTTCTTGTTTGAAACAGGATATGGTAATCACGCTGTACTTCAGCTACTGAAAATGACGTCATGTATACCTGCAGAATTATTATCCTTTCTTTTTTGCTACATCGAGACATGATGGAAAAGCAAGGCTTTGAAATCGAACTAGAAAACTAGTTATCCAGTTAATATGTATTTAGGATACTAAATTAATTAACCTTAAAAACGTTTTCTTCCAATTGAAACAAGTTTTAACAACCTAGCATTCTTAGTTTTAGTTTTATTGCTAAATGGAAAGGGCCTGTTAATCCTGGGACAGTCTGTATTAGTTAGTACATGGATTATTGACTCTCGGTTACCGTATGATGACTGCAAAATTCTGGGACACCCTGTATTAGTTAGCACATGGATTATTGACTTTCAGTTACCGTCTGATGACAGCAAAGGTAAGCTGTTGCCCCCAGACTTCATTTCATTCTTTTATTTTCACTGTATTGTTATGTACTGCAAGTTTTTGTGCTTGGTTCAGCAGTCAAGATCCTTTTATATACTAACTTTATTAACCAGTATGAAGTAGCCATATTCTACTAAATGAATAACTCTAGTTTTCAGAAAGATTCAAATAAGTAAGTTCAAACATCTGCGTTAATCTTCTGTTGGTGAAAACGTTCAATGTAATTTTTCAAAATGTGCTTCAGGGAAGCTTTCAGAAAAACGATAAAAATAAATTGCCAATAGCTCCACAACAAACTGACCGAATTTTACAGTCAAGGATTGTTGAATCCTACGTCGTAAAGGGACGTTGCACAACTCGAGCACTGTTATCCCTATCAACTGGTTACAATCACATGCTAAACAGGCTATGAGACAATGATATAAATTGGAAGCTTTCAATAACCATAAGTTTTTCAAATAAAGTTGATGCTTCCCTGAAACCAGTTTAATCAGTTCATTGTTTCCTTTGAGGGAGGTCATCTTGGACTAGTTTTAATGCCGTGTTGCGGATGAGAGGCTCTAGGTTATTTCTTTAAATTCATTGTTCATCGCTGGCGGTCTCTGCAGATCTGAACTAAACTGAGATATTGCAAGAATCAGGCAGGTGGGTGATTTTAAAGATTGAGATGTGTGCGTTCAGGTGTCATTTTCCTTTTAAATTTGTCGCTCACAGTTAGGAACTATTTCTATAGTAGGTACCAGTTTAGTTCAGTTCAAATGCTCACCATAAGTACACAGCTAGCTTCAAATCAATTCAAGGAGTGAATGCCTAGTTTACAATACGATGAAATTGTTTCAAACGCGTTTTCCGATCCTCCTCATTAATAGGAGAATTTTGCTACAAAGTAGCTTGGAAGTTTGTGAAACGGGGCATTAATTTAAGCATTTATACCAAGACGAGCCGTTGAAGTTTGTCCAACATTAAAGAGTCATCAAGGCGAGCATGACCCTCTACCTCAACTGAGTAAGAAGAAATTACTTGGTGTCCCTCATACAAGTATTAATGACCGTCACAGGGAATGCTCGGCTGGTTCAAACACAGCACGGTATAGTACCACTTATTGTATAAAGAAGTTTTCATCTATTTTTACAATTCTGATTCTTATTGACCGCCTCTTTTGTGTACGAATTTATATATTTTAAACTTTGTTGACACGCCTCAGTTTATTATTTACCGACAGTGTTGGTTCATTTTTAGTTTTCATGCGAGGTTTTCATCTGCTCAGAGTATTTTTTAATGGTATTTTGATGCTTTCTTTCAGTTACATTTCAATGTTTTCCTTCGCGTACCTTAGCAAATATCAAACTAGTTCAACAATGTACGTTGTTTCGTAAAGAATTTTCCTCAAGTATTTCTTAATTTTTGAGTGCATTCAAAAACTGCAAATGCTTTAAGCGCATCCAAACAGTTAACTAACATCCACAGGAACGTGTTGGTGTTTGAAACGGTGTCTCAATAATGAAGAGAAAATCGCATCAGTTCTATTTTATTTACTAACTCGCGCACGAAACGCCCTTAAAAACTAACATGTTTCACATAAAGTGCGTCGGTTACAAGCCTAGAACAATAAGTCTGTTTACAATTAAAATTTTGATGATGGCTCATTTCTTCTCTGAACCAGGAGAGAATAAGTATGAATTGAGATTATAATCTCTCCACGAACTAAACAACATCACCAGCATACATACGATTATGATCGTTTCATTCTTCCGATGAGTAATTTTGATTCCTGACTCATTTTTCCACCACATTCTACATTCTTCCTGCTATCTTGAATTCTCACTGATGTCGTAATTTCACTAATGAACAATTTCTATATCTTCATAATCATTACAATTCAGTGGCTTGAGGGAAAGCTCATCGATGCTACTGGGAGGATTGGGGAACAAAAAGTTTAGTGCAGAGTTTATCGAGAAGAACGATAACTTGAAAAAGTGGATCGCAAAAATGCAGGTAGAGTGCAAAACAGATCATGTTCGGCATATGTTCATTAGTTATTAAATGGCTTCTCTTACTATTTGCATCACCCTTCAGTCACTGACCTTTGCGAGTTTTCGAACCAAATCAAACGCCCAGGCTAGTCGTGTTAGTTTTTTTCACACGTTTTCTCTTTTCTTTATGGTCATTTAGTCTAAAGCCTTTCCAGTTTTTTTTTGATCAACGTGTGGACATCAACAAAAATATCATACTTTAGTAAATTAACGATTATTCCTAATTCATTTAACTGAAGTTTATACGATAATTAGATTAACCCTACGAGATTCTCAACGAGAAATTTTGTAATCACACAACATGATTTCTCATTAGAACCAGCTCTTGTTCATTGAATTTCTCTCGTTTATTTAAGACACCAGCTCTGTCGAATTCAAGATGTTGATGTGTCGTCCATCATCCAGATATTGGAGTGCTTTCATCACAGCGAAGTGATAACAATCAATAGCAGTGATTTCAACACTACCCTCCTGTATTTCGCCTAGACTTATGCTGTATATGTGAAGGGTTTATTGAGAGAGAAAACCATGGCATTCGAGCGGAAAAACTGCTCACCATAGCGTAGACTTTGGCTCTAAGCACATTGTTCCTGTTCCTGTTGCAATGAAGTCGCGCGTATTATGGTAGCAATACTAATATTAACTTGAAAGGTTATTATTCATTATATTCAATTCAAGGCCACTCTTGAACCGTTAGAACAATTTTCTATGAATTTATTCAATTCCTACTCCCATCATCAGCCGATTTCGAAGCGTAGATAGGCTCTAGTAACCTGATCTACTCTGTTGTGGGTCGATGGATGAAATCCCTGAACTATTAAGTGCTTGCTGAAAGTATTAAACGGTTTTTTAAATGTTTAGGTATTTCTAAGAAGGCTGGTATATTATAATATGACCTTGATCATCATGTCTGCTGCTCTAGAGCAGTTTTAGAATTATTCCTGACAAATCATACAAATCTTTGTACAGTATTAATCCTTCAGTCATTACTGACAACTTGGAGCAATAAGTTGATAAAAAGTGAGAGAGAACAGACGTTTTACGATTTCGACGTTATGTGAAGAGGTTCCTCAAGTGTCAAGAAGTGAAAACGATGAAGATGTCCAAATCACCATGTTGCAATGGTTGTCTAATAAGGCAGCAGATTTATACGACGATGGTATTCAGAACTGTCTGTACGTTACCAAAAGTGCTTTAATAATGGTGGAAATTATACATAAAAGTAGATTGAAGTATAGGCTTTCATGGAAAAATAAAATTGTTCAGAAAAATCTACTTGATTTATTTTATGTCAAAACGGTACTTAAATTAAAAACACACCTCGTAATTCCCACTCCGACATCACGGTTAAGCCTACGACTTGAACAGTAAATGTTCAATATCAACAGTTAATCAATATCTTTTGAAACTGCGTATCACCCAAACGTAATTATTACATGACTCTAAAGAATCAAGGCTGAATTACAGAACCCCGTTTAGTTTTCGTGGAATTTAAAACGTCTTCGCTCACTTATGCCCACACATCACAAGGTAACGGATATTTTTTATTCAATTATTTCAATTATCCTTTCCACTGTTCGGCAAATGGGAGAAATTCTTCTACGGCTCGGAATTTGGTGGCACTTTGACGGAAATTCTATTTTTAGCTGCACTATCTAAATAACATACTGCTCCACACATATTCCTTCTAACTCTTACGTGTTACTTCAATATCAAATAAAGATCTCAGGATATCCTTTCAATAAGTGGAAAATTAAATTCGTAAAACTTTCTTCGATTCTTTATTTGCGGACATTTTCAAACGATCATTTTATTTTCGTATCAAATATATTTGTGATTGAAATCGAAAATTAACGACAAGTTTTTCTGTGAAACTTCGTGTTGGAACACTAGTCGAAAAGTTTCCATGAGGTTTTAGCAACTGAGACTGTAAAGTACATAGGCGAGTAATAACTTGAGTCCCAAGAAATCGTTTCTAACTACATCAGTTTGATGCAGCGTTAGTTCAATCCTGACGATAAAATTATGAAGTTATCCTATACATTTTGATAGAAAGATTAAACAATAAGATAACTTTTCAATTTTGGGTAAAGTTTTAGAAATTTCAAATTTTCCAAAATATTAATTTAATCATCCTGTTATTAATACCAGGCACTGTCAAATCTTATTCATTATTATAAAAATTTTGAATAAAATTAGATAATACGTTTACTACCCTGCATCCAACAAGTTTTTATTTGTTTTACTCATGAATGACAGTCGAGGGTTGTCATTTTCCAATTTTAGTATTTACTTATTTTATCTTTGTTGACAAACGGTGCTTCATCAATCCGTAAAAAACAAACCGCCATTGTAATTTAGCATCTGATTGAAAAGATTGATTGCTTGTGGCTGTTTAATTGACAGCCCCACCCCACATTAGACATTCATTCCAAAAATGTTAACATTAGAACCCGCTTGACTCATACAACACTAACGAATTACCGAGCCACTGAGCCTGACATCGCCTTGACAGCACAAGCAAACTTCAGACGTCGTAAACTAGAGCTCTGCTTCCAAAACTTGGAGTGGTTGCTTAACTTATAATTCAACATCGGTAGGTTAAATAGACCCATTATTTTGGGGAACTTAGACCGTAGCCAAACAATGAGCGGCTAATGGTACCCACTACCGTATGATGACTTGGACAAACTCCAACTAAAGTTGTTGGGTTATGCCAGTAGTTGCGTTGTGGAACATTAGTTCAGAGATTCAGACCGATCAGTTATATATTCGTGATAGTAGATGTAGAAGCCCTTCACACAATGAGAATTTTTTATGGGTGTTTTGTATTAGTCATTATTTGTTATGACCGACGTATCATAAATAGTATGTGATGATTATTGTTTTTGGTAATGCCAATGACACACAAAGACAGCAAACGGCTGTCTTTGCCCCGCTTTCACTATTGGTCTTAAAAATCGACTGTTAAAACTCAAGAAATTATTTTTTGCCTGACAAAGTTGTTCACGTGAACTATTCATGATGAAGAAAATTGATGGAGATTTATATTTTTTACAAATTTCTTCTACTACGATCGTTTATTAAGTGACCAAAACACAAGATCATGACAATGACAATGATAACAGTTGTACATTAATTAGACCTATTTTACTCAGTTTATGGTCCTAATTCTCCTCTGAATATTCATGATGATTGATTGCCATGCAGTAAACAACGTGCTGTTCATTAAAATATTTGTCACCATCATAATTTCTGAGTACGTCAGCGGTTAGGAGAAACATAAAGCCATGCGAATATCCCACCATTTGTTCAACCTAGAGTTAAGAATGTGAGTCGTTTACCCATGCACGCTCCATGTAGTTCGGTAAGAGTCTTTGAGGACTCTCCGATCCCTCCCTTTGTTTTCTCTGGGGACGTTTTCATGGAGCGCAGTTCTTTGTGTTGACCAGCGCTGGAGGAGGCGTGAACGACCTGTAAAAATGCGTTAAAACTTACGGCGAAAATTTATGCTTCCTGGGAAATTTTTACCTTCAATCAAGTGCAGAAATTACAGGGCATGTACCCAAGGAAGGAAGTAAGTCAGGTACACGACAACATATTCATTACTGCATTTAATGGTAAGGAAATCAGAAATGAATCATACAAGAGGATGAAACTGATGGTTGATGTGAGAAAACTTTCATTAAAAGAAATCACTTGCACCGTGGGCAAAACTCTACTTCACAATATTTTTTTCTATTTGGACCACATCCTGGCTACAAGCTTGTTTGCATGGTTCCCTGCCTTATACGAAAAAGAGAATATCTTAACAGATTTTTGCAGCGCTTACGTATGACCAGCCTTGTTTGAGACCTCCAGTTTAACTATAGCCAGACATTGGTTACTAGCAAGCCAATAACGTGGCTTGAAAACCCCATGTGGTTGCAGATCCACCAATAGCGAGACTTTATGACTCCACAGGGTTTAGGCAAACCAATGGCGTGGCTTTATAACTCCATGTTACCAAAAACTAAAGTCAATAATGACTATTTCCTCGCAAGAAACGTTTATATAAAGTAGTTCATAGTTATAGAAAGTCGGTTGGCTTAGTGCCCCTCTTTGATATTGAAATATGAGGTACATTCGATAAGTAATGAAAAAATATTATGAGACACACTATTTATTTCCATATTCTCACAAAACTTTGTCTTCTTCAAAATAATGTCCTCTCGCGTCTACACACTTCTACATGGGTCTCTCCTAATCCTGAAAGACCTCCTCAAAGTCCTTCTTCAGCAGTCTGTTCACGTAATTTTTCGATGCCTCTTTCAACTAAGGTGTTGAGTGGAATCTAATTCCCTTGAGCCTCTTTTTCACGCGTGGGAACAGAAAGAAATCTCAAAGTGCTAGGTCGGGACTGTAAGGTGGATGCTCTACACTCGTCGTTTCTTCGCGCCGGGAGCTCGCACATATCGGTAAGGCTTACTGGGTAAGCACTCAACACGCCCATGGACACGCCCATCAAACCTCCCGGGATCGTCGCATGGAGCTCACCATCACCCTTACTCTTAGAAGGTTAATCTTAAGAATTTGAAAAACCAATGTACTAATGTCTATGTACTGTGTACTTGATTGGAAATAAAGTTGTTTGTTTGTTTTTGTTTGTTTGTACCACTTTCATTCTCCTGATAGCCATCCAGGTGGTCACTAGCGTTAACTTGTGGCACGGGGCATTGGGGCGCCTTTGGAACGAATTTGGCACAGACTTTGTGGAGTTTCAGATCTTCGGTCAGAACTGTTTCCACTGTACCAATACTAACACCAACAGCTTTAGATATCATCCTCACAGTTATTCGACGGTTTTGTATCACTGACCTTCGCACTTCCTCAATATGTGCACTGTTCGGTGTTCAGATCTAGGTTCATCCTCAACCTGTTCATCTATTTCAGAAAATTTGTTAAACCACCCATACAAACTTGCTTTGCTCATCAGTTCATCTCCATAGGCTTCCTCTAACATTCTATAAGCTTTTCGTTTGGTTTTCTTAAGTTTAACCCAAAATTTGATGACGTAACGTTGTTCCATGTTTCCCCGCATCTTGTCAAGAGTCGACAGATCAGCAAACCAGATCAGACTAGTTTCACCGCATACACCGCTGCACTTAAACTTAAGAACATAGAAATTTGTCAGTTGATCATTTCATAGACTATAATTATGTATGCGTATTTTACCATAAAGTAGCATTTTGATCGAATCATAGAGCTCGGATTCTCTCCCTTCCCCTGCCATCCCAGTCCTCAAAAGTGACCTGGTCACATGCCATTGAAAGGATCGCACAAGCACCTACTGTAGTGTGGTAACTTTATTCCCAACGCTCATGTTGTGAACTCGCATCAGTAAACACATATTAATTTTTTACTTCCATAATGAACTACGGAGAAAAATTGCATCATAAATGCGATGTAATTGACTCCTCTGCTTGCCTACATAAGGAAAACAGCAAAAAACTTTTTACCAAGGACTACTATAAACAGGATGTGCACAGTCATATAGCTGACTACGCTAGCGAAGGCCATTGCATTCTTAGTAACATGGCATTTTCTATAGGACAAATTGATCAAAAATTACTTCTTCAAAGCAATAGAAGGGATTATAAGGTTTTACAGTGAATTTTAAATCTTTTAAAGCATTGTAATGCTTTGAAATATCAATTTTAGCCAGACTTAACATGTATTATTGTATGAGCTTAGTGGCCACTTAATAGAAATTTGAATTGCTACAGTTTTAGACTTTACAAAATGAATTATAGTTAAAAATTATCCAATGCAAACGAACAAACATACAAACATTCACGTAAATAAACAAACAGACATAGATGCAAAACCTATCAAACTGCAGCGATTAGTCAGCCAACCAGGCCTTCTTGACAGAGGGATGACGAAGAACAGCATTCTTCCGCTAGTCTTTCTCGGAGGGGTTGACAGCAAATTTGAGGGGTTGACAGCAAATTGAGTGAGTGTAGTGGTCGCCAGAATACAGCCTTTCTTTGACTCGTACAGTTCCTTGACGTTTGCAAATGATGTCGTTGTTTCATTGTCAAGACTGATCTTCTGGCCCCTCTCACTGATCACGTTGTTGCAGATGCAGTTGTTTAGCAGATGTACTGTGTCAAAAAGGAGAAACCAGACTCGCTCGTTGTCAAGAGGTTCCTTGGCTGTGGCACTGCAATCACCTAGTTATTAGAATCGAAGTGGCCTTGCAGTCTCGGTTGTTCTCGGCCATGCCACTCAGCAACCCACCAGAAAATGAAACAGTTGGGCGAATCTGTACTTCATCTACCAAGAGAAACACATTCTTCTGTTGCAGTGTCTGGACTTTGTCAAATGTTTCCCTCAGCACCTGGTCCTTGTCAATAGATGAAGTGATGTACTGCAGCTTGCGTTTGCATGGCAGCACCAAGAAGTCTCTGAGCTGTTCATAATTACACTTTCGACATAATTGAAGAGCAAAACAATAATCATTCATAGAAAACTGCTTCTATGATAAAAGTTCCAACTGACGTCTCAAAAATACCAACTTCTTCTCTTTCTCGGTGTCGACATAGGCTGACGTGTGAGCTTAAAGAGTAACAACATTTTAGAACGTTTTGTCAAACGGGATGTCATACAGAGTTCATTGCCAAGCGAACAGTTTCGTCGGACTGCGTATACGATATCAAACCATGGTTGGGATGAAGTGTCTTAAACAGTGGTACTAATGCCGTTCTTGAACGCACTGAACGTCAGTAGGGAACACAAAGTGGGCTTTCTTTCGACAATCACAGACAGGCTGCACTCACTGAAGTAGTCGGTCATGAACAAACACACGAGCCTTTCTTTTGATCTTGAAATAATCAAGCTCTTATACTGCTTCTGCAGGTTACGTTCAGGTTTGAAAGCATCAAATGAAGTAATCTTATCCTTCTGAAGAAAATACCTCAGTTGTTGGTCTTCAACTTTCGCCGGGCGAGGTGCAGGTTTCGCTGTGTCACTCAGGTTGGGTTCTGTAATTTTTTCAAAGCTTTCTAGGGACTATGTGTGCAAAGTAAAGATTTGCACGGGCTAGGCATTCGCAGGAAACGTGTTAACGAGTTTTGTAAACTCCAACACAAGTTTTTACTTTCTTTGAGAGAAATGAAAATCTACATATATAATAGACAGTGTATCTCCATCTCCCTCTCTCTCTCTCTTTCTCTCTCTATCTGTGTGTGTCCGTCCCATTACTTCCTATCTATTACTGAAGTAAAATTTTTGAATTAAAATTACAACGGGTGTACATGTATTATAAGCATCATATTGTGGGTACCAAAGGAGCCGGATTACTAAAAAATACGCCGCTTTTTTCCCGTTAATAACCATTTTTTCCTACACGGCCATGTTATCGATAGATAAGATACAGAATGGAACTTGTGTTTACATATCTAAAAAATATTCAGGTTCTGATAGTACCATAGATAAAACTGAAAAATGTATTTTATTTTATAAATCCTTAATTTTATCACTTTAAAACCAAGGAATTTCCACAGGTACTATTTAGGCTATATTATCAGTAGCTAAAATACAGACTTGAAGTTGTGTATATATTCCAGAAAAATATTCACTTAATACACAAAAATTCTTCGTAGATCTTTAATACATTCGTCTTCATAATTTCAAATTAGTCAAATCTAAACCATGAAATTTCCACAGAACTATCTATGTAGTTGCTAAATATCTGTGAAAGGCAGAGGAATTTTCAATAATAAATTTATATTGCTTAAATTTTCCACCAAACAACTAAATTATTGAAATTGACTGATAACCAGCTAGTTTTAGCACATCCAGCTGTAATGTTACTTGCCTCCAGACAAGATTTAATGTTTAGTCAGGAAAAGTCTTGCTACACTACGAAGTCAAACAACCAGAACAGCAGGGGGAGTCAGAAAGTTAAATGTCCCTTTTAATGTCGTTGAAAATGTTTTTGTAAGTACAAAATATGGTAAATTATGCAGGAAGCAAGAAAAGTATCATAGTAATTTATACAACTGTAGGACATTTTCTTACCATTTGTAACCGTAAAATGTTATTTCGCACAAAATTTTTCGGAGCTCAGATAACTATTTTTTACTACTAGCAATATTGTTTCTGCACATGTTAGTTTGATAGTTCAACTTGTACGTATGTGACTCAAATCTTTACTCGTTTCCTAAGTATATAGATGTAATGTAGCTATTTTGTTATAATCAATCTGGAAACAATAACTGGAAGGAAAAGAGAAATTGATATCCGCTCCTGCAGCCTGAGCACCATCATGTACAACCGTTTCCAAATAAAAAACCAAAATGTTAGATAAACTTTTTAACCTGTACAATCAACGTGACAGTCGACCTAGCCACGAGCTATCAAACTGATAAATTCCCAACTCTTTTGTCGCCCAACTCACTAACAACTAAACTGTCCAGTTACCGAACTCCCCGCTACAATACTCCTCTCTTACCAACACTCTACTTACCAAACTATCCAGCACCCAAATTCCCAGCGATCAAACTACCTGGTTTTTCAATTCATCGTTGATAATATTGCAAGAAACATAGTTATAACAGCTAAACACTAATAATTTGAATACTCAGTAATAAAACTCAACAGTCATCAGACTTCCCTGTTACCATACGCTCCAGTTACCTAAACTCCAGCTTCCTCACTCTCCAGGTACCATATACTCCAGTTATACTCCATTTACCTTATACTCCAGGTACTTTATACCCCGGATACCTTACTTTCTAGTTATCTTAAACTCCAGGTACCTAATACTTCAGTTACCTCATGCTCTAAGTACCTTAACCCCAGTTATCATATACTCCAGTTACCTTACTCTCCAAGTATTTTATATCTGAGCGACCTTATACTTCAGCTACTTTATACTCCAGTTTCCTTATACTTCAGCTACTTTATACTCCAGCTACCAAATACTCCAGGTTCCTTATACCCTAGTTACCATATACTCAGAGTCCCTTCTACCCCAGTTACGTTATTTTCCTGTTACAATACATATCCTGTATTCACCAGACACTGCAGTTACTTCATACTCCCGTCAGCGGTGTTACTGAACTCTGCTGATTGAACCTAAAATATTAAAATGAGCATCAGTTGCAAACATTCTCGGTTGATAAAGAAGACGTGAACTTTTCTGCTGACCAAACTCATTACATACGTTCTAAGGATCTGCTTAATACATGTAAATTTTTCAATTTTTCCCCCTGAGCTTCGTTTAAAATGGATTGCAGACACATAAAATTTTAAGAGAAGAAATAGTACAAGAGAGTATTTTAATTGTTTTAACCTATACTTGATGTTAACATTCAATTTTTTCTTCAATTGAACTAATAAATATTCATGGGCAGTTGCAATGTCAGACACAAAACGTGCCAATCCCGTACAAATTGTGTATTAAGTTTCCTACTGAAAAAACTTATCTTGCAGTTTTTATCCCGACAATTGGTCGTATAGCTTTTCACATATGATTAAAGATGAAATTATTTTTGGTGTTGTTTCAGATCCATGATTTCTTACGCTCAAGAGATTAACGCGCTGCAGTGCGTTGTTGAGCGACGATGCTCTCTCGTACGTTGTCTTCGAGAATGATTTAAGTAGGAGCCCTGACACCGGGTTGTGGAGCTGTACCCCCTGACAGTGTGTCATGCCTTACAACTCAACTCAGTTACATCCGTCACTGAAGCATTCTTTTTATTATGCTAATAAACATAAGTTTATTGGACTTAAGTTTAATAAACATAAGACGTAAGTCTAATGAAGACCATAGCTCACGCCGTAGCAGTGCTGCATTTTCCTGAAGTGAAGCCATACATAAAAAAATGTGATTACGCCGGCGGTTTCCATTTCATGCATCATTAAGAACCTTATACTCAGAAATTGCTGCTATCTTATCTTCAAGCTCAGAAGCAATGTAGCCAATTGAAAAAGTAGCGAATGAATTGAACAACTATGCTCTTCTACCTCCCGAATTGAATTGGCAGTTTGACAATATAGATTTTTAGAGAGCGTGATATCGAAACCCTTAATCGGAGTAGGTGAACACTAAAATGAAGATTTTATTTGACCCGTTTTTGGTACACTGAACTTTCTATACTACTGTACAAGTTTACTTCAAATAATTCGCCGTGAATCTATTTGATGTTTGGTTTCTGAACAATATTCTTAATGGAAGTGTATTCGTATTGGTGGGTTAGAAATTTAGTATACTGAAACTGTCACTTGCTAACGATTCAATTACTATAAATCGGAAATCGCGCTCTGAAATTGACGACAGTTGTTCGGTGCGGTGCTCCAATGCCAATTATGATACCATAACGCTAAAGCTTCTGAGGAGCAGTTACCTACGAAAGAGTGTCTTATACAAGTGAAACAGGAAATATAATGCGAGGGCTGCTTTTTCAACCTCCGATGGGACATAAAAATTCAAATATACAAAACATCCAAATTTTATTACGAAAAATGCTGAAGGGTCTTACTCATTTTGCTATGTAATCTGTAGGAAAATTCAATTTCCAATGCGTCACTCGTAGCCGAGGTACGGGAAATTGAACACGGCTGCTACGATCGATGCTCCCGACAAATGTGAGTTACGAAGTGTAATCTTTTTTCAGCAAGCAGAAGAACGTAGTGCTGCTGAAATCCATCGCAGAATGAGTAAAGTATATGGTGATAACTTCATGAGTTAGGGTAGTGTACGGGAATGCTGTACAAAATTTAAAGAAGGGCAAACCGACGTCCCCGAAAAAGGTGGATAAGGGTGCAAGTCTGTAGCTGCTGTAGGCCTCGTTTAGCGTGTTGATCAGGAGGTCAACACCAAACGAAGGTTTAAAACTATTGGACTCCGTGAAGAATTTTTAGACATTTCAATGTCTGCTTTGTATGCCATCGTACGACCCCTCGGATAATGAAAGCTGTAGACCCGTAGTACCCATCAAGACGTATTTCTTCTCACTCGCAGCTAACTTTTTTCAAGAAGGATTTGAGAAGCTTGTGTCACGATATAAAAAATTCCTCAACAATTTCAAGGACTATGTAGAGAGATAAGTAAGACCTTGCAGAACATTTGGTAGTTAAAATTATTATTAGCCAATCGGAGGCTGAAAAAACAGCTCTCGTGTTACGTGGAGGAGGTTGTAGTCATTGAATATGAAATATTGTTGATTGCAAATGAAGCATAAAATGGTGCAATCCAATCTATCGCATTAGATACTTCAGCCTAAAATACGTGTTAAAGAACTCATCACTCCAAAATCAAAGTCGTATAAGTTAAGTATGGTAATACTCGCAGCGAGTGATGGTCCTTTAAATTTGAAATATTATATGCAGACTTCTGAATCTAATATTACGTGAAAAGTACAATCTGGCATTTTGCCGCTTGTTCCAGAAAAGCGATACACAAATCATATGATCTGCCGTAAAAATTTTAAGGCAAAAACGAGCAGCAAATACGTCGGAAGCTCGCTGCAAATTTGCTTCATTTCTATCAGTGTCAATGACAACTTTGCCAAGAAGATGGGAAAACTCAGTCTCGACAAAAATATTCCTAGCACGCGAGGAATATTGATCCTCGCTATAAAAAAAAATAGAACTGTCGAGAGGCGGGTAATCAGAGTAGTATGTTAATCAGTTGAAGCAAGTTTCTTAAATATTTAATTAAATTTAAAATTCCAGCAAAGGTTATGTACATAAAAATGCAAATTAGTCAATTCTTTTCAGTGATTACAGTGTCATATCATTTGTTGCTATAAACAATTCAAAATAACAAAAATATTCTGCCATTGAGATGCAAGCAAATATTGCGCATACGGCCTGTAAACAAGAGAGTACTCTTTTGATCAACTGCCAGGTTACTCAAAGCCTCATAATGCTAACTAAATACAATTCCTCTTTGGTTTGAAGAAGAATTGAAATTTTTCAGCTTGTTTGCTACTGTACATTCTTAGTGAGTTTATTGAATAACAACATTTTTAGCGAGTTCAAGAAGCAAGCAAACAATTGTTTAATGAGCATGAGATGTCCAGTATAAATTTTTTAACGAGTCCTATTAATATTTTGCAAGAATTTTAAGCAACAACATTCGACCATTCAAATTTTTGGATCTTTTTATCTCGGAAAGTTTAATACTATTTCTTGCATGAAAATAAAATATATGTGTTAAATGCCTTAATTCAAAATATGAATGAAAACTGTTTTTCAATTGTTGCTCTCATTTGCTTTCTTACTCACCAACTTTTGGTGTAAGTAGCATTAGCTAAAATAAGTTGGCTTACATTAACATTAATATTTCTTCACATAAATTGAAACATAGAAAATTAATTGCATTTTTTTGGACATGACACATCCTAACATCGATGAAATACTTGAATTTGGTTTTCTTAACACTCACGAGAAGACTCAATTCACACGTAATGTATGTCATTACACTTAATGGGTATAAACTACAATTTATGTCGCATCCTTTCATCAAATTGTCTTAGCCTAATAGCAGTTTTTGATACAACAAATCTTTTTTTTAACCTCATTTCTTTAAGATCATGTAAGATTCAAGCCCACACTTGTTAGTTGCTAACACATTTCCCCCGCAGTCTGTGTGCAAGTTTATGTTTACTGTGGGGCTGTTTGCGTTGCTTTTCACCATGCCATTGAAGTTATGGGTGCTCCAGATCATTTCGAACCCTCTATAAGACTATATCATTACTCAAATTGATGTCTTCCATCGCCTCAAAATGACGATCGTTAAGTTTTTTAAATTGAGAGGACTGCATTGAAGCGATCTCCGTTCAAGAGGTGATCTCTTCAAGCCTGCACTTACTGTGCAGACAATTAAGTTGACAGGGCTTCAATATTTGTCAATTTAATACAGATAAAATTTTGCCCTTAAAACTGCATCGATAAATGTGTTATCTTGGTAGCAAAAAGCAATTTTTTGAGTTTACTACATGCTGTTTAAATTTAAAAAAAGTGAGGAATACCATTGTTTGCCACTCAAATTTGATCATGTCCATTTTGACGCACACGTTTTAAATAAGAATTGAAGAACAAAACCGTAAATTTATACGGGTATATTTTCGTAAGGCCAAATATATTTTATATTTTTAAATTCTTACCAAGGATTTCTATTCTATTAAGTCCAAACTACGCTGGGCACTATAGATGTTAGCTTTTTTCTGGTGCAGTGGTGGTATAATCTTAATGCTCGCTAAATGACGACTTTGAAAAAGGGGATTTAGCCAACGATATATCCAATGAAAAGATTATACAATGCCCGATTTATTACTTGATATTGACTGTTCGAGGGAAAAATACTTGTAAATTTCTAAAATTTTAAACAAAATAAAATAATGTGAATTTCAAGGAAATCTCAACAGTTTAAGCTTGAGTAGTAAGACCCGAGATCGTGAGTCGTCAAGTCAACCTGCTTGCACATCGCTGCACCATTGCTGTCTGGCTAGATACTGTAGTATATGTAACTTGTTTGAATAGCAATGGGCAAGAAGCAGAAGTTCTTTCTCACGAGTGTGTTCTTATTTTAGTCGAACTTTTGAACTGTTTGAAAATATCATGGTGTATAAGACAACGTTCATAATGAATTATTCTCAGCACAAAACTGCAGTTTAATTAGTAGTAGGTCGAAGGAGTTTACTTTTAACGAGCTAGAATACAAAGATCTGGATTCCTAGTGCAGTAAAGATTGAAAATGTACCAAATATTACTGGCTACAAGTATTAGTATTACCCGTATACGTAATGCTGATTCGTGGTGTACAATATTTCCACTTAGTTCTCAATTTTCCTTTCTACTCTGGCGGGAGAGTTTTTAATGACCGATCTAAGAAAATAACGAAACATCCAACAACATACTTTGATTAAGATTGGTATTTTAAATGAAAATGTATGTACTGGCAAACATCGTCTCTCCATTTAGAGCTAGTAGAAGCTGAAAATTAGACTTTGCTTCCATACAGTACAATACATACTCGTACATGTACACGTCATATATTCCAGCCTCTGACGAGCGGTAGATTGGAGATGGTCATTCACTGGGTGGGTCAAAGAAAACACATTTGTTAATCACTGTTCTTCTTTGGAAACGGTATAAGCTGATGCTGAACAAATGAATAAGTAGAAAAAGTATGAAGAAAATTACCTTACAAAAATACGATAAAACGAGGCATTCAAAATGATAAAATTACCATAGTGATTTGGGGTCCACTCACCAACTCCTCAAAGTTTTCTGTAATTTTGGTGGGAAACACGAGTGCTGGTCAGCAATTCGGTCATCATTCTACACTACGTACTAGGAACTGTGTTGCTCTTAACTTATTTTTGAGGATAGGTCTTAGAGGCAGTCAGATCTTACTCTTCATCTCTGATGTAGTTTGCTGCCGTTGAAAATACAGCTTCGCTCCCAGACTCCAACGCTGACTAGAAGCTCATACTTCCTCAACAAGTAAGTTAAGCATGAAGCCATTTCTGTCGCAAAATAAAAAAAAATCCATTCAACATCCTGTAGAACAATATTTTAAGTTTCAAGATAGAAATTTAATTCAGCGTCACTTTCACACTGTTATTACAAAAATATTTTTTCTTTTAGGTTGACCCGCAGCATGCGACTATTGGCAAGTGATGAACTTCCAGCGCGATGAGTTTAAGCAGTAAGGTCGGCATAACTTGCCTCTTAAAGTTGTCCCGACTTTTAGCAAAGTCTAGGAGGAAAAAATTCGCTTATTCCAGGAAAAAATCGGCCCTGAATTAGGAAAGTTATTTTCCCAGTTTTAAATTGAAGGAGAGTTCTTCAAATTACAGGAAAACTCTTTTTTCTTGTGTGGGATTGTGTAGTGAGCGTTCCCTTCACCGCTGCCTAAGTGGTTTGCATATTTTAACTATTAGCACAAGTAAAGTGAGGCTTTGCCTGTTTGAATGCGACACACGTAGATTAACACATTGTAAAACCAGTTAATACCGTTATGAATGCCATACCTAATACTCGTAGTGGGATTATTTATGGAAAATGAAAATATGTATGGAAGAACGGTAATTTAATGTGCTAATCAGCTGAAGAGCTGGTCACAATTAGTAAATGCAACTAAAAATTCAAATTTTAACCCCTAAATTTTGTCGGTGGGTACGCCACTTCATCAAATGTATTCCTACTCATATGATACAAACTTAAATAAATGGGTTCATTCCCATTGTAATTATTGTTGTTATTATATTCCTACTTGGATACAGTTCACACGCAAAATCCGTAAGCTAATTTTTTTAGTAAACTAAACCTAATGATTTATTCTTCATTTGCGACAGTTCCTCTGCTTGAGTTTTGCGTTCCTACCTGCATAAAAGTTAGCACTTTTTCTGAAGAGGAGGACGATCGACGATGACCTAGAGAAGTGATTTGCAAACACGGTGCCGCGTCACACTAGTGTGTCGCGAGACCAATTTAGTGTGCCGTGAAACAAGAAGACGTCACAAAAATCTACGTATACCTTTCATAAAATTTAAAACTAATTTCCTCCCAAATCCCGAACAATGTAAATTATTATTCAAAATGTCAAATTTTAGTGACTTGAAAAATCAGGATAAGCACCGCAAGCAGTGCCACGAACAATAAATTGTACCGTAGTTATTGCAAAACATTGTGGATCTCAGTACTGCATATTATCAACATAATTATATGAAACGCATTCAATTATAACCTTTATCTCGCGAACAAATAGATAACTACATTTACTTCAATGTACGAGCTTCTCGTTTATGTCATGTCAATAATTTTCGTTCGACTCTGATTAAATTCAGATTACTTGCTTGCTATCATTTTACCTTCACTATCGAGGGGAATTAGACGATAAATCAAGTCAACGAAGTGCTTTTATCTGCATATAAGCCATATATTATGAATATCGCAGGTTCGAAAAAATTTCAATGTTTCTTCTACCATATTTTAAAGCTGAACGAAACAATTTGAGAGCTAGCACAGAGGCGTGACTGCCACCACTGTGCTGCTACCTAATTAGTTTATCAGTGCCTGTTATGGAATACGTGAGTGACAGTGTGTGTTAACAGTTTATAATATAACTCCCCTCTCAATAACAATGGATAAATTCATAAAAAGAAAAGTAGTAAGTAACGATTGTGAGTCCATTAACAGAAAGCAAATAACAAAACCCGTCAACTCTAGTGCAAAAAAAAGCTAAAGTTCACCACAACCGAAGATACAAAGATGAATATTTGCAGTTAGGATTTTCTTGGACTGGATCAGTTGAGCAGCCAAGTCCATTATGTGTTGTTTGTGGTGATCTGTTCCCCAATGAATCGATTGTGCCAAGTAAATTAGAAAGACATTTCAGTACTAAACATTCCTATCTCAAAAATAAAGATGTAAGCTATTTTCAAAGATTGTTAGATCAGCAAACAAAGCAACAAAACCTTTTCCAAAAAACTTGGAACATATCAGAAAGAGCTCAACTTGCTTCCATCGAAGTGGCAGAACTGATAGCAGTGAAATCTAAACCTCATACTTTTGCTGAGTCAGTTATTTTGCCCGCTTGTAGGAAGATGGTTAAATGCATGTTAGGAGAAAAATCTGAAACGGAAATAAACAAAATACCCCTATCAAATGAGACAATTAGATCGAGAAATTCAGATTTATCAACAAATATTGAAACTAAAGTACAGAGCTTAATGGAAGTATCAAAATTTGCCTTAATAGTTGATGAATCGACTGATATAAGCAACAGTGCTCTGTTCCTTGTATTTGTGCGTTTCATTCATGGAGATGAAATCATCAATCAGTTTTTGTACTGTAATGATATGCAAACAACTTGTAAAGGTCAGGATATTTTTGATGTTGTGACACGCTATCTTGTAAAAATTAATTTGAGTTAGAAGTCTTGCGTTGGCTTTTGCACTGATGGAGCACCATGTATGGTTGGCAGTATTAAAGGCTTTGCTTCACTAGTACAGAAAGAAAATCCAAAACTCATTCGTACACATTGCTTTTTAGATCGAGAAGTTCTAGTGTCAAAAGTATCACAGGAAGATTTGAAGGTGTTGCAGAAAGTTATTGAAATAGTCAATTACATTAAAAGTAGGCCATTGAAGTCGAAGGTGTTTGAAGCGTTATGCAAAAACATGGCTTCTAATCATGTTCGCTTACTTATGCATACCGAAGTTCGATGGCTATCGAAAGGTAAAGTATTATCTCGTGTTAATGATTTACACAAGGAATTGATTGCATTTTTTTGAAAAAGAAGAGATTGAACGATTTTGTAATTATCTCAACTGTGATTTTTGGGTGTCTAAAATGGAGTATTTGACAGATATATTCAGTCATCTTAATACCGTTAACAGTAGCATGCAAGGCTGAAATGAAAATATCCTCACCTTAACGGATAAATTGGTAGCTCTCAAAAAGAAAATTGATATTTGGAAAGTCAGAGTCGAAAAAGGTGAAACTGATATGTTCCCTACAATGTGTAGCTACTGCAAAAAGAAAATGATCCCTATATTTGTCTACACTCGGAGAAAGCATTAACCCTTATTTTCCGTCATTGAACACAAAGTAGTACGACTGGATTCGAAATCAATTCATTGATTTTCCTCATAACAAAGAACTTCAATTACACGAAGAAGAAGAATTAGCAAGTATTTCAAGTGACCGCAGCTTGAAAATAAAATATTATGCAGTCCCTATCGATAACTTTTGGATTTCCACAAAAAAAGAATATCCAGCCTTATCAAATAAAGCTCTGGCAGTCCTCATGCTGTTTTCTACTGTTTATCTGTGTGAATTAGGGTTCTCTACATTGCACAATATAAAAATAAAAAAGAGGAAAACACTACGCTCCACTGAGGAAGAAATACGAGTGTGCTTATCCGATGTGCGCCCAAGCATGGAAGAGGTTGCAAAACAGCACCAAGCACACGTTTCACACCAATAACGGCAAGTGGAAACAATCAGCACTAAAAAATTTAAACCAAATTAAAAGGTAACTTTTGTTATTTGCATTTAATATTGTTGCCTCTGAGGATTAGATCTTTTAAAAACTGTAGCTATAGTACAGTAATTTTCCATAGTTCACAGTACGTTTGCGGTATGTGTGCCGCGACATTTTCAATGGTTGATAAATGTGCCGCGAGTTACAAAAGTTTGAGAAACAACGACCTAGAAACTTGCAGCAAAGTTGTTTACCTGTACTTGGAATATTTTTGTTTTCGTGAGGCTACCGTGAAATTCTTCACAATACCTTAAAGGATTTTATTTGCTTCAATTGATGTTTTTTTATGCATGTTTGTATAAGCTCACACTATCGTCATGCTTCTATTCATTTTGCCCTGGTCTCAAACTCATAACTTCTTTATGAATAAAGTTATTCATTCCAATTTGTAGACTTATACAAGGTGCGAGAGCAATTTGAGGACAAGTCGTTTTCATTTTATTGCACACTCTAATCATTCATACTGTTTTTTATTTGAGGGACTCCATTTAAATTGATAATGCAGATTCTTCTAAAGTACCCAGTGTGATGTACACCAAATTTCCGGTTACTGTTATGGTTCGTGAAGGTCATGTCATTCCTCCTTACGTTTTTCCTCAGGGTCTTAAGATTAATGCTGCTGGATACATTGATGTTCTAAAAACGATAGATAAAGTATCCACTGGAAAGCTACACGTCATCCAGCAAGACTTAACACCTTCTCACAAAGCCATAGTAACCCAAGATTGATTTTCAGAGAGTTTTTACGATCATGTGATCCCCAATATGTGGCACCCTAAACTCGCTAGATTTAAATCCTATGAACTACAGGGTGTCTCAAAAAAATGTACTCACACTTCGAATGACGAGATCCTTTATTTATGAACATACAGTAAAATAGAATAGCTTCGAATACAGAAGACAAATGTGATTAAAGAATCATGTTCGCAAATGTTCGAATTGAAGACCATTATTGTCCAGACAACGCTGATAACGCACACCAAGGGTGCGTTACATTTACATTTTTTTGAGACACCCTGTATTATGTGCGGAGCGTTGTTGAAAGCAGGGAGACTAATCGACGTCCTCATAGTACCATAGTTTCACGGTGGGACGCAGTTGTTCAGGTGATGTCCGAAATGAATAAGAACCATTTACTTTCAGCTTGTCAACGGTTTTGGACCTGCATAGAAAGTCATTAAAGGTAAAAGTGGTTTCAGGGAATAATTTGATAAAGAAGTATCAGAAAGGGTATGTGAACCAATTTGAATCAAATGTATACAGTTTTAGCTAGAATATTGCTTATTTAACGTACTAAAAATACCCTCAATAGCCCTCGTGCCCTGTACAGTTATTATTCAAAATAGAAACTTTTCCTCGTTCATACTCTGACATACAGTACAAGCTCGATAGTTTATTTGAAATTGATTATCAGGCTCCACTTTAATGCTAGAAACAAATTAATATTGTTGCTTCAGTTTCTAACGTTAAATGTTGCCAACTGGAAGATTCATTCTGGTTCTGTACCACTTTACACTTAGATAAAAAAATACCAAGCCAACTATAAGCAAGATTTAGGTGAAAGCATCTTCAGCAACCGTACTAAAACTAATTCCGTTACTCTAAAATATTCATAACTGAACAATATTTTAAAGGAACAACAGAAACTCAAAACGTAATGTATTATTTAATTCGGATAAAATCTGTTGAAAAATTAGTTTGTATATTCTACAAGGATATTTTAGCTTGAACAGGTATACAGTCAAGGTTTCTCAATTAATAAACATTTAATCGTAGTAAACTACGTATGGTTTTCTACATCTTGTCGGTCAGAACATTAGTATACCCTACACAGTTATTGATCATCATACATCCATCATGGCTATTTGTCAAACCTTGAAATGAAAAGTTTACGCTTCATGTTAAAAAAAAATTCAAACAACTTTCAATAATTTGAAGAATTTTAAGTTTGCCATCGAATAGTTGCAACGGTTTCGAAAATCAACCACTTATTGAGCTTATTTTGGATCTTTTCACTAATTATGTGAATTTAAAAAAAAACATTCATTTGGCATTCATGAACTAGCGGCCTAATTTTTCTTGATTTGTTTGCTTGTTTTATGTCAGTGTGGGACGTAAGTTTTGGTCCTAGTCAAATACTTCCTGACAATCAATGAGAGAATAACTATACATTACAGTTAGCGCTGGTACGATACAATCATTCAGTGCAGAATGCAACCACAATACATTTCACCCCATAAGAATGTGAGGTAGTTGTCATTTTTTGAAAACTAGACTCATGAATCCATTCTTAAACCTACATCCAAAATGCCTATCATGAAGAAGCGCAGCATATATTTAATCAGCGCGTCTATCATGAATCTAATTTTAAATTCACGACAAATTTCCCGCCTTTTTATGACAGTCGTCACCAACCAAAAAAATCTAACGACACAAATGAATATCAATAAAATTCCCCTCAATTGGAACCATTCTTTGACAGCACAAGCAGTGCGAAATGGGTTGAACGGACATTTTTCAGCCTCTGCAAATGGTCCCCGGCAACGGGGTGAAAATTATCAAATTTCCTCGGCAAATTGTTCCCGCATCCAATGAAGCAAAATTCTCACTTTGATTCAAAAAAGTGAGGCCAATGGAGGTTCAGCGCTAGACAGGGAAGCCACAAATACACGAGCTGAACTCGTGATCTGACATGTAGTTTTTGTGATTGATTTATTGCACTGGCAGTCGAATAAAAATGTTCGTTGAACGCGTTCTATCATAGAAATTAATTCCCAGACACCATGCTTTTCTAAATAGTAGACTTGTTCTGACTCATTTGTCGAAATTCTTACTGTAATTCTGAAGGTTTGCTAAGCGATTTCATACTTCAAATTAAAGACCCAGTGTTCTGAAATCGTCTGTATGATCGTAGATAAATCAATACTATCAGGTAAGGAGTTAACTACACAAGTTCGGGTCTTATTTTCCAATGACACCAGAACATGGGGAAACGTGGGAGTTAAATTTATTAATATGATTTCATTTTCTGACACATTATCAACAATTTACTGAATAATTTGAATAAAGGCAGGACGAAACGTTGAGAAGAAAATGAAAACTCTGTGGGTATTTTTTAGTTTTCCAAAAAGCGTATATTTTATACTTAAACTACATTGTTAGCCGAATGAAGTACCGTTATTTTGAAATTGATGCACTATAGTAAACACATCAAGTACTGTGTTTGTAATTGGCTTCTTCAAATGGCCTTCAAGTGTGATAAGTTGCAACAAATATGACCTATACAACGCGTCGTTGTCGCCTCATAGTGATAAACTGTTTTAGAGAACTACATTCAATTCAAACTTGAGCACAGAGTAATCCATCAAACCAAAGCAGCAGCCCACCGCTACACATAGTGTTCTATTGAACCGTGTGTCAAATCAGAAGAATTTGTAAGCTGTTCAGCCTCATTCGACGAACAAATGTTGACAACAAAAACAAATTCCTTATTGATATGGAATCGCATAGAACATCTGTTCATATTTCCTGCCAAGAAATATATTTCTTGCAGTCCAAGAATGCAGTGAGCTTTTCACTTGTGCTAATGAGATTGAAATGTGAATGAACTTCAACAAAAGTACGGCAGAGGTGAATACAACAAGTCAGTATCTAAAGGAAGCTATTTGGCCTGCACGAGTCGATGTATCTCAGCATAGTTGTGGTGACTAACGCTAGCAATGAGCTAGTTGTTCAAATATCAGAATGTTTCAATTCTAAACATAAGAAAATTCACTGCTTCTAAATTAATTTGACTGCATTAGATGGTCAGATTAAAGAAAATTTCAAGTTAATATAAAATCTAGTATAAATATTTTATGCCAATCTCAGGAGGTTCAATTTTGCTCAGTAAGATAGTTCGTATCAAATTGACAGTCCATGTTCAATAATAATCACTAAACTCTATTCTGACAATTTCGATTACTGTCATCAAATAATGCGTAGCTCATTGCTGTATAAATCAATAAACAAATTTCAAGTTCATGTTTTTCTATTGCATATATGTCATCTCTTGATACAAATATATGAACGTTTTTATAAAACGTGCAAACGCATGTCAACTGCAAATGAAGCATTCATTGGAACCACATTTTTGACTTTTGATTTATCATATGAATTATGAAAACTATTTGAGCACATAAATTGAGAAAATTGAACTGAAAGTTCAAGATAAGATCCGTTAATTCAAAAACTTTGAGGGAATAAATGCGTCATAAACAAACCGGCGAAACTCGCCCTGTTATCCTGAGAGTTGTTGGACTTTCAGAGCGAAACTCACGCAAATTGATGCAAAGATTAGAGCTCAGCTTGACGAACCTCATTTTACTGCTGCTGCATCGTCTTACTGGCAGTGCAAGAGGACGCAAATTTTCTAAAGACTTCAGTACTCTGATGAATGCTGTAGAAGATGAGTTCTAAACTAAATAAAAATTCATAACTGCAAATAGTTAGAAAAATAATGACGTTGGTAAATTTTCACTGGTATTTAACAGTTGTGGCCTGCATTCGCATGGTAAGATAAAAAATTGGCACTCTATTCTATTCAATCCTGAAATTGATTCGAATATTAATTCAGTAATGATTACTCCTATTTTTTAAGGACATAGTAACTGAAATTTGTGCATCAAATAAATGTTCGTCGTCAATAACCCGAAACAAAGATATTTTCGTTATCGTCCACCATTTTTTCGATCTTATACTTAATACCAGTGAGCTTGACGATGTTACACGCGACAGTACTTGAATTATTCTAACGAGATCTTTTGAGTTCAATCTTATCTGTATAAGCAGGTTGAGAAATATGCTGAAATATTTTCAATGAGAATATATGAGTTTTCAAACTTTCATGTAGATTGATGATAGCACAAAATCAAAAACTCTTAATTTTAGAATCTCTTCATTTATTCTGCCTTAATTTGTTAAAATATCTGCGGAAGCCAATAGAAGCATTTGCATTTCTACGAAATAAACTTTAGTCACTTGTGGGAGAGGGAAGATAAATTATTAATATTTTTCGTATGCAGATCATAATTAGTAGATCCCTTTGTCTATTGGCAGAGAAATAGAACGACATTAACTCAACTTCGACTCCAGCAAACATTCATAATAATATCTAATGTCATTAATTCTTTTGAAAAAACCGCGTCTACTATTCTTCAAGCGATAGCTTTATTTATTCCTTCAAATGTTGATATTTGTGCTGCCGCAAGGGAGCTCTCTAAACTCATCCATTACTTTCATCCCAATTAATTTAAAGTGAAAAGATTAAATTGTAACAGTTTTGAAACCTGTTTAGTATTTTAAAAGTACAAAATTTCAATTAAGATTGCAATAAGTGCGTAGACCTCGTTGCTCTCACTAGCAGCCACGGTTGTAGGAAGACCCGGACAGAAAGTCAGTTTTGTGCTTCGCAGAAAATTTAATTAGGTCCACGCTGTCAGTCAGCAAACGGCAGTCAGGACTGCAGCAAGTTTCGCCTTAGGTCCAAGTCTCACAAACTGGAAGGCCTCGCAATTTAGTCTCAAGACTATACTGCTGCTGCTGCTGATCTAATAACGCTTTTGGCGTGAATGCCCAGCTCTGGTCGGAGCATGGAACTGCTAGAGCCTCTGTTATGAGATTACACTGTCAAACGTACGGCTTCGTCGTCAGCCTGTTACAAGTGAGGATGTGTGAGAGAAATGGTTGACGTATTTGACCGTGAAACGTCTTCTGAAGATGAAATGATTTTTCATTGAGGTATTTAGTAAATATTTGAACTTAAGAAATAATGAATATTTAAGCAAGTGTAACTGTACTTGTTATGATTGGAAACCCTCCCTAGCAAGTTTCTAAACGGTAGACTTTGGCTACTCACATTAAATACTGATTCAGTCTCGCCCAGACAATGCGGGTGTCGTTAAAACTGTACATGATAAACTATTTAAACAATCAAGCTAACGAATATTTCAATATACCAAAGTACATTTGAGAGAATTGTCAATTTTATTGTGCTACTGCGTCTAGCTATTAAATGCTTATCAGCATTTTATGATAAAAATCTTATTTCAACGCAGGATTAAATTTCTTTCTTCTATAAGAAACTATGTACAAAGAATTCTGTTACGTCAAAAAATATATTTACCATTTGAAGTATCTATGTAGATGCACAGAACCCCACCAGTATTTGATTTGTTGTCATAGTGCCTGTTCTCTTGGTATTGTTTCTTTTGTCGTCTGGTATATCTTCTCTCTAAAGCTAGACAATGTCTTCAACTGCCGAGTCAGCACTGATGGCATTCTCCAGTAGGGAGAGGTTGTGCATTCTGATGGCTCAACTTCCTCTACGCTAAACTTCGGCTCTCGCAACTCCCAACTTCAGTTGGGCTGCAACTGTTCATCGTCGTTATCAACTGTCATTAATTGCATTGAAATGAAACTGTCCTGTGCAAGGTTGGGGGTATATACTGATGTGTTAAGGCTGATTGTGAGCATCTTTGGTATTCTGTCAACTGGTATCATTGCTCCGTCATCAACTGTCAACTTCAAGTTCTACACTGTCCACCTCTACAACAGTCCTAACTGTTCGTCTCTTTGTGGGGTCTCATAGCGCTACGTTCTTTACTGGACTGCAACACTAAATATAGGCTCAATAATCATCGGGGATACTACCGTATTATCCATAAATTTCACAGTAATAATAATTATATTCCCTTTTTTCTGCAGGGATTGATCATTTGTGCAATCTCATCAGCTACCATTCTTTGCATAACACCTATCAGTTTCAACTCTGGCTTCAATTGTTTGTTCTGCTCCATCGATTGCCTGTATCTATAACAGGTTCATCTCTCATATCTGTCGAGCATCAAAGTCTTTCTAACTGGTACGCACAGAATGAGCCAATCTCTCCAGCTTGATCAACTGCCTTGCTCACTTGTTCTTCGACAGGATATCTCCTGGAACTGCATCAACTACGTCTTCTCTACGTCTCTGTCTTCTCTATTTTAACTACGTTCCTAACTGTCCATTACCACGGCTGCCACAATGTTCCATCACTACGACTGCCACAGGTGTCCATCACAACGACTGCTGCACCTGTCCATCACTACAACTGCCACAACTATCCATTACTACGACTGCCACAGCTGTCCATCACAACGACTGCTGCAACTGTCCATCACTACAACTGCCACAACGTTCCATCACTACGAATGCCACAACTATCCATCACTACGATTGCCACAGCTGTCGATCACAACGACTGCTACAACTGTCCATCACTACAACTGCCACAACTGTCAATCACCCTTGGAAAGACGTGCTATTGCGTCTTTTAGTTTCAATGTCTGTCGGGCAGCGCCATTAACTTCGCATTAGTGGCCACTCTGCCTCTTTTAGGACTCAGTGGGCTTCTTTGTTTGCTGTCGTCCTAATTTTGCCAGTGTTGTCGGTGCAATTTTCTTGTCTTTGAACAGAGCGCGTGACTCCAGGTACACTATGAGGGGAATTGCACACAGTTGCTCTATTTGCCTTGACTTATGTGAAATGAAATAATTGAACCTTGTTTCGAGATGTGAAAAACTATTGAATAAGATTTCAGTTGATGATATTAATTTAGCCGTATTACGACGGAGTAACAAGGATTGGATAATATTTCAAGGTGGGAAAAAATTGAGCTGTATTCCGGTGAAGTAAAAATTTGAGCAGTTATTCAGTGAAGGAAAATAATTGTGGAGTTATTCAGTGATGGAAAATAATTGAGCTGTTTTCTCTGAAATCTAAATGATTGAACGATATTAAGGTGAACTAACGATAGTTGAGCTGCTTGAGTCAAAGATAATGTTGGGAATTTTATTTACTGAAACTTTCAACTTTTTGCTAATATAAGTGAAGTGATTTGATTACAAATCTTTTACTCTTCGCTTTTTCGTAAAAGCAATCGAACATTAGCATGTCCTCTTGCACCACAAAAAATTGCGTTAAACCATTTACAAAGCAATTAAACTTTATGTTTCACAAATCAGCGCTCACGCTTTATACAAAGTTTCTCTTTTCATCATATTTTATGTTTTTTTTGTCATAGAAGTGAATTGAACTCAAGCTACTCTCACGCATGCGTGTATGTGCCACATTACTACCGCCTTCACGTTATGGCTCCAAATGGAAGATTTCTCCTGAACATCTGCTCGTTTGAATCGTTCCCCCCTGTTTTCTAAGCTCGCTGACACAAATGAATGATTGCTTTTGTTTCAGTCTCATAGCACAAAAAGCGGTCATAACGCGGTCATCAAGAGATGTTTTCTGAGCACAGCCAGTGTAATCTTGGTAATGGTTTTTCAGTAGTGAAGACGTATTTTATCAAAAGCTTAAGCTTTATTTCGTCACTATTAGTCCCTTGTTGATTTGTAGGTTGAGTGATCATGCATGCTTGCTCTAGAAAGCATCCTACAGGAGCTCGATACTGTATAGTTGGGCAATATGTTAAGCCATTAGAGAACGTTCAAAGTCAACTCTTTAACACACAAAATTATTATCCTTAATCAGAAAGAGAACTAACAATCATGTGCATCCATAAATAGTAAATAGTTGTCATATAACACTCAAAATCCTAACATGAGGAAAAATAATAGAGCTTAATCTTTTTTACCACACATTAACGAATAAAGATCACAGAAAACAGATGTTATAATTCTGTTTTTCACCCTCCTCAAAAATTGAAATTTAGATGCAACAATTTTTCAAGACTTATCAGGAATGAAAAGAATAATTGCTGTCTTGTTCGGACAAAAATTGAAGGGTGGACAGCACTAGTGGACTACTTGCATTTTTTCCCGTGGAAAACATAATATATTTTCCACGGGAAAAAATGCAAGTAGTCCACTCCCGTGCTGTCGCTAACACAGTGCTGACAGAGGCGATTACGATCCAGTAGTTTACTATATGAAGGGTGGACAGCACTAGTGGACTACTTGCATTTTTTCCCGTGGGAAAAAATGCAAGTAGTTCACTAGTGCTGTCCACCCTTCAATTATAGCTTTACAATACAGCCTCAATAACAAAATCTGCAGCAAGTTTCTTTTATCAGTAACATAAAGACTCGACAAGCTTTTATGAGCCAACTAATATCACACTTTCTCGGTGATTGCCTAATTCTATTCTATATCAAGCTGTACTTCTTGTATCGCAACCTTTTTGCTTACTTTTGTATTTGTATTATGTTTGCCTCAAATAGGTGCTGTATAATTGTGCTTTGAATTAACAAACTAAAATTTTTTGAAAGAACCACAAATGGGAGATAATTCACTAACGATCGATCATTCATTAAGTCCCTGAGGTTATACTGACGTTAAATACACTCTTGCTAGTCTTCTGTTTAACAAAATAGTATCGCCTAATGGAACTACACATAGTTTGTGAGTTCTGCAAGCTAAGTAAATGAATGAGGGCTTAAGTTTAGGCGTACTCAGCTGAAGATATTCGTCTAATAGTAAAATATTTGCATAAGAAATTTCAAAAAAGTTCTTTCAAAGCAGTGAAGCTGTTTTTATAAATAATTTCATCGTCAAGCACTTGCTTGAAAATTGACGTCTACAGTTGCACGACTACTAACTAATTCAGATCAATAGGGTTACACGATATGACTTCATGAAAGGGGCGTATTATCTCAAGAAAACAATTGCATGTTCACTCATACAATGATAAAGATTTAAATCGAAGGAGACATCACCAATGTTGCTTGTAAACATTTTGGTGACTAGACTTTTTGAAGCCTAAAATCATTTACCCTCACTTTCAACAGCATTTTCAATTTACTATGTTTGAGAATCACTCGAATTCCCAAGTGTAAAAATATGCACATCAACTCCACATTTACGTATCGAAGTCGCAGCCGCTTAATATTGAGTGATTTTCACTTCATAAACACAATGTCTTTGAGCCAAGCAGTTGAGTTCGCACTTCTGATTGTGTCACTGCCACGACTACGAAGCAATACAGTACTTTGTTTTATTTTTCTCTGCGGAGCTGGAATCCCATGTTATTAGGCTATTTTTTACCTCTCACCTATAACTCCGGAACTTTTGGTCCCTCCAATAACTCAGAAACTTTTGTTGTCTCTCACTCTAGAGTTTCCTGGCGGCTTTACCACTTTCTCTGTCATACTTTTATTGGCTTAGAGTCCGATCTATCTCGTTGTGATAAATATTCATCCTATTTCAGAATCTCCAAATTATTTTTTTGATTTTTTTAACCGTGATTGAATACAATTTACCGTTACACTGCTTGATTTCTATCTTCTTCCGATAATACATCATACAACATTCAAATACGACATTTTTCATCACGAACCATTCGTTTTCCGTCTCAAATTTGTTAGAAAATATATACGTGGACCCTGTGCAGTCAACTCGCACTTGATAGCTTCCGTGGAAATTCCACGGTCTAGATTTGATTATTTGAAAATTATTATAAAAACTAATGTGTTGAAGAATGATGACGAATTATTGTCTGAAATTAATATTTTTCATTAATATTTACAGAACTCCATTTTGTATTTTGTCTACCGAAAACATGGTCTAGATCGTACTCTTGGATCATCCCCGCTCTAAATATGATATGAAAAATGAATCCATGACATAAAAAACATTTTTCAGTATCACCCTTGGTACTGTCAGAACCGAAATTTTGTTCATAAATATTTCAGTTCTGTACCTTATCTACCGTTAGCTTGGTCATGTACGAGAAGAAAGCTAATTACGAGAAATAATGGCAAATTTTATAGTAATCCAAAGTCTTTGGTATACACTATACACAATGCGAGTACAATGCTTACAAAACATCTACGAGTTTATCCGTTCTGATTTCAATTAAATAATTATTATTCAGTATTAGATTGGAAGAAATTGAACTCACAGATAGAGAGAAAGAGAGAGAAAGGCAAAGATGGAAATACTCTGTGTATTGCATAAAAAGATAAATATATTTCCTGTAGTCCTCACTGGTGAATTAGATACGAGAAATACATACTGTGGATACCAAAGGAACATCCTTCAATGTGGAAACTCCTTCACAGAGCCTGTGTCCAATGGCAAATCAAACGAAAAAACAGTAAAAACGACTTGCATTTTTTCATGTGTGGGTCTACTAGTGATTAAATATGAATCGGTCTTCTCAATGGAACGAGCCACACAAAATTTTCACGGACTAACTGCTAGCGGGGGAACGATCGGAAAATAATTCGTGAATGGAAAATAGGTGGATCTGTTCACAACGTGAATAAAGGTCTTTTAAATCGCAGAAAGCGTGCAAAAATTTTCGAAACCCTAACTTTGTGAGAGGATTAACTCAAAATGGTGCCGAAACGTTGCACCCAATTTATCAAGCTGTAACTGTAACGGGACAAGCTTCAACGATAAATTTAAAAAGCGAATCTGTACGGAATATTCTTAAGATAGATAAAGTTATCTACTTATATATAATTCACAGTGTCTTCTCTTCTGTCTTTTTTTGTCTCACTATCTCTCTATCTGGGTGCGTCCGTCCTATTTCTTCCAATCTATTATTGAGGAAAAATTATTAAACTAAAATCAGAAACGGTATCCATGTATTATAAGCATTGTATTGTGGATACCAAAGGCACCTGATTACTATAAAATAAGCCATTTTCTCCCGTTATTAGCCTTTTTCTCCTACACGGTCATGTTTTCGCTAGAAAAGATACAGAATGGAAGTTTTGTATGTGTTTATGAAAAACATTCAGATTCTGATAGTACCACAGGCAAAACTGAAAATGAATTTTATTTCATGTATCCTTAATTTTATCACTTAAGAATATCCACGGGACATTCTAGGTCATGATATCGGTAGATAAGATACAGAATAAAAGTTTTGTTATTATTTATGAAAAATATTCTGTTAAAATACCATAATTTGTCGTAAACCTTCACTAAGTTCATCATTTTAATAAATCATATCATTGAAAACTAATCAAACTTGTAATGCACTTATGGATTGAAAAATCCTTCATTTTAATATTTTTAACCCGTGGAATTTCCACGGGAACTATCTAGTTCTAAAAGAAATGACCGAGTTAAAATTTTCCGCAAAACGCTAGGTAAACCGTAAAAATTTTCGGAACGCAACGTATGATCCTTCACTAATGATCGTACTCAATTAACTTGTACAATTGGTTATTCAAAGTTTCATTTTTATTTCCAGTACATATCTGTTGGTAAATACAGTTGGATTGTGTTTAAAAATACTAAAAAATGTCAAGTTCACAATCTATTTACTTACAAAATAAAAACCAAGGAAATACCTCTCCTACCATGTGTAAACCTAGACAATGTCTTCATAGTAGGGATAAGATGTAAGAAAATACTTCTTGTTCATGTATCTTACTCAACGAAAACCACTCTGTTATACGAAGAGAACTAAACAAAACACATTTCTTCTATTCAGGAAAGAGAAAAGCTCGATGTAGGAGTGTCTTTGGTAACACCAGAGATCAGACGGGACGAGCCTATGGATTATTTTACATGACCATGGTTTCAAAAAGAATATATTGTAATTATTCATTACTTTTCCAATCACCTTTCTTTCAATTGTTGCAACGACCCTCGCAATATTTTTATAATTCATGATTTTTTCTCATCCAGAATACGCAGTCAAGTACATGGCTTTAAAAGCTATAAGTTCAATTAATGGAATTAAAGCTATCTTCGACGACACTACTCATAAAACTACCATATCATACAACAATACATCACACTTTGCAACAATCAACTCAGCATGTGAACTATCTCACTACAAAACTTTGTATCACAATTTACAGAAGCGTCTACTACAACTTTGTATAATATCATACAGGATCCAAGAATCCTACAACTATTAATGAAATTTCACAGATTCGAAATTAACCAACGATTAACCAACTTGCTAAACTCATATTTCATATCATCTATGTTCGAGAAGAATTGTTTATTTGAGAAAGTAAAACTGAAACACCTGATTATTATGTTTCATGATACCAAAGCAAAATCATTCTTTGTTTGTTAGTGTAGCAAGCCGTAACACTTGCTTAGCCTAGAATTTGCCAAACAGAAGCCTTGTTTATGTTCAAGAGCGCCTCAGCAAAACACCGGTCTTTGTTCCAGAGAACTAGAATTGAGAACTCGCCAGTGTTCCAGCACGCGAGAGTGAAACACTGGCCTCAGGTCAGGCGAGAACCAAGAATCCCGTCAGCGCCGTCACACACGTACCGTATCCCAAAAGACACTCAAGTGTACACTGAAGAGCGTCCAGTTAACTCGAGCCAATTTCCTGTTTCTTCTCTGGTCTTCGCATGATGAGCTAGCACTCCTAACTTTTTTGCACCGACTCCCTCCAGAATAAAGAATACTTTTACTACGTAAGAAGAATCTTCGACGAGGGAAGCTTCCAGTAAATAAAGATAAGTTAACTGAGATCTTTTGAGGGAAAAAGGCTTAAAAGTAGTGTTTGTGTAGTGAAGAAAACACTCTATAGATGCTACCTTAGTTAGATATAGATAATGGGTGAGAGATTTATGTACAAGATTATTGCCCTTTTTTTCGCATATTACAAAAAAGTGTCATTCTCATGTATAAGGTTTGGGCTAAAGGTAAAGATGATACAATCCATGAAAAAAGATTCTACTAGTCGGAAGAGTATAACATAAATTCTTGAGTTATTATAAAGAAAAAAGTGGAATGTCTTCTCATTTCTAACTACAGCAACACTGACGACCAATATAAAATATCATAGAATATTTTGATTGTACAGTCACATTTCTTGGTCATTTTTCCGATAGGACTCGATAGCAGTGTCCGTTCGATGATTACAGCGTTAAATCGTTACAACGGTCTAGTCAGAGAAGTTAATTCAGCAGTCATTCCTAATAAGCCTATCATAATTACTTTCCGGAACTTTCGCAGCTTTTCGTTCGAAAACAGAAAATCTTTCCCGAGCTATCTCAGAGTTTTATATTCTACCTCCTAACTTCAACAAAGACACTGGTGCCATTCAGTTTCGTCGAGTATTCCTTTTCTAAAAATTTGTTTGTATAACTTTCTTTCCGCAGACGATGGAGCCACAGAACTCGTTTGCTTATATAACACGTAACGAATAGTATACCTCATTTCTTGTATACCAATGTCTCATATGCATAGAGCAGAATTTTTAATAATATGTAAACGGCGTTGACTTAATCTTTTATGACGTTATGATTTCACCACTCATGTTGTATAATTACGAGCACTTGTTAACGTAATAGATTATTTTCATTCCTCAGAGATAATATTCATATTCTGTACTATCTCCATGTAGCATATTCTTACAGTGGTGTTATATTTTGATAAACCCAATATTCTTTGAGTTTATCAAATAGCACCTACAATATAACTTTTGTTTTAGATACCGAATTCAGCAATTCTTTTATCTTGTATTGGTTTTCATGAAAAATTGGTATCGGTGTGTTATCGGCTGCTGTAAGAATAGGTTGCTTTTTGACAGTTCCGATAGTAGCAACAGCATCGACCAGCAAGTATCTTTTTTAAGAACAGGTGTATAGATTCTAAATGAAATATTTCCTGAGTGACAAAAACTCTTTCAAACATTGATTTGGCACCGCAGTGTTATAAACGTCAAAAATTCATTGTAATATTCCTGGGACTCCTAGTAGTTTTACACAAAGAGTTTTTCTTCGTTGAATTGTAAAGCATAACCTTCGTCCAGGCACTGCTTCGACATAAAAAATTAGCTTGCATAGCTACTTCTTGAGTGAATAAAACATAGGGTTCTTTGCAATGGAGTTCTTGGAAGAAATCGAGGCAATGAAATGGTAGCCGTCACACAGAGCATAATAAAAATTACAGTTGTTTTACCATGTTCAGGTTTTACATCAGAATTCCTGCGAAAATAGTTTTTCCACAGTTATGCTCACTGTTCGAAAGTACCAGGTAAAAATTACCCGTTATTCGTTACTCATACTGCCCTAAATCCATGGATCTACGCATTCGTTGGCTTCATTATTTATGAAAAGGTGATATGAGCATATTTTTGTCTCGATCTACATGCGTGGTCGTGATTAAGGAAAATGAACAAAATGTATTTTCAACCAATCAGGCAGGTTTTGATTCATATTTTAATGATTCATAGTTAACTTCAATTAAATTAATCGTACACAAATGTTTTTCATTCATTGTGATTCGGTTCTTATATAGTTAAACAGCAAGGATATTAAACCATTAGAATGAAAAATATACAGTTTTCGGTGTTTATGAAAGTTTAGAAGGATATTCGAGACTCAAATGATTCTTTTTATATTTTAACTATGAAATATTCATAACGAAACATATTTTTTTAATGCTACTAGCAGATATAAGAAATACATAATTATCTTTATTGCAGAACATTTTTTTAAGTACAACTTTCAAAATACTGCCTATTGAAATTCGTCAGAACTCTTTATGTTGTTTTATTTGTGGAGTATTCTTTCAATCAACAATTCATTCAATTTGATTTTTATTTTGAAATTTCAGAGTTCGCTTGCTCAGAGTTATATTTTAAAAAACGCATGCTGTATTTCTCTATCACCAGTGCTTAAATCTCAAGAAACTGAAAGACTTCTGCAGTTCTTGTTTTTAGTTTCTGACCAAGTTATTTCACATCAATGATTTCCTCATATTTTGTTCCTCATTTTTATTTTGCTTTTGAATTATAGCATGAAATAGATTTCTGCTTCACTACATGCTGAATCTCTAAGTATAAGGAATTTACAGGGCGTACTTCAAAGAGTGAAAGCAGAACGGTAAGTTTTCTTAGCACAAGGCAACGGGCAGCAGAAGTGGCAACAAATTTCTTAATTCACTCGAACCTTTATTTCCATTAACAAAAAGAGAAAATTCAAGGTTTGGCCTTCCGTCTTTTAGCAGCAAAAAGCAGTTCATCAGAGTTTGCTTAGGATATTGTCAACGGGATAATCACTGACACTCAGTATTCATTGCTGAATGCAAAATCAAATAATTTTGGGACATACAAACGTCTTAATAGCAAGTCAAATCATATACTGTAGCAGCTATTTAACTCATGTAATGAATTTTTTCCTAACAAGTTACAATGCAGTACATACATCTTCCATGACCATCTTTAACAAATTATTTCCACTAAGTATGGGCGTAAATCACCAGCTTGGTCTACTGGTGAGCGAATCTGCTAGCGAGCGGGAAGACCCGGGTTCGAATCCCGCTGCCGACATGGTTGACGTGGCTAGAAATACGGCATGGGACTTGGTTAAAACAACCGAATAATTATTGAAGTAATTATCCGACCCAGGAATGGGCCAGAAGGTTCGTTCCTATAGCCTCATTCTATTCTATTCTAAGTAACCCCATGGGATACTGCATGCTATTAGCATTGCGGTAACTTAGAAACCTTGCGTTACTTAGCACTAGAAGCTTATTCCTCGTTCTCAGACGAGGTGTCCATCATTTTGATTGATGTACTTCGAAGCAGTTTTTAAGTCAAAAGAATTTTGTAGGACTAAAACTCTTACTTAGAGTTTGAATTGAATTTCCAAAAATATTACTCTCTACTGAATATCTTCGTTCAAATTTTACCGAAATGCATAATTGGTAAAGTGCAGAGTAGCTGGATTTAAGAAAAGTCAAAGGTTGTATTTAGAAGAAAAAATAGATAAACCAGAAAACTATTTAATGAACATAACATGCAGTTTATAAAAGATTTCATCAAGCTTCATAAATATGCTAACACAGGCAGTTTTTTATACCAGGATTCTCTACATCTTTGATTGTACTGTAACGTACCATATTAGTGATGGTTCTTGCAATTAATAGAATCACCTGTTAAAGAAAGTTATGTATTAGGACTATATTCCATGGATTAGATTCAAACTGTTGTAGAAGCAATCTAAATATTAGGTGTAACCTCCGTAGACTTAATTATGAATTTAAATTTTTCATTCATTCGCATAAATATTATTATACACACTCCACTATTTTTCTCTATTGCACTGCTTATCTCATACACTACTTGACTTATTAAGTCATGAAAAACAGCGAACCTTCAAAGAAACTTTCAAAGAAGAATGCATGAATATCTATCATTTCCAAGGTATTCAGCTCAGTAACTACGACTAGTGTCATTTCAAGGGCTACGCTACTAATAAAACGTCAGTATCGAAAATCAATTTTCATTTCATGAATGCACTTTCTTGCAATTTGAATTTTTTTTCTATTTCAGGGTGCATTTCATAATTGAAGAAAATCCCATTCCGCCATTCAGCAAAAATGCAGGACCTACTTTGTACGGAGAGCCGATAAGACTGGCCAACTTTTCTCTTAAGAGGTTATTATGATAGAAGGCCAGATGCCTTCCTTTAGAAGCTGTCTTTTTGAGTTCACCTCTGGCGTACTTTTGTTGAAGATCATTCACATTTCAATCCAATTAGCACAATTGAAACTCACCGTATGCATAAAATTCAACAGATATTTTTCTTGACAGCAAGGATGTACCTGGCAATTGCAGTGAACACTGACATGCTTGTGTGTGTTTGTTTGACCCTTCGACACTGACGAGTTCTAGTAGAAGTGCATGTTCCTAGTACGTGACTTGTGCGTGAGTGTCTGATATGCAGTTGGAAAATCATGAATTTTACAACATTAAGATGTTAACGTAACGCAAACTAGCTTGACGCATTTCTGTGTTCAATTGTAATTAACTTTAATCACCATAAGAAACATGAATATCAGGCAATATTATAGTAATAAGTACATTTATTTGAGGACTTCATGATCATTGATTTCCAATTCTTATTCAAATCTTGAAAATCCATAGCGTACCAGTTTCCATTGAAATAAAAAAAAATTACCCTATTAATAATGAGCCAGGTAAAGTTCACTGTTTCTTTTCGCTTTAGACATGTAACAGTCTAAGACAAAGAATTTTATCATTGATAAAACACGAATTACGTAAAAAATCACTTCCACTTAGCTGCCAGGTAGCTTTACGTTTTGTATACAACAGTGTGCTGTAGAATTGCAGCGTTTATGTGTCATAATTACTGGTGCTGTCCTTTAAAAAAATTGAAACACTAGAGTATAGTGAATGTTCTGGACGATAGCTATAAAAAAAATATAAATTGAGTCAGGTTCCTCGTACGTTTCCTATCTTGATAGCTTCAACTGTTTACTGAACGAGATGGGTCATGAAGGCAATGTTATGGTCAAATTCTCAACAAAATTCAAGTTCATACGAGCAGTCGATGCAGTTTTATTTTCTCTAAAAACTTTGCTTCATGAGCATGATGAGTCTACTTGGGAATGAAGCGTGGACATTATTTCTGTCGCAGTCGTAATATTGAAGCAGTTTGTTTGAAGTTGTGGGTGTTTATGTCCCTGTTTACCATTCCTACGGAAACAAATACGAATTCTTCTTCGCAGGGTATTACTTTTAAGCATTTTCAAATTAAAATAGACCTATATAATAGACAGTGTATCTCTATCTCAATCCCTCTCTCTATTAGTGTGTGCCCGTCCCATTTCTTCCTACTTATTATTAAAGAAAAATGATTGAACTGAAATCAGATTGGGTATACATGCATTATAATGTATTATAAGCATTCTATCGTCGATATCATAAGTGCCCGATTACTATGAAATACGCCTTTTTTCTCCGTTATTAGCCTTCTTCTCTTCGCGGCCACGTTATCGGTATATAAGATACAGAACGGAAGTTCTGTGTATATTCATGGAAGATATTTAATAAAACAGAATAATTCGTCTTAAATCTTCAATACATTAGTCTTTAGAATTATTTTAATGTAGTGTAAACAATAACTCTCTTCTAAAATGTACTTGTATTACTTGCGTGTATTCTATCTCAGCACTTCAGATTCGCAAATGTCCCGGTAGACAAGCTCAAGCCAATCGTTCTAACAAAATAAAACTATTTGTTCTTGGTATTGAAAAAACTGTAAAACTTCTCCCAATTGACATGAAACACTCACTCCTAATGTGAAGACAATTTCTAGGGATATTAATTAGCTTAAAAAACAAACTGCCTGAACTTAAAATAAAGAAATGTATATAGTTATGAAATTTGAATTTTTAAATATAACAACTCTCACAAGGAGATGACAACCTGAGTTTGACATGCGTGAGGTAGCACACGTTGCTGCACCAGTGCAATGAAAAGTAGATAAAAGTTCTGATGAAAGTGACTGTGCTCACTGAAGCGATGAAGTTGCCTCCCAATGTTCTGGAAGACCACAATTTCATTCCACTTTTATTGAGGGCGTCTTATTCACCGTCATTGTATCTAACATTTTCTCGAATTTTCAGGTGCTGCATAAATTGGTGATAGAAAATACATTGTGCCAAGTTCATTTCAATTTTGATAAAATTAATTGCAAATTAATGAGATTCACAACAATGGAGTTAGGAGAGCTCGAACACTCATGTGCTCGCGTGTTTAGAGCGGAGTGTGCTTAATTAGTCATGGATTTTAATAGGCTGCAAAAATTAGGATTTTCAACTACATTTGTGCAGCTACTTTTAAACGAATTCAAAATATTCGAGGGTATTTCATCTTTCTCTTCAATTTAATACAAAAACTTTGGCAAGAACAATATTAATTCCATATGCTGCCCTTAAAGCAAATGAATGAATTTTCCTTTATACAACATCTCTCACTGTAGTAAATTCTAGGCTGAGTCACTGCGAAATGATATTTCATATCAGGCGTTGTATTATTTAACTTCAACAATTTTCGAGTGCTTAGCATTACGTCAGCATAATACTGCCACTACTCAGATTTTGTTTAAATACTTATGCGTTGTTCGACCGTCTCAGAATATTCAACTATCACTGGTTAATTCTTCAGTAATATCCTTATGTTCTCAGGGAAGTACATTGCATATCACATAAACCCACAATCTCTTCCAGTACAGCCGTTATGTGCTCAAACGGCGAAAAATCTCGACTCATATGCCTTTAATACCTTCTACTCAGCAGACACCGACGCATTGCAGAGCACGTGATCTGAGAGACAACTAACCACATCCTTACTCAACGAGCGCCAGCGGCGCACTGGGGGCGATCATTGACAGATCGTCGGATAGTATCCCCTCACAGACTAAAGGGAAACTAATTATACTAGACTCATTCATTCGGAGCTCACGTGGAGACTTCTAGTCTATTAAAAACCTGCAAGACTTTACGTGCTACGCGTACGTACTTGAATAGGAGTGAAAAGTTTTGGATACATGCAGTGAACTTATGTAAATAAAGACATCACAGACTTCGTTCAGCTGAACTGTGGATGCTACAGATGCGCCTCTTCAGTTTTTCTATTTTGGCGTGTTTGAACTGCCCGTCTGCAACGTAACTCAATCTTTGCTGCTCCCAAGCCCCAGATGGTGCTGCCTCTTGTTGTCTTGCTGTTTTTACTGGCGTTCAGTTTGTTTTTGCCAGTATCTTGGGCAACAATGACGGGACTTGGTGATATTGCCACGGCCTAAGGACGCATTTTTTAAGCAGAACTGTTCAGAGACGTGCAAATAAGATCTCAAGCTGTCGCTACTTTTGCAAGTTTCTCTCATACCCAAGTAACTTATATCAGATACAGTCCCACGCCTCGACTAGGTAGGACTTACCTACTAGTATATTATTATATGTAACAGCTGCGAATAGAGCAGAGTAAGACTTCAAGTCCGAAGTTTGCAAATAAATTTAAAACAAAGGACACCAGTAATGCTGAGAGAGCTACTAAAGGCATATAAACTCATACAGGGATTAGGAAACAGAATAGAAGAAAATGTCCGAAGTTGCACATGCGATACTCGTCTAATTTCAATTGAATCATAGAGAAGAGAATAAAAAAGGATTAAGTAATAGACTGGGGTAACTACTGATATTAGATCTACAATAGCTTCCTCCGTTGTGGTGGTATTCTCATGCATTGGGTAACTGAAGTAATTTGAGGGTTGCGCAATGACCCAGAACGACTTCACATTGCCAGGCAGACACAGAGGAACGCCTTCCAAGGAACAGTGTGAATGAAGCACGGTATGGTGCATCGATTTATAGATGAAGCGAGAACGCGATGTTTATTCTAAATTGAACATTGCTGCTTCCTATTTCTGCATGAGCGAAAACTCAGAGGTGGTGAGGATATCTGCATAATTATTTAGATTTTTCATCTGCATTCGTACTTTTCAGTGCGGATATCATGCAGATGTCTTAAATAATGCATTGTTATTGTAAAAAGTTCATAACTCTTTGCATTTCGTGGAAAATTGGAAACCAATACACTAAACTTTAAGTATGCTTAATAAATACTTCTTGTAGTGCTTGAATAATTCATAGGATAAATTGGAAAACTGATGTGTTTCTGCAGGGGACAGCCTGAGCGCAACAGGAGTGAACATGTAATGCTTTGTGTTATCAGTTGTCACAGTGTCACATTTCTTGTGGTCCTGCGTTCCTGCACTGGGGTTCAAGTGGTCTGCATGCGCTTATTCATTTTTTGTTTACCGATTAAAAACAAGTAATAAGTTGTGTGGCGTAGTAAACACTTATTTGACTCATTCAGTATAGTATTGGTTTAATAGTTGTAGTGTTAACTTATTTTTGCAGTCCTGATTTCTGACTACTTAATGCAAATTTAATATTTAAACATGTTTGTCATGATAGGCAGTAGTCAACCGTTTCTACGTTGTCAAATGCTTGAATTTTTTCTGAGTGTAACATTATTCAGTGAACATGCACTACATAGTTATTTCTGCTACTCATTGAAGTGCTTTCTTGCTTTACTTACTATTATTGTCCAACTATTGATAGTGCATTGGTGTTCAGACTGTTTAAATAATTACTTACAATTTGACATACAATGGCTCCTCAAATAACTGCTGTATGGAAGTATTTTAAAAGTTTCTAACGATGTGGTAAAATTTAAGGCCTGTAATACAAACTATTCCCGTAAAGGTAGAGGAACAACATCATTACTTAACCACTTGAAACCTGTGCATCCCGATGAATTTAAAGATTTAAAAGGAACAGAAGAGAGTTCTGAAAAAGAAAAAATATTGTGCAGCCACAGGCGTCGTCAACTAGTAAGAAAGTGAGCAAAGTTCAGTCATTAGGGACATCTTTCAAGAAAAATAAATCATTGAACATATTATGATTTTTTGTGTTGATTTGGATTTTCAAAATTACCGGATGCCAAAATTGTTGAAATAATAGTGCTAGAAAACTTTGTAGCAGTATAGAAATGCTAGCCTACTTTTATTTGTTTAACTCGTAAATTTCGATTATTTCGCTCGGTTATTTGTTAATTGATTGTTTCATGACGAATCAATTTCTCTCTTTCAAAATATACGTAATTCTTGGTTTCAAATGCATGATTTTTCTGCATGCTGCTTCCCTTCCGTTATTTCTAATCAATACTTGTAAATGACACACTTCAACAAATGAAAAGAAAATATGACATGATCGATTTCGGAGGGCCCTAAATCTCCACATGAAATAATTAAAAGATTCCTTTTTTTTTAATGGCAGATGTGAGAAAAGATAGTGAATACACACAAAAAGATTAACATGTTTTATTCTAATGGTCACGAAAATGAGTAATATAAGCAGTCTATCGTATTCTGGCAGATGAACCACAAATATTACACCCTATTAAAACAAATACATCGCATTTCTAACTGCTGAGTAGTTGGGTACAACACTGAACAATTAAAATTCAACGAAAGTTTTCACATCGAAAATACGGGGATTTTTTCAATCTGTAACCACATTTACCTTGAAATGACATCAACCTTGGCACTTGCCATTGCACTGGAAATTCGTCACTGGTGGCAAGGACGTGACAATTTAACACTCGCAAATAACACCTTAAAACAAAAACCCGTTATTTTCTTCCTGTGTTATTACGGCGCCAATAAACTTACCCGCATCTCCCAGAAGTGATTGATTACTTTGATTCACGGTGCAGCATGTATTTCCTGCTCAATGAGCCACCTAGGTGCTGCAACAATGCACAATTGAAGGGTGGAAAGCATTAGTAAACTACTCGACACATTTACCAAAAACCAGGGATCGTCGAGCATGAGTAGACTACTGTCTTCTAGTCTAGTCTTTTCGTATGATCATGTCGCGATGGCATCGAGGTGAAATAGATTACTTGCAGTAGTCCAGTTCACCAGCTCCAAGGCTGCAGCGATGCTGCCCAGGTGAAGTGGACTAATCTCAGTTTACCAAGTCCGTATAAGAGAACTAATGTGATTGGTTAGAGTTTTCGTTGTGACTTATGATTGGTTGGTGTTTTCGTCGAAGAAAATTGTGCACCATTCTTTTTTTAGTGGGTAACAAATGTAAATTTCTGGCTATTAATATCGAGCTCAAAACATTTAAATTATTTTCTGTTATTGTTTTTTTTTGTAAAATAAAGTCATTGTAAACAATCTCGTAGAACGTATATCTGACTAATCTTTAGGTTTGAAAATTAACTGAAAATAAAATATATATTAAATCAGATATGAATTTATTTGTTACTGTTGAAATAACATTTACAGTATATAGGCCAGAGGGACGGCTCATAACGGCAAACAATATACAAAAAAACCTGCTTTACAGTTTGTAATAGATCATTTTAGGTTACTATTGGGTCTTAATGTAAGTTTTATCCGTTTCTTGATTTATAATTTTAGTGTACGATTATATTAATTGTACACATGGGCGGCTATCAAAATCACTTAAATATTATTTACACTTTCAGATTTGGTGATAATTATTATAATAAATATATATTATTGACCCAAATTTACACTCCAAGCAACGATGCACATCAGACATATTTTAAAGGGCAGTGCAGCAAGTCCAGCGGCAAGATCGCTCACGAACACATACGGAAATCACTTGGCAACCGAAAGGAGTTGTAGAAGATGATTTTACGTTTCAAAAAGGAAGCCTTTAGTCTTAAGGACGAGCTAAGAAAATAATGCAATAAAAAGACTCAGTTTTGAAGAACTCATTGCCGGCTGCCATTGATGATTCTTTCAAAACCTTCGTCGATAAACAGAAGAGAAGTGATCGTGCACCATGAGAATGCCAGACCCCACACTTCAAGAGGGACGAAGAATATCATTGAACAGTTTTGTTGGGAATATTTGATTCACCCACCATGTTATCTCGATCTTGTTCCTACAGAATAAAATCTCTTTATAAACCTACAGAATCATCCTTCTGGCCAAATGCTTACTTCAAGAGAAGAGGTTGAAATGAATCCAGTATATTTTTTGAGTCAAAACCAAATGAATTCTATGACAGAGGCATCAAAAAGCTTATAAAAAGGTGGAAAGAAGTCATTAATGACGATGGCGACTATGCCAATGATAAAATAAATCTTGGTTTAGCTGAATTTTCATTCCAACCAAAAAATGGACAGAACTTTCGTTCCAAAAATTGACTGAACTTTCGTTGCAACCTGATACTTGGCGTTCAACTCCCGGCATAACTTTTTTTTTAGATTCTTTTATTGACTAGTTTTATTTGTGTTATTTCATCCCGTAACGTTGATCAGTATGGCCGACTGGTGAGCGGAGTCGCTTCCGATTCGAAAGACGCGAGTTCGAGATTACTGCACAGGTCTGTTTGTGCATGACCATTGGCGGATAAAATGATTTTACGACCAGGGACTTTGGTACCGACCAAAGAAAGGGCTAAAAGCCTCGTTCCTATCGCACCATTCTATTACTCTTACTAAATGATCATGCTAAAAATAGATAATTAGTTGTATACACTCTTGGTATACGAATCACAAATATACTGAAGCCTAATTTCTTCTTTGAAATCTAAAATTTACTTGAATGTTTCACGCCATTAACAAATATGCCAAGTTTCGTGTATGGCTCTAGTATTATCAACCGGAATTCAAACGAATCAAGTTGCTCACGTCCAATTCGAAACTCACGTGCATGATTTTGTTGAAGAAATTCCACTTAGGCCTCTATTTGCATCAAAAACTCCTCTTGTTCTAACTTAGCCTAGTTGTGAGTGCCTACTTCAAATTACCATACAACCAATGATTTTAGAGTCCATAATTTCTTTATCATAGGCCAAATGGAAAAATGTTTCACATTCAAGCTGTAACTATGACCTATTAGGAGATACAAAATTTGTTCAACAAAAATGTTTCTCGTGAAACAATGAATATCCAACGTCATTTTTCAATTTATTCAGCTTAAATCGTAAATATAGAATTTAAAAGCAAATTTTAAGTAAGTGGTTACTCTATATGGCCTAAATTATTCATTCAATACACAGGCTAACACTTGTTTCGGTGGCGATAGTTTTTGAGCGGTTAAACGTATATTTCGAGTGCTAAGAATAGAATAGAATAGAATGAGGCTATAGGAACGAACCTTCTGGCCCATTCTTGGGTCGGATAATTACTTCGATAATTATTCGGTCGTTTACCCAAGTCCCATGCCGTATTTCTAGCCGCGTCAACCATGTCGGCAGCGGGATTCGAACCCAGGTCTTCCCACTCGAAAGCAGACTCGCTCACCAGTCGACCAAGCTGGTGATAATTAATTTCAGGTATGCCGTCCATTTTCTCTAACACCTCCATTTTCCGCAAAATATGCATCGATTTATCCGTATTAACCCATTTCATGTTGCCCACACGAATCATATAATAAAACAAAGACTGTAAACAGTTCATTGTCACGAATCTACAAATGTATGGAACAAAACCTAATACACGTTCAAAACTTTTTCTTCAAAATAATGCAAGTGAAACCATCAATAAAATGAACATTAGTTTCGGAATCTTGTTCTATGGAACATTCGTGAATTATTAACTTCGGTAATACTGTTGTTTTATTAGTTCTCTCATCAATCTGTCGTCCTATGCGTATCCCATCGTCCGTGATAGCGATCTTCCATTGGCTCAAGACTCTGGTGAAATCTTTCACCCTGCTGTGCATGCGCATGCAAGCGAAGACTCCTATCCCCCTGTTACACCTGTCATCTGCTACCCTGATTCTTTAGATCTGTAGTTAGCTTCGCTTGAAGACGAAATCTGAATGTCTAGCTACGTAGCAGCAAAATACCGACACTGAACAGGTCTGTACGTGAGGCTATGTGCCAGGGGTTTATGAACTCAGTAAGGAGCAAAATGGAACATTAAAATACAAGGGTTATTAGACTTAAAAACTGTGAGACGAACCATACACAACAGTCAGTAAGACGACTCCATTCACAAGAGTCGGAAAACTCATTTCCAAGTGTCGAAAAATGCATTCTAGCGCAAAGGTCCTATCAGGGAATAGCTTTAAACTGTTGTCCGACCGTTATTTAACCCAGTAGTCTTCAAACTTTTAACCGCCGTGACCACCTTTAAAAGATTTTATTTTTGTACGACCCTTTAACTTTAAGAAAATAAAGAATAAAATATAAATATAAGAGAAAAATTTAATGTTTGTAAAAAATCGCCTATACTGTACAAAAAAAAACATTTAAAATGTGTGTATTTCATACAGTAGACTCAAGAAGTCTATAAACACTATTAGTGGCATTAAATAATGTCACTTGTGTTTAATTAATGGGATTGATGCTCTTGCATTTTCTTACACAGGTCAAATCTAGGCTCTATTTTTGTTAATGTTTGTTGAAATACCGTTTCAATATTTACTAAACTAGATCGATGTTTTGTTTTGAGATTAGTTAATACCAAAAAAGCACTTTCACACAAATATGTTGACGCAAAAGGTAGAAGAATATCCATTGCAAGTCGTGACAAGTTTGGATATTCAAATTTGATGCCAACGCAAAACGAATTTAGACTTATTTTAGCAAACATAGTTTTTAGAAAAGAATCAAGAAAGTTCTGCAAATTCTTCCTGTGCCTTTAGTCTGAGATGACACTTTTTCGACTTTAGCATCAAATGCATTTTGGATCTAATCAAATCGGCTCATGTCAGATTCTTGGAGAAAATATCTTTTAAAACTTTCCCCTAAGCTTACCAAGTTCTTAATTATAATTAGTTTGATTATTTCAAAATTTATTTTGTTTTCTATGATGAACTCTTCCAGACATGGAAACTACTCACATGAGTTGCAGTTTACATTCATCAACCATACATTACCTTTCTTCAGGAAAGCTTGAATTTTTGAAGTTAATGTGAGAACATTTGTATTTTTGCCCTGTAATGATATATTGAAGTCACTAAGCTTGTCAAGAATATCTGATAAATAACAAAGTTTGGAAAGCTAATTTTCGTTTTAGAAATGTTTCACCAAATCTGAGTCGTTACCAGATAAAAATAACATGACAATTTTTTGAAGCGATCAGCCTTCTTAAAGCCCGACCTCTTAATAGCCATCGAATGTTAGTCTGAAGCAGCTGGGATTCAAAATTTGAACCCTTTCTTTGTACAAATTTGTAAAGAGCCGAGCATTAAGTGCACGGGTTTTGCAGTTATTAATTATATTAACTGAATCTTGTCACACCACACACAATTCTTCGTTATTGTTTTTAGTTTCTAGCACCTCCCAATGAATCATGCAATGAGTGAATGTTATATCTTTATTGCATACAGACCTGACTTTATTGTGAAAACCCACATTCTTCACTGTCATTGCTACCCATACCTTACCCCTACCCTCACCCCTCTTCCTGGCTTATCTGCCGAAATGGAAGAAAACATTGAAAGTGAATCGCGTGTGTTCGAATGCCTGTCCGTCATTTGCACACCACAGCGTACAGAGCGACAAGTGAGAGAGGTGAGCGGGCGAAACTCGAAACCTAGCCAGTGTATAGGCCACCAGTCCGAACACAGTCGTATCTCAGAAAAAAATCATCCTATCTCGGCAACACTCGTCACCAGGACTAGCTAGAGTGGTCAAAAGGTCAAAATATATTTGCGCCAATCGATTGAGTACGGTTAGTATTCCTAGAAGCAGGTTAGTGTGAATTTATATTGAACGTATTTAACGTGTAATTGTAATGTAAACAAACCTAATTTTTTTCTAAAACCCCTGGATACAGCGATAGGCGCTGTCGTGGAGTGACCCTAACGGTGGGCCACTTAGGTTAGGTTCCGAAAATTTTACAGTGCCTTCTAGTGATAATGACTATACCAATTTACAGTGCCTTTTAGTGATAATGACTGTACGAAGTGAAGATTTGCACCGGCTAGGCAATTGCACTCAACGTGTTGGGGAAAAATGAATAATATTATTGATTAAATATTAATTTGCAATTAACATGACATACATGTCATCATACGTACATGTCTATGAGCTCCTGTACATGTGCATTGAAACACCGACATGAACGTAGCTCTTTTCACGTTTACATTGCTTCACTTACATCTAAGTGCCAGACGAAATGTGAGTTTGAAAGAGCTCCTACAAATCTTTTCGTAGATTTTGCATCTCTATTAAGTTGTTTTGATGCAATTTTTTGCGGTAGCGGTGAGAAAATTCGGCCATGTGTTTTGGAAGAAATTTTAACTCCCATCACAATATTTCTTTATGGTCTAAACAAGGTATAAAAATGCACGTAAAACAATAATTTGTAAAATATTTGCATCGCAATCCTGTTTCATTTCACAAAGGTGAAGTGTCGCATCAAGCCAGAAATATATAGTATTGAAACCTAAAAAGGAATATATCCAATAAACTTGTTTGATGTATGATCGAAGTTAAATTATTTCTGCTATCCATAGCTAGAAATATAAAGGTCCGTTTGGTGACTTATTTCTTCTATGTACCAAATTCAGGTTAAACATACGCTTAATAAACGTATTAAATGAAACGTTTAGATAAATTAAGAAATATATGTCTTAGGGATAGAATTTAGCATGGCTATTAGTTTGAGATGTGTGAATGTATGGATGAATATATAAAAGTTAAATAAAACATAGGAGAAACGATTTTTCTCATTTTATATGGTCATCAAAATTAGATATGAAACATAGATTTTTAATAATAAACGTAAGATTTTTAATGAGACTTTTTCGGGGTGGGGGTGGACAGCTTCTACTTAATCACAACTAGGGGTGGACATTAAAAATGGTTGAAGACCACTGAGCTAGAATTTCGGAGCGGAGGGGTTTAATAAAGGAAGACAAGCAGAACAAAGTCTCTTTTTTATGTTGACAACTGAGTGAGCTGCAAAAAGTTTATAAACGTTGTCATGCAACCTTAAGAAACACTGAGTGAAGCTTCGAATTGTTTTCACTAATCTATACTGGGCTTAACTTGTGAAGATGAACAATTAGAACAAAAATATTGAGGTCCATCTTCCTCATTTAAAGTTAAATGAATATATTTCCTGTGTTTGAGTCTGTGCATGTGCCTGTCGGCGATTGTGGTGTGTACCTAGCTAATGCTAGCATGCTGGTGTATGAGTATGCCTGTTTCCGTCTTGAGGGTATGTTCGCATCAGTGGTGATTGCTGCATGTGGTTGGGAGGCGTTTGTGTTGGAATTTATGTTTCTGATGGTTTTATAGAGTTTGCTAAAGTTTATCTTGTGTTCTAGTGATTCTACGAAATTTTTCCAGTTTTCTGTTTGTTTTTTAGTAATTTTTCCCGTGATTTGTTCGTTCAGATCATGGATGCGTCGTGTGGTTTGGTGAGTGTGTGGAATGGGTATATTTCTGACATTGTTAGATTCTCTGATTAGTCTATATACTTCATGAGTGAAGTTTGGGTTATGACGCTCTCTGTTATCTTTGGGAATGTAGTTTTTGTCAGCTTTTGTGATGATAGCTTCCAATTCTGCTACCGTTTGATATATGTCATTTATGGGGTTGGTGTTGAGTGCTGCGAAAAGTTATTCTGTTTGTTCGGTGAACCTTTCCCAGTTAGCTTTTTGTAGTTCGTGTGTTTGCCTGCGATGGGTGGTGAGGTCCTTGCCAGTGTGTACTGTGACGATAGTAGGGACTTCGTTTTTTTTTGTATAATAATATGTACCTTATCAAGATGTAAAATCCACCAATAGTATTCACAGTTAAAAGCGCAGTAACTTTTATTATCATATTCGTATTCTTCATTTGTCCCGCATTTTCCTTGTGACATCAGATGGATTGTTTGTTTTTATAATTTCAAGTTGAACAATAATAAACAAATAATCTTAGAACGTAAATGTGAGTTTCATCATGTACAAACACATGTGTATGAAGGATGGTTATGACTTTCACTCTGTTCGATGGCCATGTGAGTAAGTAAATTAATTATTGATGTTGATGTGATATGTTAAATCACATGTCAAATAAATAAATGCATGCTGCATACTTCGACTATATGGTAAGGACATTATTTTCACATACTCCAATTATACTTATGTTATAAAGATTTTTCTTTCGAGCAAATTTATTCATTATCTTTTTTCCTCATGCACTGCACTTTCTATGAAGGAAAAATACGAATAACTTGGAAAAAGCAAATCTATTCAGAAGTTTTAAATTTCTGCCGGGGGACATAATAGCTCCGACCAGTGAAAATAGCCTTAAAAACAAGCGTCCACATGTAAAATGAGTTAAATGAGAAGTTATGCTGATTATAAACTGAAAATTGTGAATAGAATTCACAGAAGTATATCATTTTGTCAAATTATTAGTCTGGTCCGATTTCCCATGTTGGCTGAACAGTCAAGCAGAGGAAACAGCTAAAAATTCGAGGAATTTGCGAAATTTTCCTCAAAAATTGTAATTGCATGGCGAAATGCGAGTCCTGCAACGCTGTTACGTAGAACAATGAAATACTTCTGAACACATGGATACATTTGACCAGGAGAAATACGTTCCACAGAGTTAAATTTCCATAAAAAATATGTCCATATGCCAGCATCTGGAGGTGGAAAAGAATATTGAAAGTGAATCTTCAGTTATTAATGGTAACTACATTTAATAGAAATCACAAAGTAACCGACCTTAAAATTTGTAGTGTAATTCTGCTGCATAAGTTTTCAACAAAAATTACAAACCTCAGCAATGTTTCACCCGTGATGAGTCAGAACTGCTTTGGGTGAAATTGTCAGTGCTTTCATATTTTACTGTAAAGAGTTTCCTCAGTTTCAAGTTAGTAAGGATACAATATCCCTGCTTTTAGGCAATAACGTTGCTGCACCCGACAAAGTGTAACCTCCTACGTATCGCTCAGAAAACCTGACTGTTGGTGAATGGTGAGAACAAAGTTTACAAGTAATAAAACACATTAATGAAAAAGTTCGGGTCACAAAAAATAAATACATTTCCTGAGTGATGCTAATATAGCGCCTCTTTGGTCAACTGGTGTGCGTATCCGCTTCCGAGCGGAAAGACCCGCGTTCGAACCCCGCGACGTCTAATCTGTTTATTCTTCTTACCCTCCGTCCAGACATAATTTTCACAATGATCTCAACAACAAAGCCATATTCTAAATTAAGCCTCTGCATTTGATACACGTTTCACTGATCAGTATCCTCACATACAAGTGGCATTTATGTCAAGTATTCCAACGTTCCTCCTAGAACGTTCAAGGTAATATCTGTTTGTGAAAGAAATAGTATTAATACCCATTTAGTGTTGAAATTCATCGTTCGGTCTTGACTTTTAACACGTAGACAATAACGTAACTTCGTGGTTAAGGAACAAACTGAAGGTAAGAGTGGTAAATTCTACTATTATCTTCTATATACTTTTCATAGATAAATTAGATAAACAATACGCTTTCAATCATTAACAATAATTTAAATTCGAAGATCTTATATTTTCGGTTTCGGTATCTAAATTGAAAATTTTGAGAGTGTAAAATAATACGGTACTGAGTAATTCGAATTATTTTGTTGTACATACCCATTTCATTAGTTTACTAGATGCAATGATAATTTATTTTTGCTCGTACACTTTCAACATTATCAGTTATTGTGTTGTCATTGATTATATTAGCCGAGTAGTACACAAATACCTTTCGACTCCATGCACACAAAAGGTAGTTCACATAGCGATTCGATTTTTTTGTCACACCCACACCTGCACATTAGAAATTATTTTCACACATGCAGTGATAATCTATTTTCCAATTGTTAGGCTCAGAATAAAATCAGCTTCTGTTTTTTGTCGAACCTCAAATGCGAATAATCATGCAAGATGCAACCTCCAATACCTTCGTTTTTAAGGACTCATTAGTGTTCTTTCTGTCACCAGAATTTCTGAGTGGTTTTAAACCCAGTACCTTAAAGTAACGTCGGAGTATACATTTTAAAGTTTTTCTTGATCATTGTATTACTTATCATAATAGATGTACTCAAAAAATACTTTAATATTCAGGAATTTCAAAAATTTAATCGGGTTGTATAATATTGCATTCTGTATGTATCAAAATTTTTGGAAACGAATGGATTCAGTATTTGTTTTCCTTTAGCTGAGATCCCAGTGTTAACATTGCTATTGTTACTATCTAAGAAGTTTTTCAGGTTTAAAAATACTATCACTAAAATACTATCACTGAAGCAACAAATCCTATTTAATTGAGTACGACATTGAAACCCTCAGATTTTCTGCTGAGAAAAATTTCCTTGCATATACTCGTATGAACGAGCGTATTTTTTTAAAACTGCGTTTTAAAATTAAAACAAGTGCTGGCATTCATATATTTAATATATAAAGTACACAGATATATTTACAGTATACCAAACTATTGATTGAGCTGCAAAATAATTAACTTATTTGGACTAAAATAATTACACCAAAAGTAGGAGGGGCGGGACCTAGCCCTTTCGAGCAACCAATTGCAGAGCAGCTTTAAAAGACGCCTAGGTAGAGCTGTCCTCGCAAAGCGGGGTAAAAATACGTGTTCGGCAAGAAATCTAAAGGAGACTACAGTCGAGTAGTCTACTTTAGCTGTCCCCTGCTGTCGCTGACGCAGAGATGACAGAGGTGACTACGATTCAGTAGTCTACTTTATATTTTCCACGGGAAAAATGCAAGTAGTTCACTAATGCTGTCTACCCTTCAATTAAGAATTCCCTTAACTTACTAGTTTTAGTGCACGTGTAAAATCTACTGCTGCCCATTAGCATGATGGTTTTAATTTAATTCGCTTTGAATTTGTTTGTTAATTGCCATACCCATCAAAATTACCTTACATGGCTACAAACAAGTCACAAACCTTCCCTCACAAAAATCTAGCTTCACGTCTCCCTTCATGGCTACCAGCAGGTCACGCACCTCCTATCCCCAAAAATCTCTCTTGCCCAGTCTCTTACTTTCAGCGCCCTTAACATTTTATGGTTTCTCTTTTCCAATGTCCCTCTTTTCATCCAATAGTATGAAGTATGTTTCTAAACACCTATGATATGCGCCACCCACTCTGCGATCAAATCGACTGTTACAAGACAGCATCCTTCTCGAATATCACCAAGGTTTCTTCCATAAATTTACTCTTTTCCCCCATTACTTTCGTACATGAGTTTTGCTGACCGCTTCGACTTCTAGGTGCCCGTCTCATCGATTGTTTACATTCCTTTCCGGTGCAGCGTGATACTTTGGGGGAACAAGTTATTTTTCTGTGGTAGTTGTTTTGATGGGAGTTCTTCGGGAGTAGTGATACGGCCAGCTTCGTACCTTGCAGATATATTATTGGACACGATCAAAATCAGAGCAGAAGTTAGGACCAAGATCAACGGCCAAAACTGAGAACTTGTAATCCGTAAACTGAGACTGGAACTGAAACTGAACTGAACTGAAACCTGTCAGAGAGAATCTGAAAGCGCTAATAGAATTGTTGCTAACTGGACAATAGCTGAGACTGAACTGTTGGGCACTACGCCTCAAGGCTCGTGGTTGACAATGATCTTCTATAGACGAGGGCTACAATTTGAAGTTGCAACTACGATTGAATTTTTAACTTTAAATTCTAGTTTCAAATGACGTGAAATACGTATAAAAATTAACTCTAAAATATTACTAAAATACATCATATTTTTGTATCGACTCCAAGATCATTCTAAATAATTACGATATTTCTGAGGTCCTACAATGCTCCCCATGTGTCGCCATGTAACCTTCATATGACACATACACCTGATACATACATACGTATGTATCATGACATCATGACAACTTGCCATTCAACCATGTGGAAGAAAGTCTTATGGAAAGTTTGGACGTCTTATGGAAGTATCGTCTCCACGATATAAATAGAAAGTTGACGAAAAAATACTGGCAATCAACACTTACGTTATTGAAGCATCGAAACTGTCTTTCACCGCATATGCATAGTCTGACAACACATCGGGATTGTTTCTTAACTCTGATTTGTGACGCAGTTAATGAATAATTTCAGAAACAGTATTTTGTGTTGTGTGCAGGACCTCTGACAGAGCGCCATAGTGGTAAGTACTTAAGTGCAACGTTTCGGAAAATGCTGAACAAATGGAAATTTGTTTCTGAGACAGTTCATTGTGTAATGCTAGATGCAGATACTAATACTAAAGAAGCTTTGTTTATGTCCAAACTGAATAATTTGATTGCTTTGCAGATCAATTGCGACTGGTAGTCAGAACAGGAGTTACGACCCAAAAAAGCGCAAGCGATTTGCTCTCCAAACGTAAAGCCATTTCAACACATTTCTTCTATTCAGCAACTGCCCAAAAAAAGCTAAAAACCCAAGAACTGCTAAATGTGTAGCAACTTAGAGCTGTTCAAAGCGTTGTAACACACTGGTGGGACAGCAGATTGTATATGTTAGAGAAAACTTTTGAAATGAAAGAGGCTATATGTTGTACGCTGCCAGTAATAGTAAAGTAAAGCCACTTTTTGCATCAGATGATGCCCTCTGAAAGAACTGTGTTGCTGTCCTCAAGCCTTTTGATGAGGTAACCAGCAGCATCAGTGCTGCCTCATCATGTGTCTCAGAGACTCTATCTTTTAATACCACACTGAAAGTCATACTTAAGGACAGAAGCACATAACAAGATCAAGGCGTTAGAGCCATAAAAGCTACTCTGTTGTCAGAAATAAGTGCAAGGTTTGATAAATTAAAGCGCAACGACCTGTATGTCATCGCAACTTTTTTTGATCCGAAATATACGGGAAAATTCTTGGAACCACATGCGCATGAAAGGTGTGTTGCAAATTTGGAGCATATTTTTTAAAGAAATAAGAAACCAGGATGGAGAAATAGGACCTGAATACACAAGAAAGAAAAGAAAAATATGGGAGGCAGATGTACCCAGTGGCATCAGAAGCCTTGCAGACAGAATGTGTGTCTTACTGTCGTCAGATAGTGATACTGCAAAACGGGGTCAAACAGATATTTCCGAAGAAACTACCACCATGGTTGATAAACATCAAAGAATGAAACGCGTATAAATGTCAGAAGATCCTCTCTTTTGGTGACGCACGAATGCTCAGTCAGATCCTTCCCATGTTGCACTTGCTAAGACATACTTAGCCTGTCCTTCCAATAGTGTAGCCAGCGAGCGCCTATTTAGTGGAGCTGGCATCATCTATGATGAGAAGAGATCCAGGTTAGCTTCTAAGAGAGCAAAAAAACTTTTGTTTTTGAAACACAATTTGCCAACAATTAGTTGCATGTATTAAATCTAAGTAAGAAGCAGCCTTTTTCGAATAGGTGGAGGCTAGAAAAGAGGTTGGTGAGGTGCATTTGAGCTGGATCGTCGTCCTGCATCATGGTAACACTGATGATAAAGTCACTCAATAGTAATACTTTATATTTAAGCTATTTTTGTAAAACAATTTCATGCATAATTCCATTTGAGCTCATTAAAGTACTAAATTACTTCATTCATTAGTTGCATCCCTTGAAAATATTATTTCTTTCGACATCATAACTATTTTCATTCATTATCTGGGACTGAAACTCATTTTTCATAGCCCAATAGAAAAAAGACCGGACATCCACATCCGTGGATATGAATATTCCAAATCTGCATCTGCGTCCGGAGATGTTGAAAAATCCACATCCTGACTATCTCTAGTCATAACTGGTGCTCCAACTTGTGGTTGAGGTAAGAAATTGTACTGCAACGTATGGAAGGTAAGAACTGGTGTTTTTACCTGTAGAAGATGATAGGCTTAGTGCGCTGATCTGTAGAAGATGATGGGCATAGTGCTCTGACTTGTAGAAGATGATAGGCCTAGTGTTCTGACCTGTAGAAGATGATAGGTCTAGTGCTCTGACCAGTAGATGATGATAGGCCTAGTGCTCAGACTCGTAGAAGATGATAGGCATAGTGCTCTGACTTGTAGAAGATGATAGGCCTAGTGCTCTGACCTGTAGAATATGATAGACGGTGTTTTGACCTGTAGAAGATGATAGGCCCAATGCTCTGACTTGTAGAAGATGATAGGCCTAGTGTTCTAACCTGTGAAAGATGGACGGGCTGGTGCTCTTTCTTGTGCATGAGATAAAGGCAAGTTTTTCATTAGTTAGAGACGTACGATGGCATTCAGCTATTTGGTGGTGATGTAGCAAATCGCTTTCAGCGCAGGATATCGAAGAAAAAGTTTTCAGTCACCACTTACCAACTGATTTCATATTTTGTCGAACAATTGCATGAAACATTGCAATAAAGCATTAAAATTCAAGTCTAAGTCCAGTTATGCTACCATTGAGACCTAATCTTCGAAGCAGATAACATGAATATGTAATAGAAGTCATCTTAAGTCCATATGTGTTTATGCACAAAACACTAAGAGAAAGTTAGGCGTTGTAAATTTATTTGATGGGTTAAAATCATCTACTGTAGAAATGGAAGTCTTATTCATAACAGATCATCTATTGAACCTATGAAAGTCCTACTCATCCACACAAGTCATCTAATGAAGAAATGAAAGTCATGCACGTATACATAAATCATCTACTGCACAAATGAAAGCCATACACGCACACACACAAGTCATCTACTGCACAAATAAAAGTCCTACATTTTCACACACGTAATCTACTGCACAAATGGAAGTCATACACGTACACACAAATCATCTACTGCACATATGTATATACAGCCAAGAGCGAAAACTCATCCACGGTGCAAATAATAATCACAACGAAAACTCGACAACGGAGGAGAACACTTGTAAGATTTCCCTGGAGTGAGGCAGACTTCTGCAACCCCGTATTGGGTCCAGGTGTCAAAGATCGATGAATTTATGTGGCTTCGATACATGCAGAGCAGAGTATTTTTGTCGTCCTTTCCATCATCCAATTTCGATTGGACATTTGGACTTGAAAATTCAAGGTGCAATAGTAGTCAAGGATCAACATCCTAACTACTGCGATGTATTTATCTTTACACCCACTGATATCACCATAGGATTTTGAGTTTTACCCAAAGAATGATAGAAGTTTTTATTGGCAAGTATGATAATTGTATGTTTCACGATAACTGTTGTAGATTAACTCTTACTTCGTTAAAGATTTCTAAGGATAAACATGATACCTATTCTGACACAAAGGATACGTGGTACTCATGGACTGATAGCTTCTGAAAATTGTTTTTCCTACTCTGTTTTCTCCTTTGAGTCATTTATAGGTGCCCTTACTTCCTAAAACTACCTTATATGAAGAATAAGTCATCCTATGCATTGTACAACTATGTATAGCTCATTTGAGTTGGTACTAAAAGAGATGAGGATATCTATATTTATTTGGTTATAGATATATAAATAGACATGTAAATACATTTATAGACACATAAATGAATCTGCAAAAATAGTGCATAAAGCATTATAAGTATAATATTCTTCTGCATAAATATTAACTTTTTCATAACATTTCCCACATTTCTTTAATGAATGAAACAAGCAAAGCCTTCAGCGTACATAATAATTTTTCATGCATTTCAGAAAATGAACTCTTCGGAAGGAACCTGTTTTCAATTGTGCCTGTGTTTTAATTTACTCGGGATCATTACCTGCGTTTCCATCTCATACTAGCGATCTAGTACGGGATCATGCAAGGCTATGCAGTGAAAAATTTCAATGAAGAAATTTAGTTCTTCACTATACAACTGCGAGTAGTATTTTAAAAATTGTTTCATCTTATCAAAATTTTCTTAGATGCTCGACTTGGACGTGATCAAAGTAGACTAGGTATGGTATCTTGTCTATTCTCTTCTTGCGTCTGCATTGTAATAGATATTCATGCTAAGTGAGCCATTGCAACTCAAGTAGGAGATTTTTGAACAGTATTTTGACTTGCACAGAAGCTTAACGCAATTAAAACTACTGTTAATTGTGGATTTACGTTGATAGACAACTGAAACTGAATTAGGACGTCCTTGCAACGAGCATCGATATTAAATGAAGCTGAGGTTTATAGTGATCGCTATAATTCTTCAGTTCCAACCCTCAGACTTCTCTTAGCTCCGAGCCGACAATGAATATCTTTTCTAGACTCCAAATAGAATATCTCTTTTTATCTTTTTTACTCGGGGTGAGTGTCTGAGGGGATAAGGGACCGTTGAGAAACCCAACAGGATAAATGACACAGGGATGAGTTTCGATACATATATTAAGAAGCACCAAGGTAAAGTAATTCGGTCTCACTACAATGTGAGCCTCCTGTACGAAAAAGGCCCATTGCACAGGATTGGGTGGACATGAAAATTTTTAATGGAGACTGATTATCAGCTGAGTATACACTTACATATATACATAAACCCATTAGGGCTTTGTATTTACAAATATGTACAGTATTTATTGTGGTTCATGTACATATTTTGCAAATATTTACAATCATATGCGGACGCGTGTATCTGCATTTTTGCCTGTAGGTACACGTATGTACAGTTTTTTTGTACATGCATATACATATACACACACATATGTATATATATATATACATATATAGGTATATATTTTTTTTCATTTTTTCTTTTTTCTTTTATACACATACATACATACACACACAGACATATACATATATGCAAATACGTTTTATTTATAGTATTTTCCACATACACAAATATACATAGTTATTACATATGTACAAAATTTGACCGGGGTAGGGTTTTTCAGTGATTAGGTTTGATTAGGTTTTTAGGTTATTGAGTGAATACAGGATAGGGGATGAGGATAAGGGTATTAACATGTTGCCTCCGATTGCCTGGCCGGTGTAAGTCTTCACTTTGTACGCATAGTCACTAGAAGGATCTGAAAAAATTACAGAACCTAACCTAAGTGGGCCACATACGTACCACTTCGGAGTCAACATGTTAACAGGTAGATAGGTTAGGATTTATATGCACACATGCACATATGTACACAGATTTATATATATATATATATATATATATATATATATATATATATATATATATATATATATATATATATATATATATATATATATATATATATATATATACAAGTTGGACTAGGATAAGTTCCCGGTGGGATTACAAGGTTAAGGAATTTGCGAGGACAAGGATGAGGGTAGGAATATTAGGTTTAGGATGTGGTTAAGGTTGGTGGTTGGGGTGTCCTGACAGTTCTGATGTAATATATGGGAGATCTAAATATTGGGAGTTTTATTAATGTTCTTCTGTCATTTTGGTGAATACTAAGCTGTCGTCATATTTAAGTCAACGTCGTGCTGTCTAATTCTCCACACAGGAACCGGGGTTCCGACTGCCCTCCCATTTTAGGCCGAGCGCCGTCCCGCGTTGAAACCCCGTTATCTCTCAACGCGACTGCGCTCGGCCTTTTGTCCTGTTTTGCTCGTGATCTGTTAAAGGTATCTTGGTTGTGCTGCAGGGGCCAGGGCATGCAGTTTCGAACTTTTGAATCTATGGTGCTGCTTGTTGATAAGTTCAGGCGGGAGTGTGAGACTATTGTATTGATGTACGTCTGTTGTTAGTAAATTGGACCAAATTTTGTTTGCGTATTCGTGCAGAAGGATGTTGATGGGTGGAATATTTGTACTTTCGTGAAGGGATTTGGCTGTTGCAAAATCTGTCCATCTTGTATTTGTTATGTAGCGGAGGGCTCTGTTTTGTACTTTCTGTAATTTTGATAGGGCTGATGGAGATAACGTGTGCAGGGGGATCACTGGGTATATTAATGCAGACCTAACAAATACCACATATAATTTTTTCTTAGTAGATTGGGAGAGGTGTGAGAATCTAAGTAGTCTGTTGACGTTGTTCTTTGATATTGCGCACTGGACGTTATTTGATTTTTAAATCCAAAAGATGAAAATTGAATTCCTAAAACTGTGCCTCTTTTTGTGTATGGGAAGTTCATATGTGTTGTCTATGATGATATCTGTTGTATTATATCTTTTGATGGGGATAATTTTGAACTTTTTGGTATTGGTTTCGATTTTCTATTTACTTTCGTATGTGTTGATTTGTGTTATTGCGTGTATGGTTTGTTGAGCTGCAGAATAGAGGGGTATTAACTAAAAGTTATTTGAGTGATATCGTCTGCAAAACAGATGTAATCGGTATTGGGTACTGGGGGCGGTAAATCGTGGGTGTTGAATCTGTAAAGTGTTGGTGACAGGCATGCCCCCTGGGGTACGACTGTGTGCAGTGTAAACGGAGGTTTGTATATGTATCTATTCTTATTGATGTTGTTCTGTCTGTGAGATAGTCATTTAGTGTTTTGATGAAGAGTGAAGGTAAGTTTGTTTGTGTGAGTTTGTAGAAGAGTCAGGAGTGCCATTCTCTGTCAAAGGCCTTTGAGACATCCTTTAATACTATGTCTATTGTGTGTTTTTGTGCTAGGTTTATTATTATGGTTTCGTGCAATGTTGCTAAAGCTGTGTGTGTCCCTGTGTATTGTCTAAAACCTTGTTGCTTAATGCTGTAGTCATCATGTATTGTTATGTAATTGGTAAGTCTTCTATTAAGTATTTTGTCTAGCAGTTTACCAAGTACATCTAGTAAAGAAATGGGCCTGTAATTTTGTACTGATTTTTGTGAAGTGGTGGGTTTGGGGAGAAATATCATTGTTGCAGGTTTGAGTTTGTCAGGAAAATAGCCAGCTGAAATGGACATGTTAAATAAATTTAGAAGGTAATTGATCATGTTTTTTGGAAGCTGTTTGAGTTGAAGTATTGTGATGCCTGTGGGACCGGGTGCTTTTTGCTTGAATGTTTTCAGTGTTTGTATGAGCTCATCAGGGGTTATTGGGGGGAAGTGAACGGGATCAAATCTGTTGATGTCTCCTGTGTCGTATGGGGCTATTTCGTGAGTAATATTGCTCATGTGCTGCTGTATTCTGTTGATGTGTTCTGTGTCAAAGATTTCATTGTCATGGTCTGTAAAAATATCTTGCCAATGTCGTCTGAATATGGGTTCTTTGTCCTGTGGTGTGTGTAGGTGTGTGTTATTGTGTTAGATAGGGTATTTTTTGTTTTGTATTTGAACCCATCATCCTTTTTATGGATGACCAAAACATCTTTGTCTTCTTGTATGTCAAGTGATTGGATTATTGTGTTCCAATTATCTGAATATTGTTGTTTGTACCTAAATGGTCTGAAGTTTGTTTTTGAGAATTATAAGTTGTCTGTTTAGTTGCATTGATGGACCATTGGTTTGTATGCACAGTATTAAATGTTGGTATTGTGTTTGGATTGTTAGTGTTTCATGTGTGGGTTTGATGCCTGGTATGATCCTGTGTGAAAGTAATGGTATGCATTTTGCAGTGGCTTCTTGCAGGTGTTCTGTCCAAATGTCAAGGTATTGGTATATTTCTTCCAAAGTAGGGGTATGTTCTGTGGGTGGTGTGATTGTTGACAGTATTTTTTTGTGTTTCTCCCAGTTTGCTTTGTGGAAGCGTCTACGGTGTTTGATGGGGATTTGTATTGGATTTGCAGAAATTGTGGCTATTATTGGAATATGGTCAGAGGGCGTAAGCGACCCTGGTTTCAGATGGATGTTGTGGTATGCATGTTTATTTTGTAGTGCAATGTCTGGGGATGTTGTGCTTTTGTGTGTGTATAGTGTAGGGAATTCTGGACCTATATGTCTCAGTAGGTATCGTGTTATAAGTGAGTGTAGGTGTGATCCTCTATTGTTATTATATGTGTATCCTAGAGTCCTGTGAACAGCAATGATGTCTCTAAAAAAGTAAGTTGGATGGGGTCTATTGAATAAATTTTAAAAATCTATGAAGTGAAGGTATTCTGTTCTCGGTGGAGTGTATGTGATGCCTATAGTAATGGGCCCTTGTTGTGTATCTATTGTTATGGCTAACATGTCTGAGTGGAAGGTATTATGTAGTTTATAAGTGATGTGTCTCTTTATGGCTATGGCAGCTCCGGCATGGTTTTCATTGTATTTGTTGGTAAAGAAAATTTTGCAGTTAAAAATTTCAGGTGGCTTACTGTTGATGAGGGAATGAGCATTTATGAGTATTATGTCGGGGTCTATTGTGTTGTAGATATTAGAGAGGGCTATTCTTTTGTTGATCCAAGACTGTACATTGTGTTGAATGATGGTTAATTTATTGGGAATCATTTTTCTGATGTTGTGTGTTTGGTTTTTTGATTTCCATGATTGTTGTGTGATACCTTGGAAGTGTAATAAACTGTTCATGGAGTACTATGTTAATCTTGGTATGCAAAAACAGAGCCCTCCTTCTCCTCAACATTTCCACCACCGGTTAATGATCCAAGTCCTGTGTGAAGAGTTTCAGTCCTTTGTCATTGTCATGGTCTTTGTCTAGTTCGTTGGCAAACCTTGGGGTTGTCAGTAATAGGTGAACTGTCTTCGTAGTTCCCGTAAAGTTTAACGTAAGTCGTGTATTTATTGTCCATTAATAGTTTAGTCCTCCATTCCGTCATTTATCCGTCTTTTTTGTCTTATTTCTGTGTACGTAGCTGCGTCTATCTCGTCCATTGCTGTGTCTATCGTTTGGTCTATTGTGTGTTCTTCTTGTGGAGCTGTTTGTGTCATTTGGGGTTGTTGCGAGTCGGTCTTGTTATAATAAAAGTTGAAGATAGCTGTTGAGTCTCTGTTAGGGGATGTAGTGTCGATATTGAAGTTTAGTTTTAGAGATTGTGTGAGTATATCGCCGATTTTGTTTTGTTTTGTCTAGTGCTGCTGTGTACTTTTAGTCTGAGGGCTATGAGTTTAATTTGTGTTTGGTTTGTTAATGTTAGTGTGTGCTGTTGTGGGTTTGTTTGTTGTATGGCGCGTTTTGCTATTTCGGTATAAGTACTATGAGTTTGTTCTTGTTTCTGTCGTTGTTCGGTTGTTCTTTTTGTCGTATTTTTTTCTGTATGGGCAATTGGCAGCAAGTGTTCTGTGTGGACCCTGGCAGTTGAGGCATTATTTAAGTAGGTTTGTGCATTGTTGGTAGGTGTGTTCCTTGGATGAGCATTCTGAACAATGTTGGGTTGGCGATGTGCATTGGTGTGTGTCATGTTTTTCAAATTTGTAGCATGTGTAACAGATTAATATGAGTGTGTATTTTTCTTGTTTGCATTGTTGGGGGTTATTTTGGTGTGAAACGTGTAAAATCCGTCTCTCAACAGTCGCTGTGTGGTCGTTGTGTCCGTTGTCACCAGTTTTAATGGGTGTAGTTTTTTATTTGTATTACTTTAGTCACTGTCAGCCAGTCATTCTGGCTTTTAATTTCATTTTTAATTCCTTCAGTTGGGTTCAGTTGAATGTCGGCGTCTATTTGTCGTATAAATACTGTCCGCTTTACTCGTAAGTCTGGGGAGATAATTGGAGTTAGGTTAATTTTTCATATGCGGTAGTAGCTTTCTTGGAGGTCAGTTTGTCGATAAAAGTAACGTCGTCCGTCATAGCGTAGTATCCGGTCCTTGTCGTTGTCAGTCTTATTAGCAGTGCATTTAATACACGAAAAGTTATTTCAAAATTTTTTTGTTTATCAGTTGGTTTGGCCAGATCAATGGTTTTCAATTGCACTCTATAAGTGGGTGCTTTTGCAGGATGTGAGGGGATAGCAGGGGTTCAAGGAAGGGGTGGGGGTATCAAGGTGGTGAGAGGTTTTGGGTTAGGTGCATTAGGGTTAGGTTGAGAGACGGCGGTTGCAGGAGAGGAGGTACGGAATTTAGAAGAGGGTTGGGATTGAGAAAGGAGAGGGGCCCTGGACGGCCGGCTCGATGAGCTAGCACGCCCAGAAGCGGCCCCCTTCCTCGGTCAGGCGGAGGCGGCATAATTGCGTCCTTTTATCAGTCACCAGTAACAATGGCCACCCTATCTACACAATAAAATAGATCAAGAATTATAAAGAAGCAGTAAAATGAAAAAATAAGCTCACCTGTGCCCGAGAGCAAACGCTCCAAGGCTAAACACATAAACCTCGGCTCTTTTCTGTACTAAGCTGCTTAATCAGCATGGAAAAAATACTGTTCAAAACAAATCGCAAAGAAAAAACACTGTTCAAAACAAACTGCACACGAGTACACTTCCGCAGAGCAAAGCACAGCACGAGCAGTACGAACCACAGTAGTCACGAGGGACCGTCAGTGTCACGCCGAACGTTGTCGCCTCATTATAAAGGGCGGTTGGCTGGGCACTGCTGCCTGAGCGTGACCGCTCATTGGTTAATGACAGTTAGTCTCGCTTGGGATTCACTTCTTCTGTCTTGTTCTCTGATTGGTCGGCGATAGCTAACCTCGTCTGTACTGTATTCATATGTAGTAATTCACTACAGGTTAACTGCAGTCCCTGACTGGACGTAACAGGCAGAGACACCCTGTCGTATTAGTAAGTGAAATTGACGGCTTGTAAGTGAAGAGGTCTAGCATGGGAACTTGATTTTGGTGCGAATTGCAACCTGAAGAAAAGGTGTCCCATGTTCTAACAAATTTCAGTAAACTCGTTATTAATTGAAAGCGAATTCATTGTGCATAACCAGTAAAGTTCACACCCGTTTATCAAATCTGATGAATTTGTGTCTATTCTTGTACCTACGTCAAACTGAGAATTTTGGGTCGTACATAGGACTGTCTTTTTATTATGTCACAGCATAACCGCAACTAAAAACCGTAAGAGAACTCGAAGGCACGACGTTATGTCTATGCCTCACAGCTAGAAGTGCAACACAGCGTCGTGGCAGCGCTACGGTTACGATCAGTGAGGCCAATATGTGCCTCTCACGTTATAATATCAGGTTGGTGCAAAATATTTTGCTGATTTGTAATCTCAATTTTGAGAATGAAAAACTAGTTATTTTAGAAGAATTTATTCACAACAATAACATCCTTGGGCTTCTATGACCTGATTCTATCTGTCAACGCGTTTATCTATGCCTCATTTGTAAAGTTCTCTAGGTTTTGATGTGAAATATGAATCTAACTCATTTTTAATCTCTCCGTGATGCCAACCTAAGGTCATTTAAATGGTTCTATAATCCTCGATATAAGTGATTATCAGATTGGGAAAGATCGGGAGAATATGCTGGATGGGGTAAAACCTCCCAATCAAGTTCTTCTATGAGAGCTTTGGTCTGTCGCGCTGTGTGTGAACTTGCAACAAGAAACGCGTTGGCATAGGTTCTCAGGAGACAGTTCGAGCGGAACCCATTTTCCGAATACTGAAACCTTTCCCATTTGTTTCAGTTGGCGTACCACAGTTGTATGGGTTACATCAAGTTGGTTAGCCAGTTCCCTCTAGGTTACTATCGAATTTTCAGTTACAGCGGCTTCCAACGACTCCAAATTAAGCATTTTTGGGCGACCACATCTGACATCGTCTTTCAAGTTGAAATTTTCTTAAGGAAAACGGGAAAACCACCACCTGCAAGTTCTCTCCTTCACAGCATCATTTCCATACGCACTTTGAACGTTTTGTGCTCTAACACTTGCCCTGAAACCTCTAAGAAACTCGTAGAGTAAAGCATGTCTGATATGTTCTTTAGTTGGGTTGAACATAGGTGCAAATAATGCAGCAAAGTATGAATGATTCCTTGATAGTCTGAAGGAAAGAGGTTTAAATTACTCATGATATTATAAATCAGCAATAGAAATAGATATGATGTAAATTTAGATAAGTTTGAATTCTTCTCTTCAAAATCGGCAACAACTTTTACACCACTCTGATACATGATACTATGGTGCTTGAAAAACACTGTACCCTATTTTAATTTATTTTTATTCTAGTGTAAGTACAGGACCTTTTTTCCCCAGTCTGAACACTCTTGCGTGACATTGCAGGGCCTCTCCAATACCATAAGACGATGACTGGTGTTTAACTAGACTTGTAAACTGTGAAGGAATTCCTTTTCACGATAAACTCGTTTCTTATATTTCCGTAGTGTTGAAAATTATTCACCACGAGAGAAGAAAAACAGTTTTGTAAAACAAGTCTTAGAGTACAAAGCATAAAAAGTAAATATGTTGTATCAGACTGTTTCTAGGAATCTATATAGTTCTGAAGCAACGCACTAAAATTCAAGAATCCCTGACCTGCATCAAAGCTTCACATGTAAAAGATACTTTCGATCAACTCAAACCGATCGAATAAGTTTGATAAAAATCCATATAAACTGTTTCTAAAAATTGGTGTAATTCAATCAGCTACAAATTACTTGATAATTGAAACCAAAAAAAATCCGCTGAGTTTAATCAACCCTCGGGAAAAAATTTGTTCATTCTTCATTCTAAATTTGAACTTAAATCAAAAATATGAATGATATATTGTGATAAGTTTAATGCTTCATGCAGCGGGATTTCACAAACAAGATTAGAAGTTATGTTAATGGCATTGGTAACGAGATCTCAATAAAGTCGCTATAGTTTTTTGAGCTTCAAAAATACTTTCAGCAGAGCGTGTGGTGTAGCACACAACAGGTTGCCTACTTCACCACCTACGACCAGGGCCACGTAATTACCTTATTATTAAGGAAACGCTTTGCCCTGCAATGGCTCTAATTATGCTGGGTTGTTAGTGATACCGTTGTGTAAAACCCCTGCAGATGGTAATAGTTGTCCCTCATACAACATGTGGAAGGATGGAAGCAGTCTTTGTGAGCTACCTTTTATTTTGGTGAGTCCATTTACTAAGCACAAGGTCTATAATTAGAAACATATGATGTAATAAAAAGTTGTAAAATCGTACGTTGTACAAGTAGTCAAATAAAATGAGGTAAAATCTGAAAGTCATTAAAATGTAATTATCTTTAGGGTTCTTATCATAGGTACGAAGGCAAGACACAACGGAAACGAGGTTTACATCTATGAATTATACTGTAATGCAATGATGGGTTTAAGACGCTCTCGATAAATTAGATACTTTGGAAAAGTTTCTTTATTGCAAATTCTTTGAGGGAACTGCAGTTTTGTATTTATACCTTTGTTCTGTTCGTAATGTTAAGGTATTTGGAGACGAAATTACTGAATGTACAGCAGGCCACAATTGCTCTTAAAGCACTGGTCGCAGTTCGTTCTCTTTCTGGTTTGAGCACGTGATTCCCGACTGTTGAACCGTAGGTATGCACTAATAGTTTAACTTTAACCCTTTAGCGACGAATTTATTTTTATAGTTTCTACGTTTAAGCTCACAAAGACCGTCTGTACACTGATGCAATGAAGCACGCTGAGAGCCAGGCAGCCAAAATAACGACGCTGTATGATGCCGCCACGTTTAAACCTAGTAGCAACCTCATATTGCTCACATATAACATAATTTTAACATAATTAGCATTTTTTCTGATGTTCCCCGTGAGTACCATACGGCGGTAGAGGGTTAAGACTAGAGCTGAGAATGAAAGTAGACTTTGCTTACTCAATGGAAAATCCATTGAGTTCTGACTCCTCAAGTACGATGGTCTTTTTTTCCACGCTATAATTTCTTGTGCTAGCATCCTTAGTTGGTAGCCATGTGTTTTCTGTAAAATGTTCGTTCTTAGATAGTAATTGTTCTTTAACACGTTGACTCCGAAGTGGTACGTATGTGTACCACTGAGGTTAGGTTCTGTAATTTTTTCAAATCCTTCTAGTGACTATGCGTACAAAGTGAAGATTTACACCAGTCAGGTAATCGGAGGCAACGTGTTAAGGAAGTGATTCTATTTCGCATTTTTTGTGTTCATTACTTTGTTATTTTTGCCGTCATATCCTCGGTCGTGAAAGCCGCAGCAATCGCATCGGTAACCGAGCTGATAGGATGGCCCTTTGTCATATGTGTGCTGATGGGCCCGCTCTGATGTTCTGACCAGACATCCTTTAAAGCTTCGCTCAGCCTGAATTGGTGACGGGACGTACAAATTCAACTACTACTGTATGGATGATTGAAACTCTGTAATTTAGAGTTGTGTCAAGGGCTTAGAGCAGTGATTCTCAAACGCGGTACCTCGGCACGCTAGTTTGCTACGAGACCAAATTTAGTGTGCCGCGAAACAAGAAGACGTCACAAAAATCTACGTATACTTTTCATAAAGTTTAAAACTAATTTCCTCCCAAACCCCGAAGAATGTAAATTATTATTCAAAATGTTAAATTTTAGTGAGTTAAAATTTCAGGTTAAGCACCGCAAGCAGTGTCACTAACGCTAAATTGTACCGTAGTTATTGCAAAACATTGTGAACCCCACTATGACACTTTATGATCATAATTATATAGGAACGCAATCAATTATAACCTATATCTCGGGAACAAATGGAGAACTACATTTACTTCAATGTGCGAGCTTTTCGTTCATGTCATGTCAATAATTTTCGTTTAACTTTGATTAAATTCATATTACTTGCTTGCTATCATTTTACCTTCACTATCGAGGGGAATTAAACGATAAATCAAGTCAACGAAGTGCTTTTATCTGCATATAAGCCATATATTATGAATATCGCAAGTTCGAAAAAATTGCAATGTTTCTTCTCTCATATTTTAAAGCTGAACGAAACAATTTGAGAGCTAGCACAGCGGAGTGACTGCCACCACTGTGCTGCCACCTAATTAGTTTATCAGTGCCTGTTATGGAATGCGTGAGTGACAATGTGTATTAACAGTTTTAGAATTAACTCCCCCTCTCAATAAATAAATAAAAAGAAAAAAAAGATAAAGATAAATTCATAAAAAGAAAAGTACCAAGTGACGATTGTGAGTCCATTAACAGCAAGCAAATAACAAAACCCGTCAACTCTAGTGCAAAAAAAGCCAAAGCTCACCACGATCGAAGATACAAGGATGAATATTTGCAGTTAGGATTTTCTTGGACTGGATCAGTTGAGCAGCCAGGACTATTATGTGTTGTTTGTGGTGATACGTTGTCCAATGAATCGATGGTGCCAAGTAAATTAGAAAGACATTTCACTACTAAACTTTTCTATCTCAAAAATAAAGATGTTAGCTATTTTCAAAGATTGTTCGATCAGTAAACAAATTAACAAAACCTTTTAAAAATAACATTAAACATATCAGAAAGAGCTCAACTTACTTCTATCGAAGTGGCAGAACTGATAGCAGTGAAATCTAAACCTCATACACTTTAAATGCATGTTAGGAGAACAAGCTGAAACGGAAATAAACATAATATACCCCTATCAAATGATACAATAAGAATGAAAATTTCAGATTTATCAACGAATATTGAAACTAAAGTACAGAGCTTAATGAAAGCATCAAAATTTCCGTTAACAGTTGAATCGACTGACATAAGCAACAGTGCTCAGTTGCTTGTATTTGTGCGTTTCATTCATAGAGATGAAATCATCAATCAGGTTTTGTGCTGTAAGGAGATGCAAACAACTTGCAACGGTCAGGATATTTTTTATGTTGTGACAAGCTATCTTGAAAAAATTAATTTGAGCTGAAAGTCTTGCGTTGGCATTTGCACTGATGGAGCACCATGTATGGTTAGCAGTATTAAAGGCTTCGCTTTACTAGTGCAGAAAGAAAATCTAGCAGTCATTCGTACACATTGCATTTTACATCAAGAAGGTCTATTGTCAAAAGTATCACAGGAAGATTTGAAGGAGGTTTTGCTGCAAGTTATTGAAATAGTCAATTACATTAAAAGTAGGCCATTGAAGTCGAGGGTGTTTGAAGAATTGTGCAAAGACATGGATTCTAATCATGTTCGCTTACTTATGCACACCGAAGTTCAATGGCTATCGAAAGGTAAAGTCTTAACTCGTGTTCATAATTTACACAAAAAAGTGATTGCATTTTTTGAAAAATAAATGATTGAACGATTTTGTAATTGTCTCAACTGTGTTTTTTGGATGTCTAAAATGGAATATGTGACAGATATATTCTGTCATCTTAATACTGTTAACAGTAGCATGCAAGGCCGAAATGGAAATATTCTTACCTCAACGGATAAATTGGTATCTCTCAAAAAGAAAATTGATATTTGGAAAGTCAGAGTCGAAAAAGGTGAAACTGATATGTTTCCTACAATGCGTAGCTACTGCAAAGAGAAAATGATCTCTATTATAGTAAAACATTTCTCTAGACTCGAAGAAAGCATTAACCATTATTTTCTGTCATTGAACACAGAGAAGTACGACTGGATTCGAAATCAGTTCATTGATTTTCCTCATAATGAAGAACTTCAATTACATGAAGAAGAATTAGCAAGTATTTCAAGTGACTGCAGCTTGAAAATAAAACATTCTGCGGTCCCTATCGATACCTTTTGGATATCAACAAAAAGAGAATATCCAGTCATCAGACAAAGCTCTGGCAGTCCTCTTGCAATTTTCCACTTCTTATCTGTGTGAATTAGGATTCTCTGCATTGCACAATATAAAAATAAAAAAAGAGAGAAAACCCACGCTCCACCGAGGAAGAAATGCAAGTGTGCTTATCCCATATACGCCCAAGCATTGAAGAGGTTGCAAAAAAGCACCAAGCTCACGTTTTACACCAATAACGGCAAGTGGAAACGACCAGTACTAAAAATTTTAAACCAAATTAACAGGTAAGTTTTGTTATTCACATTTAAAATTGTTCCCTCTGAGGCTTAGATCTTTTAAAAATGTGGCTATAGTATAATAATTTTCAATAGTTCACAGTACATTTGCGGTACGTGTGCCGCGATATTTTCAATGGTTGATAAATGTGCCGCAAGTTACAAAAGTTTGAGAAACACTGGCTTAAAGTGTCGTCCGCTACGTGCCCCGGCAGCTAACTTTTGATATTTATTTTTGTTTTGTTAGCCATTATATTAGGTATAAGGGTTATTTATTTAATTATTTTTTATTGATAAATTTAAGAACTTATTGTACATTCACTCTCCTGTTGGTTTACGTCTTCGGGGGCGCCCCTTGCAAAATTCATTTCCATGAACATCAAGCTCCCTGCTGATAATAATCCTTAAATTTCAGCTGTTTTAAATCTAAATAAGACGGATTTATTCACTTATTAGACCTTTTCAAGTCTCATGTAGTTTAGGTGCTACTTTGTCTTCTTGCTTGCATTGGATGTTGTATTATTATATGCAAGATTAGCGAGAAACTCCTGAACGACATAAGCTTACGTTTGTCCTGGAGCAGTAGATCATAGATATAACATCCATCACTTGGCATTGGCCTACATCGGAGAGAGCTCTACACCTTAACGTCTTTGGCGTTTGATCTGTAAGGGCTAACGTAAATTTCTATCAATTAAATCAACACTTACCCACGCCATGGACACTAAATTGTATTTTATTGACAGTTACGAAGCCTGCGTCCCATACGGAAACTTAACTAAAGTTTTAAAAATGTATATATTAAATAAGCTTGGCAAAATTAGCAGTGGTTCATAAACACAGTTTCCATTTGATTACATCTGATCAAAAAAATTAATAATTATTCTACTTGTACATCTGACAGAAACGTTTCCAAAATATTCTCAAAATACCGTATTTTATATGTACCTAGCGATTAATTTAGTTTGTAGAGTTTAGCATAAAAACTGTTATTTAGTGTTTATTTCAATGATACGAAAATACACAGCCACTTTTTGAAATGGGTTGGTGAATTTTAAAGAACGAATAGTGGTTTTTATTTTAGGCAGATCCACGATAAATAAATTCATTAAGTTTTTCTTGATTCAGTTCATCTGAGAATGGATACTGCTGTTGAAAAAGAATTCGTCTTCAGATACAGATTTAAGGATAAGTTTTCCTTCTATGACTGAAACATTATCAAGTTTTGTCTATTTTCTTAGAGATTTCTATTGGTTGTCGAACTTCACAAAGCATGAACAAATTTGTGATATGTCAACACGAAGATATTCTCGGAAGTAGTATGGGTTACAAAAAGTCACAGATGAAATAGGTGAGGTTGAAAAGAGCGTGTTATCTTCAGATTTCACTGTGACGTCAAATTTTATGAAAAAACACTAGTTATTTTGAGTAGCATTTCAGCACATGCTGTCGTAGGGTCTAAAATTATTTCCATCGATCACTATGTGAGCGTTCATTTATATCTTGTTAATATTTTTATTTTATTATTACTGGCTTCAAGCAGAGTATTGTGCGTCCTAAGGGAGACATCTTCCACTACACCAGGCATCATAAGAGTTAATATTCTCTAATGGCAAACGTTGTTCCAGCGACTAAGTCGTTCAGAATACAAATGCTATAAACTCCCTCGGGATTAATTCATTAGCGTATCGCCTACCTACTTACTTATGCACAAATAATTGTCTAATAAATCTTCATTCGCTCAGTGGCTATTGCTCTGAGTGGTGTCTACACACTTGGTAATTCATGATCCGCAATTGAGACTGAATAATACATATTATACCAATGCTTTCAACGACGGTGTAAAAGTGTCTGAATAAATAAAGCTCATGTTACTTGATGATGCTTTCGTAACAAATTTGCTCAAGTGTGTGTCAAATTTTAGCTCAAAAAATCTAGAAATTGTGAGTGGTTATTGTGTGACCACTCACAATAATCCCACACGTATTCCAACTTCCTAAAAAGATAATTGAACGTTTTACCTCAACCCTCACTTGACACATCGTGTCGCTACTTCACACGCCATGTATGACACAAGACAGTGAGACACAGAAAAACAGCACAGAAATACTATGAGCACAAAGAATTCAAGCAACAATAATTATAAGACCGTGTAAGGAGTCTAAGACATAACGATCTGCAATTTTCCTTACCTGAAGACAACGCCTCCGTAAATAACACATTTAATGATATCTCTCATGAAGGCAAAATAGTAAATTGATTACTTTGACACACATTCCTGCCACAACACACAGCTAACGAAGATCGATACAAGGCTATTGAGAATTGATATTATTGTCTTTTGGTCACATATATTTCTCTCAGGCCTCACCCAGGAGGAAAAATTCTGCTGCATACTGAACATTATCTCCACTAACTGTACCCACAAGTATGAAACATTGTAGTTTAGATATTGAAAGAAGATAAAAAAATTCTGCAAGTAAAAAGCTATTTACTGTTATTACACATAATGTGAAATTACTTATTCCTTCACCCCAGCTTTATTAGATTTTGTCTAAGGTCGATAAAAATATCTAATATAGTCGTGCTTCTGAAGTTATGACTTGATCAGTAAAAACAGAAATCAGATTTTACTGAGGCACCTGGCGAACGACTCTTCAGTTTCTAGACAACTAATTTCCTTCTAACTTTCATAATTGAAATGTCCAAGTGAGCCGTGACAAACATCCTAATTAAAATATCAACCATGAGTCACGTCAAGACACATATAAAGATTTTCAAAACTGGTAAAAAGTAGTAGATTGCTTCGACAACTTTTGGAACTGTGTCATTTTTTGCTAATGAGAAAACTCATAATAGAAAACTAAGTCTGCATCTAGGGCTTATGTCTATGTTTCCCCATTTTCTTCTTACGTTGATCATTGCTAAAGAATAGCTTGAGTGCGCTATTTCTGTCCTAGAATTTAATTAATGCATGAAGCAATCAATGAAACGCACACATTAAATCCAAAGACGTAGCCCGTCCCCATGTGGGTAAATTATCCAGTATTACACTGCATATACTGCCTCGATATTCGCACCAACATTATTGGTACTTCACATTTTTTTAATCCAGATTTCATTGATTATTTTAGTTATTTTAAATATACTTCACGATCATTGATTTTTAAAACCTATCATGTCCATATAGGCTTTCAAAATATTTTGTGACAAATATCTTTTATACGTATTTTTCGCCATGCTCATCGCGTTTAAAAACATATAATGCACACCTTACAGTTTACAGCATTAACAGTCTACAGTGCGCAGCTAAATGAAAGTTACTACTATGTGCAGTTAAATATAATCTACTACTATGCGTAGTCAAATATCAAAGCAAGCATTAATCGTAGTCAAAGCAAGCATTAATCGTATGTAAATTATAATTGACCTCGAGCTTTAATGCACATAAGTTGGTCGTATATATTCTGTCAGACCTGCATCCTAAGGTGGCGTCTCAGCAATAGAAAGCAGTAATAGAAAACTGTGATGGAAATCAGAGGTAGAAAGCAGCGGTAGAAAGCAGCAATAGAAAGCAGTGATGGAAGTCAGAGATAGAAAGCAGCAAAGAAAGCTGAGATGGAAATCAGAGGTAGAAAGCAGCGGGAGAAAGCAGTGATAGAAACCTGCTATAGAAATCAGTGATGAAAAGAAGTGATGGAAAGCAGCGGTGGAAAACAGCTATAGAAAGCCAGCCAAATACGCTTTTTTCCTCCACATAACCATTAGTTCTTATCCTGCAACGGAGCATTACAACCTTTCAATTTTTTTAAACACAATGTTGAGGAAATTTATGCCCTCGTGAGAGAAACTGAAATGAATGGGTTTTTGCACGCATTTAGAGAAAAAGGTTGAAACTTTATTTATGCCTAAATTCTACAACTAATCGTGTCGTACTACTCTAAATTACGAGCAGTAAATTCACATACATAAGATGTGAATAATAAGTTCACAACTATACAGTATGAACAATAATCTCACAGATATAAGACATGAGCAGTAAGTTTATAACCACAATACATAAACGATAAAATACAGCACAGTAATTGTAAAGTAATATTGTTAACCCTCACTGTATATGTATCGGTAAGTACACACTACAGTACACTGAGCCTCAGAGCACTCGGTGTGTGTAGAGGGTGTGTGGAAGTGTTTAGCCTACACACCAGGGAGTGTGGAGCACACACTGCAGGGAGTGTGGAGCACACACACCAGGGAGTATGGAGCACACACACCAGAAAGTGTGGAGCACACACACTAGGGAGTGTGGAGCACACACAGCAGGGAGTGTGCAGCACACACACCAGGATGTGTCGTGCCGGCTGTCGTGCTATTGTCATTGTACCTTACCGTGCCGACAAGGTACAACGTAAGCCATGCTTGTATTGAGAATCAAACTCTATTCCAATAATAGCGACAGTTAGTTGTAAACATATGAGTTGAAGCATTCATGCAATAATCAAAAATAGTCAACTTTAAACATGACAACAGAAAAAATAAGACATTGTAATATACGTACTTTAGAGCATAGTTTATTATATTTCGATGATTAATAAACCCTATACGTGACAATAATTTATTGAACATATATATATATATATATATATATATATATATATATATATATATATATATATATATATATATGTATATAAAATGTACTATTTCTTTTTTCAGTAAGCTTCGCGTCATCGCGTTACAATTTTTTTTTTCGCGTTTTTACAAAGCGTTACAATTTTGGTGATAAACACACAATTCTTTAAGCGCACTGGTTGCATGCAGTGTCGTGACGAGACCTGAGTAGACCCTTGCACTGGGGCACATATTTTCATTCCTGGCGAACGCACACTTCTTCGTGACATTAACTTTGTAATTAATTGACCTCTGACTCTTATACTTCTTAAAAATTTACTGTTGAATTCTCCTTATTGTGTACTTTTTGAGAATATTTTATATTAGTTCACATTCATATAGTCTTTCCTTTCAGTTTTTCATTTATTTTTATGTGACTCCTTATTGAATTGCACACTACATGATAGCATAAATGAAAGCAGTGTACACGTCCTACACTCTTTGCATTCTTAAACGCACGTAACACCCTTATCTACAGCATGATCTACTGATAATGATATTAAAACAATAATTCATTAAATATATTGAATCGCTATATTTAAATGAAACAAAAGTGGCAATAATACGCCATGAGTTGGGTATTTGTATTGATTGCTCTACACGTCCAAATTCGTTCCTAGTTAACCTCAGCACAGCTCTGCTCTTTTCTCAGGGCAGTTTTTTATTTTTTCTGATATCCTTCTCACTCATGTTGGCTGCGAAGTTCTCGACAATACGTGTTAAATCTGCAGGAGGGATTGTTTGACAATTGACGATGCACATGTGTCATGGCCCGAGCCCTAAAAGCGAAATCAAGCTGAGACAAGTCTGAAGAGTATGGAGGTCAATGAAAATCCGTCAAATGTGAAATCAATCTGTGACCAAACTTAAATTACAGGAACTAAGGACATAGGGCTGTCGCATGGCAGCTGGCGTCGTTCTGCTGGAACGAGTACTGACGTCTGGTGGTTACAGCCTTAACTGAAAGTCAGATCGTAAGAATATTCTTCGGAACTTTCCCCAGGTAGACATCAAAGTTAACGGATTCTTCATACTAAATAACAGGAGACATCCTTCCATCCACTGTATTCCACCGTAACGAATAATTCTTTATCGGACCGGATAATACGTTGGAACCAGTCTCCCTACAAACTGAGCCAAAAAATGCAGGTTGCCTGCTTAGATTCCTCATTTCTCAGACTGAGAATTTGCCTCGGATACGGCTTGCAGGCTCTCCACTTGATATGTATGTTTTCTCATATTTAGCTTGAGGTTACTATAGTTTAAGCCCCACATGCTTGCAACATGCCTAATGAGGAATTTTGGATTTTATTCAACTTATATTTACTGTATCTAGGTTCTGTAATGCTACAAAGTTCCTGCCAGTGGGGACCTGAGGTCAAACTGAAGTTCTATGGTTAATAATTCTATGAAATGCTAGAATATTTATCACCTGGCATGAATCGTTGGGGAAGAACAATATATTGGATGCCCTTTGGACCTGCTTGATATTCTGGGGCTGCCTGTATGTTAACATAATGAACAATGATGTTGAACATGATGTTGGTCAGTGAATGGAGAAATTTGTTTGAAATGTCAACTGGAGCCGCGTACATGGACCATTTTTGAGGACGTCACTTTCGAGATGAGAAAATGTAAATTGTGAATATTCATGCCACTATAAATAAACTACCAATTTCTGTGCTAACATAGATATCTTCGTTTTATTAAAATACTAGACATCTATCGAATCTAATCTAATACGAAGAATGACTGTCGTGTGTTTATACATATATGTATTTATTTATATAATTATTTATTTATTTATATATTTCTTTATTTATTTATATGTTTCGTGTCACTTTCAAAAAAAATTCGAAGGATCCAGAGCCTTACATACTCGAGTCCGTATCGTGAATACCGAGTTCGGTGAGGTATCGCCTATGATTCGAATACATTGTACCCGAATATGACACGAATTGCAGAGTCAATTGCAGCAGGAGAAAACTAAGTGTCTTAGTTTTCACTAGGAATATTGTCACTAAAGAAATACTCAATTGAAATGTTTGTCCTTCGTAAATATATATAAAACTAAATACCATATATTGCATTGCGTTCTTATATGTAATTTCATTTAATATTTTTCCAACAGTATTTGCCATCATTTATGGTGGCACGGGTATCATCACAAAATCTCTGCCGTCATTTTTGACGGCTGGGTACACTAGTTTAATACTAAGAATGACCTTCGTGTGTTTGTATATTTATTTATTTATTTATATGTTTCGTGTTACACTCATTTTTGCTCTACAATTTTGCTCTATAATAACTCACTTTCAAAAAAAATTAGAAAGATCCAGAGCCTTATATACTCAAGTCCGTATCGTGATACCGAGTTCGGCGGGGTATTGCATATTACAGTATACATACACAAGATCGCAGTTGCTTTCAGTAATGCTGAATTTCTGTATCTAGGATATGACACGAATGGCTATAAGTCAAGGACTACTATAAACAGAACATGCACGGCCATAGAGTGGACTACGCTAGCGGAGGCCATTGCATTCTTAGTGACATAAAATTTTCTATTGGACAAATTAATCACAAATTACTTCTTTCGAGCAATAAAAGGAATAATAAGGTTTTACAGAGAATTTTAAATCGTTTAAAGTACTGTAATGCTTTGAAATACCAATTTTAGCCGGACCTAACATGTATTATTGCATGAGTTTAGTGGCCACTTTATAGAAAGCCGAGTTCCTGCAGTTTTAAACTTTACAAAATGGATTATAGTTAAACCTTTTCAAATGCAAACCACCAAACATACAAACATTCACGAAAATAAACAAACAGACATAGGAGCAAAAGCCTACTAAACTCCAGCTATCTATCAGCCAACTGGGCCTTCTTGACAGAGGTCTGAAGAAGGACTGCATTCTTCTGCATTAAGGCGAATCTGTACTTCATCTACCAAGAGAAACACATTCTTCTGCTGCAGTGTCTGGACTTTGTCCAATGTTTCCCTCAGCACCTGGTCTTTGTCAATAGATGAAGTGATGTACTGCAGCTTGCATTTGCATGGCAGCACCAAAAAGTCTCTGAGGTGTTCATAATTACACTTTGGGTATAATTGAAGAGCAAAACAATAATCATTCATGGAAAACTGTTTCTGTGATAAAAGTTCCAACTGACGTGTCAAAAATACCAACTTTTTCTCCTTCTCGGTGTCGACACAGGCTGATGTGTGAGCTTGAAGGAGAGTGACAACATTTTGGATCGTTTTGTCAAACGGGATGTCATAGTTCATTGCCAAGCGCACAGTTTCATCGAACTGAGTACACGATCTCAAACCATTGTTTGAATGAAGTGTCTTAAACAGTGGTACACTAATACCATTCTTGAACGCACTGAGCGTTAGTGGGGAACACAAAATGGGCTTGTTTTCGACAATCCCAAACAGGCTGCACTCACTGAAGTTGTCGGTCATGAACAAACACACAAGCCTTTCTTTCGATCTTGAAATAATCAAGTTCTTATACTGCTTCTGCAGGTTACGTTCAGGTTTGAAAGCATCAAATGAAGTAATCTTATCCTTCTGAAGAAAATACCTCAGTTATTGGTGTTCCACTTTAGCCGGGTGAGGTGCAGGTTTTGGAGATGGCGGACATGAAGCAGGCACATTGAAGATACTAGGAGGGATTCTAGGTCGCATAGAACCACCATGCAATTTGATCAAAGGTGGGTCAGCACCCCAGTGTATCTCACAAATGAAAAACTTGTCTGGATTAACAACAAAGTTTTCACGAGGTGGAAGAACATCAAGCCACTTCTGTCTCTCAGACTGCTCTTTCGGCAGGCGAAACCCGTGGTGCCTGGTCTCCTTATTGTAATTACCCCGATAGTTCACAACCCCACACTTGTTCGGCATTTTTAATACATATAATTAACAATAAACTTTGTAAACAAACAGTATCCACTTAGAAATGCAGTAATGTGCCTCGAAACAAACAGCAATGTCCGATTGAAACCGAGCGACAGACTACGACAATGTTCGCACTGGACAGTTGGTGACTAACTGAAATCTGTGAACTGGCCTCCGCTAACGTAGTCCACTATATGACCGTGCACGTCCTGTTTACAGTAGTCCTTGCTATAAGTACTCCTATTGCAGTTCGAAATACTGTATTCTAAATGTTTATTACTGTCACAAGAAAAATAAGTTACCTTTGAAATAAGCTCAAGCATGGAAACTCCACTCAAACAAAAAATAGACTGAATCTAGAGTGAAAAAGAAGAGCGAGGGAAAAATCATCTCAAGGATAACAAGCTGTTGTAAGGTAACAGAGGTGGGGTCAGTATGCAAGTTGTTCAAAAGTTTATACGCTCAGCGGCAAGACTAAGGCAGGCGCAGAGGCGTGAACAGGAAGATGATGACCAGCGTTATGTTCGTAGAAGGAATCTCAGAATAGCAGCCCAAGAAAGAATAGCGACTGAAACTGAGGCAGAATCAAGTCAACGGAGAGAAGATATGAGGCAGAGAGTGCAGCAAAGGATTACCAATGAAAATGAAGTAGAGAAAAATCAAAGAAGAGATGAGATGAGACAGAGAGTGCAGCAAAGTCGAATAAGAAATAGGAATACCATTAAAATAGCAATTAAAGAAACTGATGTTCAAGGAAGTTTAGTAGATGATTTGCTTTTCACTAGGAATGTTGTCATTAAAGAAATACTTAATTGAAACGTTTGTCCTTTGTAAATATATATAAAACTAAATATATTGCATTGCGTTCTTATATGTAATTTTATTTAATATCTTTCCAACAGTATTTGCCAGCATTTTTGATAGCACTGGTATACTAGTTTATTATAAAGACTAATGTATTAAATATTGACGTCGAATCATTGTGCTTTGAATGAATATTTTTCATTAATAGATACAGATCTTCTATTTTGCATCTTATCTACCGATCACATGGCCCAGTTAGTACCCGTTGAAATTCCTCAGTTTGAAATAATAAAATTAAGGATCTCTGAAATCTATACCATAATAAGAGCCGCGTCCGTCCGTTCGTCTGTCCGTGTGGCACACTCTTCTAATCCATAGCTTTGATAGGAACACGGATAACGCTTAAAAAATACAAGAAATCATTCTATTGCATTATTTTTCTGTGGCGATTCAATTCCCTTTCACTTGCATTATGGTATCCAGAATACACAATCGGTTTATTTTTACAAATAGAAATTTTTTTTTGGACCTTTTTCTGTTCAAATTCATCATGATGGTTTAATATTTTTAATTGATAATGCGAAAAGAAATGTTTTAAATTAGTTTAACCAGTAACCTGGCTGCCACTTAGTACAGGGTGCCCCAGAAGTAATTGACCCTTTTGATTTGCTAATAAACCGAAAACTCTTGACGCTAGGATATTTAAACTTGTTTTATTCGAAAGAAAAACTTTTTTATGGCACAATGAATACTTGGTATCCTATTTACGAACCAGCTTGACATTTGATTTTTGCTTCATTGCAAACCCTTAATTTTCATCATGTCTCCATACAGCAAAGAACAAAGATTAAGAATTTTGCAAATCTACGCACGGACAATGTCAACAACAGAAGTGCAACGTGATTACAGAAATTATTTCAGAACAACCAGTCCTTCAAAGAATACAATTAAATCAGTGTGTCGAAAATTTACGGACACTGGAAATGTTAATGATAAACAACGATCTGGAAGATTAAAATCAACTCGAACTGAAGCTGTAATCGAGCAAGTTTCTGCAAGTGTTACAGATAATCCTAAAGCCTCCATCAGAAAACGTTCGACTCAATTATCCATTTCCCGATCGACATTACACAGCATTCTTAAAAAAGACTTGAAGTTATATCCTTACAAAATTAAATTAACCCAACAGTTATTGCCTAATGATTATCACAGTCGTGTTAATTATTCCGAATCTTTTATTCGTTTGTGTGAGGATGCCTCTTTCATCAAAAACATTATCTTCTCTGACGAAGCTCACTTTCACTTGTCTGGCCATGTAAATAGACATAATTCTAGAATTTGGTGCAATGAAAATCCAAGAGAAATTCAAGAAAGGCCGCTGCATTCTCTTCGTGTAACGGTGTGGTGCGGGATAACTGCTTCCAATGTGATTGGCCCATACTTTTTTGAAAAGATGACGCAACAGTAACAGTTAATGGTGAAAGATACCAAACTATGATTAGCGAATTTCTAATTCCTGAAATTGAGAGACATGGCCTACGCAATACTTGGTTTCAACAGGATGGAGCCACGGCCCATACAGCAAGAGAAACGATGACATTGTTAAATGAGTTCTTTCAAAATCATTTGATTTCACGATTTGGTAACATTCCTTGGCCCCTCGTTCTCCAGATTTGATCCAATGCGATTTCTTCTTATGGGGCTACCTGAAGTCAAGGGTTTATGTAACAAATCCAACAAATCTGCACGAACTTAAAAACAACATTTGTTCTGAAATAAGACAACTATCGCCTGATACACTAAGGAGCGTTATGGAAACGACAAAGAAACGAACCCTAAGTTGTCAAAACAACCATGGCCATCATTTAAAAGACATTATATTCAAAACCTAGTTCTAATAAAGCATAAAAAGGTTTTTCTTTCGAATAAAACAAGTTTCAATATCCTAGCGTTAATAGTTCTTGTTTTATTAGCAAATCAAAAGGGTCAGTTACTTCTGGGACACCCTGAATAAGGCAAAAGAGTTTGGAAATTGAGTTATTGTTTTCAGAATTGTGATTTTCCTGAAAATAGTTTTAAAAAGGTACCTTACTTATGGGCCACCCTGTATAGTAGACGCTCTTACGGAATTAGATAAGAGGAAATTTCGTAGGGTATGCATGTACTGTAAGCATTGTATTGTGGATACCAAAGGCACATCCATCAATGGGGAAACTCTTTCGCAAAACCCGCGTCCACTGGCAAATTAAAATGAAAAATTTAGTAAAAACCGTGATTTTTCACGTGTAGATCTAGTAATATATAATTTTCAGTTTTACCCGTGGTACTGTCAGTGTGAACAAATTGAGTATTTTATAGTAATCCGAAGCCTTTGGTATCCACAATACAATGCTTGTAATACGTATATACCCGTTCTGATTTCAGTTCAATAATTTTTCTTCAGTAATAAATAGGAAGTAATAGGACGGACACACATAGATACGGAGAGATGGAGATACATAGTAGATTATGTATGTAGATAGTAATGGAATATTTTTGATGAATTGTTATCTTAATATCACCATTTGTAGATCATATTGTACCAACACGTGTTCTCACATACTGCCCTGCGTTCGATCACGTTTCGTCACCTCCGTTCTCCAACATTGGCTTTCCATGACTTGTCGTTCTGTTCCCTCCCTTTACATCCATCTGTGTCTCCATACCTTCGCTCACACATGTTACCTCTCCTATACGCTGTTTCTTTTCCTTCTAAACTTTATCTAAGTACCCATTTCCCTTTTCACATGGTTCTTGCTCCCTCACTAAACCACACAGCAGGGTGTGTGTTACTTTAACACCCCTGCACTTGCTAACGCTGGACTCAATTGTAGCATCAGCTTCTTTGCTTTCCGAATAGAACTCGCGGCTACAAAAATAACGTGACTATTGTTGTCTTTGCAAAAACTACCAAAATCATGGGATAGGGCTAATAAATGAAGAAATGGTGAGTCAAACTTGTCTCTTTTCTAAAAATTTTCATTCATTGTGTGGCGGGTCTTGATATTTAATGCATAGAGCTTACATTTAGCTTCCAAAAAATAACTTCTCAAAATTCAAGTCACTCCCAATTATTTTACCAAGCAAATCTACGCTCATATTACCCGTAGGTCGAGGTATTTGAATTGACTCAATTGAAATACTACTTTTTTAATTTATTATTTGATAATGTGAACTAACGAAAACTTTTTGTTTCCTCCTTTGCGAGATAAAAATAGGAATATTGATGTTATGAAGTGAAATTGGTTTTAAACGTCATGAGAGAAGTAGGGATTTTTGGAATTTTAGAGGTCAATACCGTTACAAATGTGGTATCTACACTGGGACACTTGAAACAAATATAAGAGTATAAAAGAGATCTTAAAAACGTGCTCAAAGGACAAAGGTAAAATTAAAAATATCCAAAGGCTTGCTTTCTTGGTGAGTTTGGTATGGGACAGAGAAACTGCTTCAATATTGTAGCCAGCAGGGAAGAGGACGCGATCGAGGGCTGTCAAGGTTCAAAGTGTGAGTTGTAAGGGATGTCATAAAGCAATACTCGCAGTTCAGTTTTTGGAATCTTAGTTCAGTAAAGTTTTGAGATATTTCAATTTAGAATGAAATGCAATGTAGAAGAGACATGGTGGGGCATAAATACTGTTACAAAACATTAAAAAAATTAAAGTATATTTATTTTTTTCACACATAGTAAGTAATTTACTGATTTACGACTACAAAAAGAATATTCAAACAGCTTCGGTTTTGCCTTCACTACTTTACGAAGTCTTTTAGCAAAGTCTTTAATGGCAGCACGGTATTTCTAAGACTTTTAAAGGTAGTTTCTCCCAGCATATATTCCATTTTGATTTTAGAACTTCGATACTCTGGTAAAGAACAGAATAGGCTTTACCTTGGTAATTAGTTTTATCAAATTAAATTGGGCGATGTTTACAGAACAATAATTGTAAAAATTGATTTGAAGACATGCAACAGGATTCATACCCTACCCTGTGCATATTTGTTGGATCGAAGACATTCTTGTGCTTAGTGCTGTTGCGTGAAGTACGGAACTATGCTGTGAAGAGTAATACAATGCGTCAGACAGTAGAAATGCTTGCACAGTAGTTCTTGCTCTCATATTGTCACTGTTATTCTGTCGTAATAGAATTTGTATACCTTCTTAAAAAGAATTCTCTTATTCATCGCTTTTAAATTATACTTTAAGAATTTTCGTTACTCTAGCTCTGAGTAGCCTAACAATTACTGACGTCCTTAAACTTGTTGCAATACTTAGTTGTTGATTCATAAATTCGACATCCGATTGAGCATAAATGATTTTATAATGTGCCTTGGACTTAAAAACTACACGATCGCTTGCCGATCACATATAGGTACTTCAAGGAAGTTTTTGATTGTTTTGCGCATCCTCTCACCAGGTGATCAATAGGAGCTGTGTCTCATGTGACTGTGTGTAATACACGAGAAGTACTACGGTGGTAGGTAATGCGTGTACTTACTCGTATGTTCTCTTCCTCATAGTGAGCTGACTCGTTCTTAGTCACCCTAGCACCAACATTCCTGTATGAAAACACTACCAAGGCATGTTGGTGATCATCATTGTATTTTTCACAACTATTATTGTATCATTGTATTTATTTTTGCATTTCTGTTACATTAATTTGTTATTTTTTCAAAACTACATATAATATTAGAAACTGCGATAAAAATACAAGCGAAATTTGATCGCTTTCATGTAACTTCGTAAACTACTACTGAAACCTACGCCAGGTATAAAGATGGGGAGCATCAAAAAACTAACCGAAGATTAACCAAATATTAACTTAAAATGCAAAGTATCATATTCAAACAACTCTGCAGAAACACTTTTGACTCAAACGACGTTTCATGATCCTCATAGGCGTTTTTTAAGTATGAAACATTTCTTTGATGAAACACTCATATTTTTACTACAGAGCCTTAACAACATTCCGTCCCAACTGTGCCCTTGACGTGCAACATCACAGGGATCAAAGAACAAGCTAGTTGAACATCTGAGCAACTGAAAGGATTCACTTCAGTAACGGACAGACTTACTTCAACAAATTCCCATTTGATGAGATTACATGAGTTGACTACGTGAATAGCAACGACAGAACTTTAGTCTCCGGAGTCTGTGTTCGCAGACTTCACAAGTTTTCCATGAGTTCTTCGTTTGCTAGTAAACTTTTTATCAATTGAGAATCGGACGCTGCAAAGCACGGACTCTCTTTTGTGGAATGAATTAATTTTGGCTGACAGAGTTGAGGCGGGTAGCGTTTGTTCAAGAAGAGCTTAAACTGGAGCAATCACTCAAAACGGGAACTTTCACACCGATTATCCTTTGAGAACAAGAATGTATGTGATATTCAAAAAGTATAACATGCAAATGAAGATTATTTCTGAATACTTGTCTCTGAGGTATTATGTGTCATACATACAAGCTGAAGACTCTGTTCAGTAATTAATGAGACTTCAAGAGTCTACGTATGATGTACATCCGGGAGCACTCCTACTCAAAGTCTGGCGATGTCGTTTGGTATTGATGGTGTTTCGAGGTAAAAATTTATTTCGTGGAATTATTTGTTGTACCCTTGGCAAAAGATTATAAAAAAATATGCATTTGGTACAATAACACACCGTTCAGAATTAAGAATAAACAACCGAAAAAAAATTGAATAAAAGTCTTGGTTTTACTAAGAGGTTTGGGTGCAGTCAAAGCTCCTGCTTCTTACAATGCTACGCTTAGATATATTTGGACTGCGCCATTCTAAGTTGATCATTTTCTTGAAATCTTTATAAGAAATTAATTCATTTTCGTTTTACAATTCAACTATAGGAGTACTTCTTATTAAAGCATTCCTTTAAAAAACATACTTTTGAGATAGGTTAGTTAGATAATTCTAAACTTAAGTGTGATAAATACGAATTTACAATTAGAGAAAAACATAATTTGAATCATAGCGTACCACTAGTTCAACTAGTGAAACAGGGAGATGTTTTATACAAGTATCTGCAGGGTGACGCAAAAGTCACTTCACCATTGTAAATATTGATTACACGACAACAAATATAGCTATAAAAATTGGTTGCAAATGAAATATAAAAACAATTGAAGTTTTATAATTTAAATACGATATTCTTTAAATGTTCTCCATTATTATTTAAACACAAACGTATTATGCGTACAATATTTTCTATTGCTCTTTCAAAAATATCTGGAGTTATTCTGTTGATTTCTTCGACGATTTTGTTTTTTAACTCGTAGAGAGTATTAGACATATTGATGCAGACCATTCCTATAAGGTATCTCCATAGGAAGAAATCTTGAGGGGTTAAATCAGGAGACTGTGGTGGCCATGGAACGTCACGAAAACATGAAATTAAACGACCAGGAATAACAACTTTTAGTATTGCCATGGTTGCTCCTGCTGTATGTGGTGTCGCCCCACTCTGTTGGAACCACAAATTCTCTATATCCCAATCTTTTAGTTGTGGCAATAAATATTCGTTTATCATTTGTCTGTAATTGTTTGCTTTCACTGTCACTGTTGCACCATCAACATCCTCGAAGAAGTGTGGACCAATGATTTTTGCACTTGTTATGCCACACCAGACGGTATTCTTCTGTGCATGAAGTGGCTGCTCTTGGATTATCTTAGGGTTTTAACTGCACCAGAATCGGCAGTTTTATTTATTAACCTTCCCACTCATGTAGAAATAGGGCTCATCAGACATGATTAGGTGTGAGGTAAAATTCTCATCATTCGTAAGGCATAGAAATGCAGGTGTGAAGTCTTTTCTTTCTTGATGGTCTGCAAACTCTAACAATTGTGTTGCTTAAATTTTATACGGAAACAGTTTCAAATATTTTGTTAGGATGCGTCACAATGATCTATGTGAAATTCCTAGTTGATTAGAACGTTGTCTAGTGTACGTTTTTAAATCTGCTGCAACACTCAATAAAACACGTTGAATTACACTAACATTTCGTATCGGTCTCGGTCTGCCAGAGCATTCTTTGTCTGCTGTCGAGTTAAAATTTCATGGGAATAATGCAATGTTTGGAAGACCTTTGAGGATTAAATGTTCCTACGAAATCCCTCTTTACTTCAACTAACGATCCATTGCGAGAGAAATAACTTTCCACTATCGTTGCTCGTTGGTCCATGCTGTATTACGGCATTTTGGGGATATGTTAGTTGTGTAAATTTCGGTTACAAAATATGCTTCAAATGTGTGTTATTGATACAGGGTAAAATTTTTTAGAATTCTTTCATTTCATATGCAACGTTTTTTATAGCTATATTAGTTGTCGTGTAATAAATCTTCAAAATGGTTAAGTGATTTTTGTACCATTCTGTATAACATAACCAAAAGAGATGACAACCCATATTTTCTAAAATAACTTAATTCTCTGCAACTAAAATGAATGAATATGGTCACGAAATTTGTGAAGCACAGCGTTGATATCTACTCTTTTTTATGCAATGGACTTCAGAAATGTTTGATTTTGTGAAGATTGCTTACATTTAGTTCTGGAACAAGCTCTGTCGATGTATCTGAATATTCCTTCACACACTCGTTTTCGAGCAATGCATCACGACATCTTCCAGCCCAAATCTGAAATGTTCCCAAAAATTGTAAACGAATATCACAGCAAGCCTGAGGACGAGCTGTGTTGGACAATCATACGAGAGTCAAGACTCCAAACAGACGGACTCTGCTGCACAAAACAAGCAAATAACCAACGCTCGAAAACATTCCGACTGACGGACGAAGTTTAGATGAGGACTGCTTGAAAGTTCTCATGTCTTAGTTGAAGATGACTTGTATACATGTATAATAATTTCACCACAATAATAACATAATCACATTGTTACACGGAACAATTTACTGTGTGTTGTTGTTTGAGCTGTTATACTGGGTCATTGAATACTGACGACAGGTATCTAATATTAATGCGAGTGTAGATTTTGCTATTGCAACATTGCCCATTTCATATAAATTTGTTCCTTTCATTATTCTGTACTTTGAATATAGGTTTCTTTTCTGGTTTATTATTGAAATATCTGAAAGAAAAAACGCTTAAGCTATTATCAATTGAAATGGGAATAAAATTTGTTTTTACACTCACAATTCATGTGAACTTTGTTCCCTTTCTGCCACACGCTCACCATGAAACACATCCGCACTTAAAATCTACCCACACAATATACAGTGTACCTCCATCTCTCGCTCTCTCTCGCTCTCTCTCTTTCTCTCTCTGTCTCTCTATCTGTGTGTGTCCGTCACATTTATTCCAATCTATTACTGAGGAAAAATTAGTAAACTGTATTCAGAACGAGTGTGCATGTAATATAAGTATTGTATTGTGTATACCGCAGGTACCAGATTACTCTAACGTAGGATATTTTTTTCCCGTTATTAGCCTTCTTCTCATCTACGGCGGCCACGTTATCAGTAAATCAGAAACAGAATAGAAGTTTTGTCTATTTTCTTGAAAAATATTCAGATTCTGATAATACTACGGGTAAAATTTAAAAATGTATTTTATTTTATAGATTCTTAACATAATCACTTTTAACCGTGAAATTTCCACGGGTACTATCTAGACCATGCTACCTGTAGATAAGATTGAAAATAGAAGTTCTGTATAGAGTCAAAAATTTATGAGTACGAATACTTGTTTCCCCCACTGCATATTATAGGGTATATATACATGCTCTACGACGTATGAAGCATATCAATGCAATATACGGTTATGTTTTACGTAGGGATTAAGCAAATGTAGACAAGTGTCTTGGATGTGATATTCTATAATTCCAGATATGGAAGACTATACTAGTACGCAAATTAGTAACTGCAAGCTATACTAGTGAAATCAATGTACAGTGCTCGCACTACATATCACTGCTGAATACAAACTTTGCATTTCTCTAGTACTAAGAATTAACTCTTCTCTTAAAATTTCTTCGTTAAATTTTGGATTTTTGAAAGCTAACCCACGCTTTTTAGTATTAAAATTGAGCTTTAATTTGTTATGATAAAATGATTATTCATAAATTTGGATCCTTGGCACTAATATTCTTCAAACACTTGAATAGAATGCCATTCACTGTCATTTCTTGTACAGTCTTGATTTTCTTCCTTATTTCCTCTCACGAAACACATCAAAATCGAAGTTCATTTCCGTAAGACGACTATAACCACTTTTATCATGAAAATCTCTGGGTGTGCAATATATTAGAAGTAATAATCATCGTACTTGGCAATGTTCAGCTCAACATTCTGTGATTCAATTAAACACTAATTCATAACCCCCTTGTAACGTATCTGTGGGTGAACACCTTAAGCTTCCCCATAATATAGAATACTTTTCAATTTGAAGGTCAGTTCTTACAACCTTTTATTCACGTTAGTCTCGTACGCGTTGCCAAGCACGTTGCCAAGCGACTACACTACTTGAGTCGAGCTGCATTTCAGTTGCCGGAAACGAAGGCGCATCTCGAAGCCCCGAGAGGAGCTCGAGAGGACAGTGAATTTCGCAAGCCTCAACAGGAGCGCCGAGCTGTAAACTCTCTCCGCTGCCTGCCTGATGAAATCAAGTTCTCGTCTGTCTGTTTCTCAGTAGCACTGGTTCTGTGTCTCACTAGGACCAGTTCTCATCAAGTTGAAGGAGTAGGAGCTCAACTTGGCTGTAATACGAGACTAGTGTCCATCTTGAGACACAAATAACTTCAGAGAGAGAATATAAATTTTACAAACAATTTAAGTTTCTATGGTTCACGTGGTGCAAAAATCAGTAGAAGAATTGGCACAACGCAGGTTCTGGTGCACTCGGTAGAATAGCGGAACAAGAGGCCGCATTTGGATACTCGTTTGTTTTCATTTCAAATGAGTGGAAGCCGTTGCAACAACCACGAAGCAAGGAGAGATGTGTTTCTTATCACAGAGAGCGTATGAGATCACTGCAAACTTTCTGGGAATTTCTGTTGTTTCAAGAATACTTGTATATTTTGAAAATAGATTGTGTGACAACAAAGACACAACCTATTTGAAGTATTCGGATTTTATTTGTATCTATTCGATGCTTCTTGCACTAAAAATTTAGATAAGCACAGGGCAAAGACGTATATTTGCACCATTGTAGCAGTAGTACCCCGGAAGCACCTTTCAAACAGGATTACTTATGCCGTTTAATTCTGATGGCATTACTCCATCAGCATGGCTACAGCAGCACAGCTCCCTCTTTCATCATCCAGCAGTAACATGCTGAAAGGTTTGAAGCGATGGATTACGCAAGAGTCTTGCCTCAAGTAGTTGGCCGGCATTTGTTTGACTGCCAAGGCAATGGGAGCAACGCAAATATTGGTTTGCTGCCCCTAATTATCTTCCAGCACGTCCTTTCAGCCTTGGCAATGTTTATCATTCATGAAGAATTTTCAAGAATATCTGTAATAACAAATTATTTAATAGTAAAATTCTCTAGTGAATTTAAGCAGATAATTTTTCATACCCTTTCCATGATGTAATTAACACTCGTAGCTCTTTTATCAAATTAGAAATGATGTGAATGAAGAAATACTAAATAAAATACCCAGTATTGTAGTTGTCTCGTACGATCCCTCGGCTTTCCTTCTTCTATGAACAACAGTAAATATTTCTACGAATGTCGAATACTGAGAATCTTCTTTCTCTGAGAATTTTCATTACCACAGCATGGGAATTCGACTTGTCGAATTTACGAGAGGAAGCCTTATTTTTAATTCACTTTAATATTTATATATAAGCCTCAATAACTGCAAATTGTATCTTCGTCAGACTGAAATGAAACTACCATTTGATTATTTTCTGCAGACTCTTGAAACGATGTATTTTTTGTGTATAATGACTGGCTAACTATGGCTATGAACTGATGATATCAGTTATAAAAATCAGTCAATGACTCAAAAATAAATCTGTGGGACATGGGACATAACCTTACAAACTGATATCATAAGATCGTAACAAATTTTCGAATGGAACAGAGGAATTTTGGAATAGAATAAGGCAAAAGGAACCAGTCTTTTGGTCCATTCTAGTGTTGCTACCCTAATCCTAAGTCGTATAAAGTAAAGGCATCAATCATACGCAGACATTTCAGCGACGCACACGCACTGCAATCATACACAGCTCCCAGGAATTATGAAGAGTATGAAATCAGTATGTTCAGTATGAAATCAGTATGTATGAAATACAATATTTGTTGAGACCATTTTCGAATTTGTGCACATTACCAGCAGAAACGATATCTTCAAGTAGCTGGTTCAAAGTTACGGCAATTTTAGGTGGAAAGAAGTTAAGAATCTGGGATGTTGTAATTGTTCTTATTATTAGTTTATGACCGTTATTCCTGGTTCACACGTTATCGTCGCTGTCAAAAAGCCCTTCTGGAGTAACAGTATTATAGCCATTGAGATACATATAGGCCTCAGTGAGTTAGCTTCGTAGTCTTTTTTGGTTCTAGGGAGTAGAGTTTGAGCTGCTGAAGACGTTTTTTGTAGCTGAGATGGCGGAGTTCAAGAATCATTTCCTCTGTTTTACGCTAAATTGTTTTCATTTTATTAATACTTCTTAAAGGGGTAGGGGACCAGAGTTGAACTTCATGTTTTAAAGGTGGCCGGACTCATGCTTTATTGAGTAGGAAGATGATGTTCTTTGGCTTGTATTCAAAATTTATTGCATTGAAACCACGGATCATGCCCGGGTTTCTAACGTTCTTTTTTCCACTTGTCATCCTTAATATTTTCATTGATAAAGATATGTGCCAAAATCTCTTTGTTGCTGCACTGATTCAATAAGTATGTCACTCATTGTTGATTGAAAATGCCGGTTATTTGCACTAACGTGCATTACTGAACATTTACCATCGTTGAAACTCATTTAACAAGTTTCAGTCTATTGTAGTCGACGATTGAGTCCTGATTGAATAGTTAATCTGTCTCTCTCATTGAACGTTTTGTGGCAGAAATTCGTACCGTAACTTTAGTGGAGGTACAAAGAATATAGCGGTCCATTCTCCAAATTCACAAAGAACAAAACAGTATTTGCAGAATAGAAGATGTTAGGCTTGATTGATATCATGAACCATAACATGTACGCTAAGGCATAAATCCTCTTGCTAATACGATAATGCTGCCACATTACAATGAAAAAGTTTACCTCTAAACTTTGCTGTTAATCTCGCCTGCTGATTTTAGTCTCCTGCTGACTCTCATTAGTGAAATGCTTCTGTCAACTACTACACTAGCTGCCTCATGTACAAGAAACCCAAGAATTGCTTATGCTCTGCAACTATACGTATTTTTTATATGATTTTGAAAATGAATGAAAATGACCGGCCAGGTCAATGTGAGATGATAAAGATCACATTCACAGATTTACAAATATCACCAGCTTAGTCGACTGGTGAGTGAATCTGCTTGCGAGCGAAAAGACCCGGGTTCGAATCCCGCTGCCGACATGGTTGACGCGGCTAGAAATACGGCATGGGACCTGGGTAAAACGACCGAATAATTATCGAAGTAATTATCCGACCCAAGAATGGGCCAGAAGGTTCGTTCCTATAGCCTTATTCTATTCTATCTACTTTGTGCAGGGAATTGAGAAAAAGGTGACCTTAAAGTAGTACAAAAAACGGTTGTTTTTAATGGGTTGATAAACTTACCTAACCTTGTCATAAAGTTCCTCTTCCAGGCTTGGTCTGAATCTAAAGGTCAGGCCAATATTTCTAATCCAGCAAAATTTCTTTTTATGCTTCATCACAATTAACTGTATCCTTCCAAGCAATAAAAATATAATTTCATAATACCTACTGCCCAGTACATAGCATATACTGCATTTGAAGTTAGAATAGCAATGAAGAATTTTTCAAAAAGTTTTCCAGTTTACGTCCTGAGTTTCCTCTGATTTCTCAACCCAGCTTTAATTTTAGCCCAAATTAATAGAAACTTTTGTTGATTATGGAAAATTCACAGATTTACAAATATTTTATAGTAATTCAACAATCAAATTTACTGGAAGTATGTCGTATTTTTTTAGATAATTTATGCTGCATTATTTTGGGAGCTAAACTGAGCCTCACCTGAGATTTGAAGGCGACCCAAACTGCTACTTTTGCAAGAGATACTAAACAGCTTGATGGTTGTCGCTGGACAAACTTTGCGCCATGAACATGCACCAGCATGATTCATAAACTGTAACATTCGCAATGAAAACCTACCGCCATATATTTATGAATGCCTTCTGGGCTTCAAAGTTGAGTATAATAACGTTTAGGAGTCTGCCTTCAAGTGTGATGTTGGATTTTTGAATTTCACACTCGTATATTTTGGAAGTAAATAAGTTTCACAGTCATATGCTGACAATGTTCTCTAGTGAGGAGGCTGTTTTCGTCGTTGCTGACAGATTTTCAAATACCAGCACTAACAAATAGGATTAAACACCGGAACCGGGGACTATATTTAAACCTTCATACCCAGATACTCGTGTGCTCAAGATTCAGTTTTGAAACAATAGTCTACTCTTTAACCATTAAACTCTTATGAATAGAAATCTCACAGCCTGAAGTCAGCCCACCGGTTCATCAGTTTTGATATTTTACTTCTAAAATAGGACCTATTCAAACTTATTATTTCTTGCACTGATGAAATGTTATTCGAGAAATTTTGAAATAAAAATGAAACCCAGATTTCAGAAGTAGTGTGTACCACAAACTGATACTGTTCTCGCACAACCATTATAAATCATTTCTGAATGTTTTGCCTTGCCTAAGTTGTGTTCAGAAACACAAAGTAAACAAGTTCAATCACTTGGCAGTAATGAGTGTTTTATGCCAAAGGGAAGTTTATTGCATAAAAACTTCTAAGTAATTTCTATCGAAATGAGTCTCAAGGCAGCTGGGCAAAAACGAGCTAGAAACGTTTAAGCCTCTAACAGACAAAACAACATGGCTAAAGTTCTCGTACGCGCAAACACACGGCTTTTAATTCATTTCTGGGAGATATTTGCTACCAGTTGTAAAAGAGTTTACTAGAAGCTTACCGGTACACGATAGGGAATATATACAGTATAGAATTTTATCGCAATCCAATTCATAATTTCATTGCAATCCCAATCGAGAAATTTTATCTCAATCTGTCTACATTCGTGTTAACTAAATACCTTATATATATTTAACGATGCATAGTCAATATCTTACCAAAAGTCTCAAAAGCATGTACTTGTGCATAACTTTAAAATGTCTATCCACAAGTATGGGCACATGCTAAGTAGCTTACAGCAGCTGCAGAATATCTAGCTATTTCCACCGCTTCAATTAAGAGCGCTTGAGATGCCAAATTGCGTCACTTGACTTACAGACCAGTTGTGTTCAGGAACCTGAAGTAGGATTTTGAGCGGAGGAGAGGGAAGAAAAGTCAAAGACGAGTCCGTTCATAAGCATACTAAAAAATTATGTAAAAGATGTGCAATAGGTAGGTATATATTCAAATACATTCGTCTATCATTTTCCATAGACTGTTTTTGGACAGAAATAATGTATAAAATAAATACATATATGTAAAGAAAAGGAATAGATGCATACATATATAAAGAATATATACACACATGATTCAAATTTAATATATCAAATAATAAAAAATAATAAAAAATGTACCCGTAGAATATTTTCTGATTTGTTTAAAGTAAACATTACAGTCTTCAGTCTGAGACATACTTGGTCAACAGGGACGTCTTGTTTGAGAATGGAGGGTGCGCACTGAACAAAAAGAATGAAATGGACGTAGCTATAACCAAAAAAATTGTATTCTTTCCATAATTCTCATATGTAGTTTACTTTCCATGGTGTTCAATATTCATCGTTACAACTATTCTATTTATGTTTGAATACAATCAAACGTTTACCAGATCCTGTTTACAAATACTTTTTACCAGATAATGGCTAAAGATCTAAATAGTAGAATAACAATTGTAGAGTTGCATAAGTCAGGAATGTCACCAAGGGACAGTGCCAAATCATTAAATGTGAACAGAATACTGCTTTGGAAAACACTAAAGAGATTCAAAGAGACAGGGAAGGTAGCCAATATAGGCCAGGGCAAGGTCACCCTCGAACAGTCCGAACATCAAAATTAGTAAAAATTCACCAGGGAGAAGCTGAGGAGCTGAAGAGGAATGGGCAAAAATCCCTAAACAATCATTCGTGACTCATGTGAAGCATTCTCCAAACGTTTACAGCAGGTTATCGATGGTGATAAAAAGCACATTGAATTAATGATAGATACTCGGAAATATTAATGGTTTAATAACGTGTTTATTTTAGTTTGATTTGTATAATTTGATTTAACTAATAAATGTGGGCAAAAAAGTTGTAACGCTAATTATAATTAGCGTTACAACTTTAACAATAATTATTGAACACCCTGTAGAGTAACCCAGCATACTCTCTTTCGAGAAAGCGGTGAAAATTAGAGGTAAAATCAGTATTTACGAGTTAAGCTTGTTACTCGATTGTGACGAGAAATGTTGAAACAGACGATGTAAGAAATTATGAAGAGCGATAAGCTACTCTGAACTGAACTAAAAATTATTTGAATTTGAGGATTATGTACGCATATAAAATAGTAAAATCAAGAAAAATATATTGCTTGATCATCATTTAAAAGATGGAGGAGTGATCAGATTTAAGAACACAAAGGGAGGGAACAATCAACCAAAAAATACGTCTGATCTTTCAAATTTAAAAAGACCTGAACACGTTTTTCCTATGGCATTATTATCATAAGTACATAGACGACCTAGATGCTTATGTGAAGTGAATGGCACATAAAGTTTTATGTGCTGCGTTGGTATTAATTCTGCTCAACCTCACCGCAGAGCCTTCCTCTTCACGGTCACTTACGACGAGACTCGCTGTAGAATTCTATCAGAAAAGCATGACCGATTTAGCACTTAAAACAAAAAAAAATGTCTCTAAAATCCAAAACTGCAATTAACAAGTGCCCGAAAAAATTCGTGTAGTTTTTGAATTGCATGTCAAAAAATTGTATGAATTTTGTAATATCTGATAAAAGCGACGGAACTTTTTTATGCCTGCGTTGTATACCTTCAAATGCTTGATTTAGTGATCGTTTTTAAAAATTTTGTACTTCGAGATAGATTGGGAAAAGAAACAGGTGCGTTCATAAACAATCACGGATTTTTTAGACTAAGTTATGATGATTAGCTAAGTTTCAGACGCAATGAGAATTGTTCTTCTGAATGTTTACTCACGTTTACAAAGCAGACAAAGCGAATTTGATCGAAGCTTCCAATTTCTGTGAAGAGCTGATAATGTGGTGTCGTTCATCACCATTCATCTCTGAAATCCATTTTTTTGCATTGTTTTAATGCACTACGAAACTATTTCTACACAGAACAATAAATATGTTATACATTCAAGGGTAAAATAATGAAAGTAGAACTCTCCTCTTACGTAAAATACGAACATAGTCTGGAAAACTAGGTCTATCAGTAATTCTTTGTCCCTATCTCGAACAGTGCAAACCTCTTCACTTAAAAATACACTGAATAAGGAAACAAAGTCCTCCTTTTTCTTCTTTACCGGTTTCCCGGCGGTGCCACTCGAGCCTCATTCATTTCCTAGTAACGGAAACGGCGCCACGACTCCGAAAATGGAAGACTGGCTTTGTTATTTTGTTTGCCTTCATTTCCCGAGCAGGATAGAGTACAGAATTCAATTGGTAAGAACAAAGAAATGGCCTGTGTAGGACCGGCCCGGTCATCTGACGAACCCGAGCTATTTTATTGCGTTCTTCAGGCACAGAATAGCCGGGCTGCAATCCGCAGCTCGAACTTGGGCCCGAGATACGCCAATAATTGCAATGCTGTTCCTGCAGAGCCACAAGCTCCGCACAAACATGGAAGCCTCCAGAATTTGATTTGGTTGTATTTTAATGACATTTTTAAATGAGCACAGCCAGGCAGTGATGGACGAATTAAGCAGCTGTTTCTATGCATTATATGCATTCACTTGTTTTAGTGCAGAACCCAAGACTAAAACTGAAGTACAGGTGAATCAGATAAAAAACTGATTGTTGCACAACTGAAGGACACGGAAAGTATGGACAAGCTTCAGAAATTTCAGTTTTTTCGGAACCGAATTAGTTTACGAACACCAATTATCATACGCAGGCAGTAACAAATATCAAAAAGCTGATTTCAAATAATACAACAACTATGACTTGTAGCCTACTCGTGAAGTAGTACAATAATAAAGTATCATCAACGGCATCCAAACTCTCTCGTCTACGGAATCCTCACATACGAGTACTATTATGGTATTCAGCGTCCATTCTCACCACGCCTGGCTACAGACAGTGTTGGGCACGCAACTGGAAAATAATACCGGCGAGACCGCAACCGCAAATCACAAAAAATAGTTGCAATCACTACAGCAACCGCAACAACACAAATTCGAAAGTTACGGTCACAACTGCAATTCGCAACTGCAACTGTTAAACAGCAAAACTTCTTAAAAAATATTAAGTGTGTACAGTTCACACAAAAACACTACCGAATAATCCCCAAAAGGAGTATTTTTTGGCTTAAAGAGAAACTACGATAAGTCAGAGGATTTAAAATCATTTTATAGTTTATTAAACTTAAATCCTATTTTATTCTTGTCACCAATGACTTTTTCTATATTTTACTTCCAGTAGGGTAGTATTGCTAATGAATTCATCAGCAAACATTAAAACTCTGTACTTAGTTGTTCAAGTTAATTTAAATGGTCTGGTTTACCATTGATTCCTTTTCAGAAATGTAAGCATTTCGAAGTGGCTGTCTGAAACACGAGCTCGTTTAGATTTTCGGAGGTACTTCCTTCATCCTCATCATCATAATCACGTTCACCAGACAAATCTCTTTTTTTCTTGAAATGATCTTTACTTCCTTTTTCACGCACTCATTGAAACTCGTTAACGAATGGGAAACTTCGTGTAAATTCAGGGTTAAAATCGCGTCAGGAAAAAGACCTAGCAATATAAAATTGATTATCTACCCTAAACACTCACTGGTTATTTCACATTCCTTCTACTAGTTTCATTGATGTCAGCATTAAGCAATATGGGTTACTAGATCATATCCGCTGTATCATGTTTTTACCCGGTATGAGTGATAAATACGAATTTTAAATACCTCCGCATCAATGCTCGGGATGTATTTTGCAGACTATTGATAGACTTTCTTGTGCCTTGTAGCATTTTGCCGTCAGCAAACATTTAACACATTTAAATGTCATGCTACCACTATTTTTGAAAATGCTAACATACTTGAAAAAATCAAGCAACTAATGCCAGGGATTTTGTGGTAAATTACATTTCGTTGTTTTAGTTTTTGAATTACTGACTGCAGCAATTTCCTGAGTAGTATAGCTTGTGCTAAAGTGACCAGCCATTACAGTTTTATATGATGTAAATTTAGTCTTAATCACAAATCGATCCATCTTACTTTTAGCTAATGAAACTTTCTTATACGTCTGTAAAAAATTCTATGAAAAGTGTACAGGCATAGAGTGTTAATAATATTGAATATATATTTCAATGGAGCTTGAAAACATTTAAGTTCACTTTGCAGACAGCACCTATACACAACACACCAGACAATGGCTAGGCTGATACTGTCAGACAGACCTGTAGCCTTAAGACAGCAGCTGCGCAGAATCTGCATGATGCGGTGGTAAACACGCGTAGCAGTTATTTTTTCAACTTACACTTTTGAAAGCTGCGGTTGCGACTTGCGATGAAATTTGCTCGAAATAGTTGCGTCACTCTTTGTAACTCTTCAACTCTACAACTATTCGCAACTCTTCAAAAATAGTTGTGACGCAACCACAACTGCGACTAAAAAAGTTGCGATCTCAATTGTAGTCGCAACTAATTGCAGCACAACTGCCTAAGGCTGGCTACAAACTAGTCTAACAATTGTATTCCCTTGCCAGCTACAACCGACACTGTCGTTCAGACATTAATGCTAGAGAAATAAAAAGAAACCCTTTCGATACGCGACTTCTATCACGGTACCGAGGGAAAACATGGTTCGTAGTTTGATTTAGATTCGAATAAAAGTGCACTCAAGCGATCACCAATCAGTCTAATCCTACTATTGAGATTGGGACGGAGCAGCAGCGAGGAAATTGCCCTCAGAAGTGTCTGAGGGTCAAGAGAATTAGTTTTATTTCAGGGAATATTACATTTTCCGACTTTTTAAAGGGAAAAGTATGGCTTAACACTTGCTCAACGTGCACTATCAACTGTAAAGATAACTTCCTGTAGTATGAAAGGACAAACCCCTTTCTCAAAATATAATTTTCCAGTCGATCATTTTTTGAGTCTCAAGATTGTTAACACATTAAATGTGAGAAAAAAGTGTCAGTCGACTACGTACTACTTTCATTTTAGTCTATCTGAGAGTTTTTTTTATGACTGACTTTCTTAACGATAAAAAACAGCTGGAATAAACAATCGCTTTTTCCAAATTGTCTAAACTAAAAATTTAACGAGCGTGATGAGTTCACTTAGTTTACAGAAGAATATCGACCTACAGCTGCAACAGCGCGTTGAATATCTTACCGCTGCTCTGTTTGATCACCGATACTAGTTCATCAGCTTGCAGCCTAATAATCTTTCACTAATCTGGACGTAGTAATTCAAATTCTTACTATGTATATTACTGTAATCATCGCTTCTGCTATTAGGTTTGAAATTAATTTTCATAAGATGATCGTGCATCGCTTCGAATGGAAGGATGGCAGGCAGATAAAATTATACAATTGGGTAATGGGAAATTTGAAAAGAATCGAAATGTAGGGGTGAAGTGTGAGTGAGAAAGGGTGTATGAGTGGGTGATCGTTACAACTGCGGATTATTATAGGACTGAGACTAGGTAATTGAGAACGGCGGAAAAAATAAAAAATGTGTTGGCAAATAGATCTTCAAAAAATGTTATAGGTGTTGCTTATTATGAAGAGAGACAAGGACCTGGGTAGGAGGACAGGCGGTAAAATGGATTTATCATATAGAGTAGACTAAGAGTAAAATCTTAAGTTGGTTTGGCCATATATTTACATCTACAGCAGGTATATATGAGAGGAGCGTTTATTTAGGCGGGCAGAGTTTCAATAGCTGGACGCATACGTGGGTGGACAGAGGGGGCAAGATGAGAGATTTTGAAAAAACTATAAAATTGCGTCAGGCAGTGCATGTAAACCTGTAAAAGTTTGATGAATCCTTTCTGGAGACTGCCCTTTCCTCTGATCTTTTCTCACGATGAGTCTGCATGAAAAAGTTGGGACAGACAAGGGTAAACCCTTACATCTTTTGGTCTCTCTGTGGAAGTTATCAAAGTGCTCTACCCCAACAGCACCAAGATGTGTACCTGTCAGTTATTGCTATAGAGATTTTCGGTAGCCTCTTTGACACAGAAGAACGAGAAAAGTAATTTTTTTCCCCATTCAATCTATGTTTATTATCAGAGGCCTTGTGATCGAGCTGGCCCTGAGACTTGGTGACGCTCCCACATGATTCACGACCGGTTAGCTGAACAAACACTGCTCGCAAAAATGTTACCAAATCCTTCACACACGATCAGGTTGACCTTCTCGTGTAAACATCAGCTACACGTTGGGAACCAGTGAACTGAGAAGTCTCTTCTTCAATGATGAACATAGTTTTCTCACACAGTAACTAACTTCTTCACCTAGAAAAAGAGGGCACATTTATGATTATATAAAGGACTACTATAAACAGGACGTGCACCGCCATGTAGCTGACTGCTGGAGCGGAGGCCAGTTCACTGCGTTCAGTTATCCTCCATCTGTCATAGTGTGAACGTTGTCGTAGTCTGTTGCTCGGTTTGAATCGGAGATTGTTGTTTGTTTCGAGGCACATTGCTGCATTTCTAAGTGGATACTGTTTGTTTACAAAGCTTATTGCTAATTATATGTATTAAAAAAGCCGAACAAGTGAGGGGTTGTGAACTGTCGGGTCGGGGTAATTACAATAAGGAGAACAGGCGCCGCACAGTATCTTCAATGTGCCTGCTTCATGTCTACCATCTCCAAACCTCACACATCGCCCGGCGAAAGCTGAAGACCAACAACTGAGGTATTTTCTTCAAAAGCATAAGATTACTTCATTTGATGCTTTCAAACCTGAACGTAACCTGCAGAAGCAGTACAAGAACCTGATTATTTCAAGATCGAAAGAAAGGCTTGTGTGTTTGTTCATGACCGACAACTTCAGTGAATGCAGCATTCACTGTTATATTTTATTTTTTACTCTCTTTCTCTGATATGTAACGCACGTTCATATTAAACACGATACATACAGATAGCTGTAATAATGATTAAATTAAATCGATCATCAGCAAGCCATACCATACGGTCAACAAGTAATTGGAAAATACAATTTCAATTTAATAACAATTACAACTTTATGTTTTAAGTTTTCGCTCTCATAATTTACCTTTTTCGGTCTTTCTCGGATGTTAAACATCCAGTTCAGTTAAATGTAATGATGTCAAGTCGAAGCTGTACCTGAAGAAAATATTTCGCTTATCACCTAAAATGCGCATAATACCTACCACGTCAGAATTTATATGTATCACCAATGATTACCTCTTAAGTCATCATTGAAAAACCGAAGTTTCATTTGTTTCCCCATGTCTATTTAACGTTCATTGCGTGATGTGAATGTTTACGTATACCCGTAGGTACTGATGTTCTATCATCTATGATACTATGCATAGATTACTTACCACTTAAGGATTTTATGATAAGGCATCTTTAAAAACCAAGGCTGTTACATTTCTTATGTACCAACTTTATTGGAAATATACGTTTTTGTTTTGTTTGTTTGTCTGTGATTGTCGAAAACAAGCCCACTTTGTGTTCCCCACTAACGCTCAGTGCGTTCAAGAACGGCATTAGTACCACTATTTAAGACACTTCATCCCAACAATGGTTTATGCTTCTATGTCTGTTTATTTATATGCGTGAATGTTTGTATGTCTGGTTGTTTGCATTGGAAAAGGTTTAACAAAATCGATTTGTAAAGTCTAAAACTGCAGTAACTCGGCTTTCTATAAAATGGCCACTAAGCTCATACAATAATACATGTTAAGTCCGGTTAAAATTGGCATTTCAAAGCATTACGGTGTTTTAAAACATTTAAAATTCACCGTAAAACCTTATTATCTCTTCTATTGCTAAAAAGAAGTATATTTTTATCAATTTGTCCGATAGAAAATGTTATGTTACTAAGAATGCAATGGCCTCCGCTACCGTAGTCAGCTACGCGGCGATGCACGTCCTGGTTATAGTAGTCCTTGGAGTATATCTAAATATTCTTGCAGATAAAATAATCGATCGCAAATGATTTTGAACGAAATCTGCCTCTAATTTCAACTTCCTTCTTTAAATTTAAAATTGTAACTATTATCTCATTAATAACAATAATTTATTCTATCAAAAATACACGCGATAAAATACTTCAAATATTTTTTTCCATATTGACTCTCATTGACCTCTGAAGCTACATACATGTCTGGTCCAAGTTCATGAGCTAAGGATTTTTCAATAAGGAAAAGGAAAGGAATAAGTAATATTCCTTGCTTCAACCAAAATATCTTGAGAGAAAAGAACAGAGATTATTTCATCGCCCAAACCGGATTTCAGATTGAGTATCAGATGAAATATTCATACACCTGAGCACAGTTGAGGTGGAGTCCAGAGGTGACAAAGGCAAGGCTCATTTCAGTAACAGGGTCCTGGTCCAGTACCTCAGTAAGCTAAATTTCATAGCCTCGGTCTTGGATCGAATATCAGTTCATTTCCGAACTGTTCCGGTGCCTGCCCCGACAACGACGAAATTTCCGGAATTCCAACATGGCCTCAATGCTGCAACGAATGCATCTGGAGCTCAAATTTCCTTTTATTAAGGCATTATTTCACAGGAAAATTGGCTCCGTTGGATTAGGAAATTAAACGTTCTCGATAAAGAAAAATAAAGCTGATGATTTTTCTATACAAAATTTAATAGAACTATTTAGAATAGAATAGAATTAGGCTATAGGAACGAACCTTCTGGCCCATTCTTGGGTCGGATAATTACTTCGATAATTATTCGGTTGTTTACCCAAGTCCCATGCCGTATTTCTAGCCGCGTCAACCATGTCGGCAGCGGGATTCGAACCCGGATCTTTCCGCTCGCAAGCAGACTCACTCACCAGTCGACCAAGCTGGTGATGCCAGTCGACCAAGCTGGTGATGATAGTTACAAAGATATGATAGTTATGTATGCCAGAATGAAAAACCCTTTGAAAGAAGTCATTATTTCCAATTTTAACCTTCAAATCAGGCTTCATTTTCCTTTTTAACCTATTTTTGACGAAATACTCAGTTTTATTCAATCAAATATTAGGCATGCCCGTAATTCCCTGCAATTATTGACATTTCACAAGTTGACTAAACTACGCACAAGGAAGACAAGAAAAATACTATGACAATCAAAGTTTACCCCCACAAAAAGGGGAGCTGACAGAAAAAACTATATACCTCAACATATGTATAATATGTACAGCATGGACCTCATGACACGCCTCTGCACATTGTATTGCGAATAAATGTAATGAAATGAAAAAAATCATTCTCTTTTGAATACAGGTTTGGAAGTCTGTGGTCGAAAAATTAACTGTGACTTAAATTTTTAACTTTGTTCATAACCTTACTTAAAAATAAGCATAATGCTCTCACATATCCTGTAAAGGAATCAAATTAAATTCTTGAGAATTATGATTTTAGTATAAGAATTAGTTAATTTTTCATCGCTTGTTACTTTTTGAAACAATTAACGTACTTGAATTTATTTTTCAAAGTAACCATATTGTCAATAAAAAATTGAAACTTTAATCTAAAGATCATTGCTAAGTTAAATTGCCTATGAAACAAAACAATTGAACGTTGACAAAAAAGTGATGTTCCCCATTTTAACAAGTCTGTACATGCCCATCAAAAACTCGAGCAGTTCAGTGATGCGACCCACGCTGAAATTTGCTCACAGAGATTAATCTAATGGTGGCTGAAAATTGAGTGAACACGAGTCTGAATTAAATTGGATGTTGACACGAAAATACAGCAGGATTGGGTGTCATAATGTAAAACTGCGAGTCAATAGAATAAAGTGGTGGAAATAATGATAACACTCTACGTTTTTGCTTTTAACTTTATAAATATTGATTGAAATACAGTACATTTTTGACCATAGATAAGGAATAAAACAATTTCCAAGTGCACGTTCAAAATTTATATTACAGTATAGTTTTTTTAAAGTTATTACAAAAATACTCTTCAGAGGAACAAAATTTGATGGAAATAAAGATAAGACACCTTGCCCTAAATAATATTTCAATAGAAACTATGAATATGGCGGAAAAAATCCTTATGACTAGTATTTACAAGTATTTCCTTTCTCTTGCAAAATATCTGGACAACGATCAGTCATTGATTTCACTAAATTCCTAAGAATTTCTTGGAGAATTTTTCCCAGCATTCCTCAACAACACGCCTAAACTCATGCTTATTTTCAAATCGTCTGCCATCAGCGTAAACTTCTCTAGCCAGTATACCCCATATGTTTTCTATAAAATTTAGACCTTGCGACTTAGCTAGCCAACTCAAAGTGTGGATATTGTGACCATTAAGCCACTCTCTTGTGTGTTTTGAAATGTGGATGGCCGCATTGTCTTGCTGAAACACTGCAGGGTTTTGGTAAAAATTATCTAAAAATGGTATAAGACTTTTTTGCAATACTTCAGCGTACTTCACTGAATTTTGTTCTCCCTCCATCTGTACCAGACTTGCCTTACCTTCTGCTGAAAAAGCTCCACAAATCATCAGTGATCCTCTCCCGAATGGCGTTCTGCTGAAGACTCCGCTCATCCTTCCTCAAATTAGCCCAATAGTATTGAAAACCGTCAGGCCCGTCTAAATTGAACTTCTTTTCTTCTGAGAAGACAATTTTTACCCAATTGTCAGCATTGAAAAGGGTGAGTGAGGGAAATGGTTTTCCCCTCACTCACTGTTCACGTCATTTCTTGTGTATATTCTTCAACTTTGGTTTTGTTTTCCTCTTCCTCAATAAAAAATTTCTGAAGTATTGAGAATTTGCCTAACTGTTCTGGGAGTTACATTCAACTTTGGACACGTTTAAAGATTTTTGGAACTGTTTCCTGTAGATGAAGCCTCACGTAGCATTCGGCGCCGACTGGCTGGAGTAAGCTTGGGTGGACATCCTTGGGATTTATTTGATGTGTACGCTTCAGGATTTTGCAAAAAAAATCGAATTACCGTTCTTGACCTCCTAATCTGCTTCGAAATTGAATTATAGGAGCATCCTTGACTATTTAAAGCTGTTATATGACTTTTTTCAAATTCCGAGGGAGAACTTTCTTTGCCCATGTTGTAAAATATAGATTTTTCCCAATTTAAACCTGATTATAAGATATTACAATGTCTATTTGCAGTCTAGTGGAACACAGGTGTGTTATTTTGATTTTATTCTTAGCAGTCAAGGGTGAAATATTTCGGATAGACATAATTTTTTACAAGGTGTCTTATCTTTATTTCCATCAAATTTTAATCCTCTGACGAGTATTTTTGTAATAACTGTACAAAAAACTATACTGTAGTATAAAATTTGAATGTACACTTACTTCTTATTTTATTCCTTACCTATGGTCAAAAAAGTATTGTATTTCAATCAATATTTATAAAGATATAAGCAAAAATGTAGAGCGACTTATCATTATTTCCAACACTTTACGTTCGAACGCGTGTAGGGACAATTAAATGAATTTTTAATTTCAACAACAAGCTATACCTCTCATGTAAATTTATAGCAACGAAGACGTTGAGCTGTGTCAGGAAAACTATCATGGTTGCATGGAGTTGAGTAACAAATGATCCCAATGTATTTATGGATGATACTTTAGGAAAATATTGCCAACAATGAAGAAAACAAAGCAGTTTTAGGTGTTAAGTTAAACTATAGAAATATGAACAACTCATATCTAGCAAAACTAGTTTTTTCCCCTTTGATGACAAGAATTAACTATGGTAAATGATGCTGCATCCACCAGTAAGGAACTAAAAACTTGTCTCTTCACTCTCTTATTTGTGTCTAATTAATTTAGGAAAAAAGTACGAAATAATTTGAACTGCCACAACGATCGACCCGAAATACTTCACATTAGTTCAGCAAATTTAGAGCACCAGCAACACGACGAGCGTTGATCCGTCGTGGCATGTCTTGACCGACTGCAAGTACATACGAGTGCGCTTAATTTTTCCCAGGCTATTTTCTTTCATGTTTGCATCTAAACTAAAAATTGTGTAAAATTTAATCGACTTTAGAATGAAGTTATATTGTCTGAGGTGAGACACACATATTAACTAACATTAATGTCATGCTTCAATGGTGTACAGAACGCTTTAGTTTGGGTATCAGTGTGCCAGCTTCGTTGTCATTAGCTCCTGCAAATATCGTTCCATGATCCCAAAAGAAGAAGTACTTGAGTCGAAAATAAGTACTTGATGATACTTATTTTCGCACATATCTGAATGAAGTTTCATTCACCGCACCAAATTTTTGTATTTATACTACATTTTAGAAATTTTATTTTAAATATCACGTCTCTGAACACTCAAGAATTATAATTTAGTAGATGTTGCACCGTTACAAATCCCATCAACGAGTTTGGCCTCCTTAAAGCAATTGTATGTGCATCACCATCATCATTTATCATCAAGTCAAGTAACTATCATCAAGTAACACGTAAATTCAAAGTATTCTATCTGCTATAATATATCAAATGCCCTGCAAAGATCCTGCATTATTACATTCATCAGCGCTGGCACAAAGCATCAGTTATAGCGTGTCGTGCATCAGTCATTGTGTTCGCCATGGTTCAGTCATTGTGTTCGCCGTGCATCAGTCATTGCGCACCCCGCACATCAGTCCTTGGATGTGCCTTGCATCAGTCAATTTCTACGCAATGCATCATTTAGGATGGAAGATAGAGACCTGCACTAAGGAAAATAAACTTACACCTCAAACGAGTCCAGTTTCCATCTTCTATTTGAACATCGTGCTGATAAGCGTTGTACTTATCGGCAATGCACTATAAGAATTTAATTACCACAATTACGATAAGCAGGAATGCACTAAGTATGCAAAAGAATGGAAAGTGGTCTTCCCACAAAACGATGATCATTTGTTCACATGTTTATCTCTTATAATTTGAATCAAAGTTTAAGTGTAGTGTCTGGAGTAAACGTAACGTTAATAACAATGTTCCTAATATCAATAGTAATGATGTATATGGCACACTTATTAGCAAACGTGACCACAGATTATGATCACTAATTAGTAAAATGGTGAATGGTGATGTCATTGAAGCCTTCATTTTTAACATGTGATGTTCTAGTTATATTATTTCATGTTCATATTTGGCATTACATTTGGTTTGTTCCTTGAAACACATAAGCTCCTAAATTGTTAGTTCTTGAATGCATCCAATTTTGAAAGCAGATTCTGCGTGAATTAATTTAAAAAAAATTAAATCTACTACACAAAATCGACAGTGTGCATGCATGTTAAGACACAAATTTAATCTCTGTGCTAGAATATTGTCGCTTCAGTACTTTAAGGATATCCTGAGAGTGACCAGTAGAAGGCAAGATCTTGCTACTCGTATGTTCTTATCGTAAAATTAATCCCCAAGTTTGTGATCTGAACTAATGACCCTGCGGTCAGAGGATTAGACTCGAAATTAAAAACTCTGTGATGGATGCAGCAAAGAACTCTGGAGCCGCGGCTGTCGGCCTAATGCCTGTGCAGCTGCAACAACTGCTGCAACAACAGTTTCAACAACTGATGCAACAACTGCTGCAATAACTAATGTAACAATTTGTAGTGTTCTCTTTAATATCACTCGTCAGTCCCAACTCTCAGACATCTCTTATCTCCGAGCAGACATTGAATATATTTATATTTTGTCTTACTCGGAGTGAGTGCCTGAGGGAATAAGGAACCGTCGAGGAATTCAATTGGAGAAAAGGCAATTGAAGGCAAGATGAGTTTAATAGTCTATATTTAGGCATCTGAATATTCTGTTAGTTATTGTTTCATGTTTCTTCACCGCACGTCTTGACGTCGAGTACTGGCGTACTATCAACTTGCCGGTAGTGAGCTGGGACGTGCAGAGTTGGAGAGCGTGGAGTATTACGTTGGGCGTGGTTTGTTTGAGCCCTTACTGTCCGCAGACAGGATGGCTGGTTTCTGCTTCCTTCGCTCTACTGTTAGCTGCAAGTCGAGTTTTTTAGAGGATGAGAGTTCTTGGTGGAGATGTTGACTTTGGAAGCGCTTGGTAGAGAGTCCTTGCAAACGGAGCGGTTCAGTCGCCTTATATTATAGAAGCAGTTGCCTGGGCCTTGCTGCATGAGCGGGACCGCTCATTGGTAGACGTGGAGCTTCACCCGTAACGGAATCTAGCCTCGCCACTGTATTCATTTGTAGTGTGAGCCGAGCTTGTGTTTCACTACAAACTGCTGTAACAACTGCTGCAACAACTTCTGTAACAACAGCTGAAACAACTGCTGAACCAACTTTCACAACAACTGCTGCAAAAACTGTTGTACCAACTGGTGCAATAATTACTGCAACCCTTTTAGTATGAGAGTTGAAGGGCCCAACACGTCAATATTATTAATAGGGAAATTAAATAAATTTGTTATTTTTCTAATCTTTTTCCCAGACAATTTTCACCCAAGACGTTTTTCACGATGATTCCTATTAATAATGTCAAAATTTACTACTATTATATCATTTGCTATCCACAAAAAGAACTAAGAATTTGGCACAATCTATTGATACCAAATTTGATAATAAATCGCCGTAATTAGAGCCCTAAAGAAATCTGTAACATCTTACTTCCTCTGGTCAAAAAACAGTTGACGAACAATTGGGAAAACATTCTGGCATTTATATCCCGGAACACATTCGAAAAATTAACTCTTCATTTTTGTTTTTTACTTTCCTTAAAGTGTACTGTATAACGTTCAAAGTAAAATGTATGAGTTAAATTTTTTCATGCACTAGTGTTTCCGACCAATGTCAAAAGTTATCAGCATCAACTATTTCTGACTAGGAGTATATGGTATGCTGGCACTTGCTCTGTAAATCGTTATTTCAAGAACTATAAACAATATCAAACCTTGCATGTTTGAAGAAAATATCTGAAAACCACATCATCAATATTATTTTGTAGTTAAGAACGCAGTAACGCACAACTAACGCAGATGCAAACCCTCAAAACTCAATTCACTTTCCACCTTCACAGCCCCTTCCGTACTCGTAAAGAACAAACTTAGGGTGATGAATGGAACACATTATGACGAATTATTAACCAGTAGCAATAAATAAAGATTGATAACAAATAACACGTCACGCTTTCAAACAGTAAACTTTATAAATGCAAATGATTTCCCATGCATGCCGACTGTGCATGAAATAGACTCTCATTAACAAGGTTTGGTTCTTGAAATTCTGGAATCCATCACACTGTGATGTAATACTGAAGTCATCAAACTGATGTAATACTGACAGCTTTGTTTACAGCTTTTTAAGCTTAGATCCTACTTTCATTCTCGTCATCAATCCCTTTTTCCCATATCTTACTTTCAGTAGGATAGTATTGCTAATAGCTTCAAGAAACATTAAAAATTTGTACTTAGTCGTTTAAGTTCATTTAAATGGCCTTGTCTGAGGGGGCCATTTAAATGGCCTTGTCTGAGAGACGAGCACGTTTTGTTTTCAATACTTATTCACTTAATAAAAATGCCTTTCAACTGCAGCAATTGAGGGAATGAAATTTTTGAACTTTATGAAGCACAAAACAAAGTCACTGTTGGGAAACATGGCCAGATAAATAGTTGGATGCTTGGACTAATTAATTACAGGCTCTATTAAACATTCCTTTATTTCATTTGAAGTATCTTTTTTCTTGTTGGTGCGCTCATCATCGTCGGAAGATGAGCAGAAAAAATCCTCACTTGTCTCAGTTTCTGTGATGCTGTTCTCGGAAGACATGGTAAAGAAACTCGTGATTTCTAAGGCGATTTTTTCATAAAACAAAACAAAAAACAAAAACAAAAACGCATATTTCCAATAAAGTTGGTACATAAGGAATGTAACAGCATTGGTTTTTAAGGATGCCTTATCATAAAATCCTTAAGTGGTAGGTATTCTATGCGTAGTATCATAGATGATAGAACAGCAGTACTTACGGGTATACGTAAACATTCACATCACGCAATGAACGTTAAATATACATGGGGAAACAAATGAAACTTCGCTTTTTCAATGATGACTTAAGAGGTAATCATTGGGGATACATATAAATTCTGACGTGGTAGGTATTATACACATTTTAGGTGATAAGCAAAATATTTTCTTTAGGTACAGTTTAGACTTGACATCATTACATTTAACTGAAGTGGATGTTTAACATCCGAGAAAGACCGAAAAAGGGAAATTATGAGAGCGAAAACTTAAAACATAAAATTGTGATTGTTATTAAATTGAAATTGTAATTTCTAATTACTGGTTGACCGTGTGGTACGGCTTACTGATGATCGATTTAATTTAATCATTATTACAGTTAACTCTGAACATCGTGTTTAATATGAACGGGCGTTACATATCAGAGAAAGAGAGTAAAAAATAAAATATAACAGTGAATGTGTCAAATTTTCAATACTTAGATGTTGATATAGATAAGAAATGCTGTAGTAGACTAAAGTTCTAGGATTTCACAGTTACTTATTGTAGCAAAGCAATTAATGACATTGACAGATAAATTTTTTGATTTGGCCTTCGATAAGTAAAAAAATAACGTAAAAGATTACATATATATATACATATATATACATCCATATACATACATATACACATATACATACACATAAATATATATATATATATATATATATATATATATATATATATATATATATATATATATATATATATATATATATATATATATGCATATATATATACATCTAAATGCCTTGGAAGATGAATAATCTGAGGAGTAAACACTAATTCGTATAAAATTCTATTTAGCTTTAGGCAAAACACAATTTATTTTCTATCAAGAAATTTTTTTTTTGTGCTCTGGACATTGAACCTTTTTAACATGTTAACGTTTATCAGGATAAAAAAGCATCAATTTATAAGCCTGAAATATAACAGAGAAAAAGTAAAAAGTAAAAAACATCCCGGCTTTTGATCAAATTAAATTAGTCGATTTGACTCCAGAGCTGAGGAATTATAGCACGAGTTTGAAATTTACCTATGTTTCGTTTGAATATTATTAGCTCTATTTCAGTTTATACTTAACTTGTGTGACACAAACACATGGGGGACACTTATATGGAGCATGTTTCGTTACTAAGTTAATTTTGTTTAATCATGCATAGGAGCTAAGATTTTTGTATTTGTTTGCTACTTTGATATGCGAAAATGATGTGTCACGTTTTCTTGAAATTTTTAATTAATTGGTTTTTCTTCATATGCGTGGGCAGTTTATTCCAAAGCAATGCACCTGAAATTGAAAGAGCCCATTGTCCAGCATCGGACGAGCGGAAACTGATGTTAACATCGTGGCGTCGATCAGGTTTCACACCCTTGGTAGTGGGTGGATAGAATTTAACAACGTTGGCAGAACTTTAATGGGGATATAGAGAAGAAAATACATATTTGACCTTGTGAATGAGTAGTCTTTGTTCTATCGGGGTCCAGTTAAGCTTTTCCATGAGAGGTGTTGCATGATCGTTCTTTCTGAAATTTCCTTTGCATACTACTTTAGCAGCAAAATTCATACATTTCTGTCGCTCTTTTTGAAGTCCTTTAGGTATATCTCCCCAGACCAAATCACAGTAGTCAAAACGGGATAACACTGAAGATTGGATAGCTAATAATCTAGTTTTTTCGTCAAGCATGTTCTTCACGTGGTGAAGGAACATCAATGTACCGTTAATTTTGCTGCATCTTTCTCCACGTGGGATGTGAAAGACATGTTTTGATCAAACCAGACGCCTAAATTTTTTACTTTTCCTACTGGGTCAATAATGTCATTTCCTAACGTTAAAGTTAAATTCGGGAGCTTTTTTATTGTGTTCTTGGAACCAAAAATGATGCACTGTGTCTTGCTTGCGTTAAGCTTGAGACCATTTTGGTCGTACCATGATTTTACGTGTTTTAAAAGAATTTTTTGTAATTAAATTTTCATCATTGTTCATTCACTTGGTCCTAAAATGAGGATGGAATACAGAGCATAGCAAAGAATGATCGTCATCGATTGCTTTGCCCAATTTTTCCTGATTTCACTATCAATGGCAATGCCAACAGGGCCACACACTGACAACTCTTTCTTTTTCTCCCGTCTTGCAGTAAGTTTAAGCAAACTGTAATAGTTGGCATGAGAATTCCTATGTAGGCCCTCTCCTCTCCTTGCAACATACCTAGATCGGGAATAGCAAGAGTGCTCATTACTATTTCATATTCTTTGAAAAAAGTAATTCCTACAGGCACAAAGCTTGAGATTTCCAAATTCCTGCAAATCATGTATGCAGCACTTTTTTTCGTCTAGCACTTTATTCAAACGGCATGCAGCATCATAGAAGGAGTTCTATCTCGTAGCTCCTGGGATAATGAATTATTAAGCGCCTAACCTATCTAATAATATCCGCTTCTTGAGGACTTTGAGATTGTTTATTCCACAATGCCAATGCTTTTCCCAATATCAAACGTAAAATCTTCTTGTAATCTTGATTTCCAAGGTTATCCATGATTGCTGCAGCGTCTGTGGTTGCAATAAGGTTCAGAGTATGGGCGGTACAACGAATGTGCCGTGGCAAGGTATAGTACTCTCCGTCCTGCTCTAAAGATTGCCAACCTGAAATGAAAACCTACTAAAAGTATTTTTCGTCGAAACAAATACATTTATTACTCCTTTGAACAATATAATCTTATAAAGGTGTTCATACTTTGGGTATTTGATGCCATCAAATACATCAAATACATCAATCAAATACACAGTGTCAGGCACAGCCCCTATACACAACACAGACAATGGCTAGACTGACACTGGTAAACCGGCAGCCTTAAGACTGCAGCTGCACGATAGGGTGATATACAGTGGTAGTAATTATGATGACACTCTACATTTTTGCTTATACCTTTATGAAAATTTATTGAAATACACAAAATTTTCAACCATAAGTTAGGAATAAAACAAAAAGTAAGTGTACATTCAAATTTTATATTATAGTGTAGTTTTTGTACAGTTATTACAAAAATACTCTTCAAAGGAACAAAATTTGATGAAAATATAGATGAGACACTTTGCTCTAAATAATATTTTCATAGAAACTACGAATTTTGCAGACAAAAAATCAAAATGACTAATATTTATGAGTATTTCCTTTTCCTCACAAAACATCTAAACAACGATCATTCATTGATTTCACTAAATTCCTATAAATTTATTGCGGAATTTTTTCCACTACTCCTGGACAACACGCCAAAGTTCCTGCTTGCTTTCAAATCGTCTGAAATCGGTGTAAACTTGTCCAGCCAGTATACCCTCTGGGTTTTCTATAGGATTTAGATCTGACGACAGCTGACAAACTCAAAGTGTAGATATTATGACCATTAAGCCACTCTCTTGTGTGTTTTGAAGTGTGCATGATCTCAGTATTTTGCTGAAACACAGCAGTATTCTGGTGAAATTATATAAAAATAGTATAAGACTTTTTGCAATACTTCAGTGTACTTCACTGAATTTTGTTTTCCCTCCATCGGTATCAGACTCGCCTCACCTTCTGCTGAAAAATTTCCCCAAATCATCAGTGATCCCCCTCAGAATGGCCTTCTGCTGAAGATATGCTCATCCTTCCTCAAATCACGCCAATAGTATTGAAAACCGTCAGGCCCGTCTAGATTGAACTTCTTTTCGTCTGAGAAGACAATTTTAGCCCAATTGTCAGCATTCCATTGTACTTTTTCCCTCACCCACTCTTCCCGTTGTTTCTTATGTTTTTTCTTCAGCTCTGGTTTTGTTTTCCTCTTCCTAAATAAAAAAATTCTGAAGTATCGAGAATCTGCCTAACTCTCTGAATCACCAGCTTGGTCGACTGGTGAGCGAGTCTGCTTGCGAGCGGAAAGACCCGGGTTCGAATCCCGCTGCCGACATGGTTGACGCGGCTAGAATTACGGCATGGAACTTGGGTAAAACAACCGAATAATTATCGAAGTAATTATCCGACCCAAGAATGGGCTAGAAGGTTCGTTCCTATAGCCTCATTCTATTCTATTCTTCTGGGAGTTACAATCAACTTTAGACACGTTTGAAGATTTTTTGAACTCTTTCCTGTAGATGAATACTCACGTAGCATTCAGTGCCGACTAGCTGGAGTAAACTTGGATAGACGTCCAGGGGATTTATTTGATCCATACGCTTCACGATTTTACAAAAAAATCGAATTACTGTTCTTGACCTCTTAACCAACTTCGAAATTTGAAATAAGAGCATCTTTAGATATTTACAGCTATTATTTGACTTTTTTCTAATTCCGAGAGAAAACTTTCTCTGCCCATGCTGTAAAATTTAGATTTTTCACAATTTAAACCTGATTATAAGATATCACAATGTTAACTTGCAGTCTATGGGAACACCGTTGTGTTGTTTTGATTCTATTCTTAGCTATCAAAAGTGAAATATTTCGGATAGACGTAATTTTTAACAAGGTGTCTTATCCTTATTTCTATCAAATTTTGATCATCTGAAGAGTATTTTCGTAATAACTGAACAACAACCATGTCATAATATAAAACTTAAATGTACACTTCTTGTTGTATACCTTACCTATGGTCAAAAATTTATTGTATTCCAATTTACATTTGGTTAAAAGCAAAAACGTAGAGTGGCTTATAATTATTTCAACCACTGTACACGTGCAGCAGTTATTTTTTCAACTTGCACTTTTCAAAGTTGCGGTTGCGGTAAAATTTGCTCGAAATGGTCGCACCACAACCCAATTTGCAACTTTTCAAAAGTAGTTGTGACGCAACTGCAACTAATATATGTAGTTGCAGTCGCAATTGCGGTGCAACTGCCCAACACTGAATACTGCAGTCATCACACCATGATGTAATACTGAGGTCATCACACTGTGATATATTACCGAAATCATCACGCTGTGAGGTACGAATATTTCTAAAGTCATTACAGAGTGATGTACAGGGCAACCCAAGCTAAGAGTCCAATATAACATAGGTTAAAATTTTACATAAAAATATCGTTCGATATATTAGATGGCTATTTTAAATACCTAATCATTTATCAAAGTGCTAAAAAATACTGGATTCAAAAGTTCACAATATAAAGCTTAGTTAGTTTTAAGATAATGGAAGTTCTGTACGAGTTCGTGAAAAATATTTGAGTTCTGATAGTACCACGGATAGAACTGGAAAATGTATTTGGTTTCGTAGATACTTAATTTTATCACTTTTAAACCGTGGAATTTCTACAGGTACTATCTGGGCTATGTTATCCGTAGATAAGATACTGAATGAAAATTCTGTAAATGTTCATGAAAAATATTCATTTCAAACATAATAATTCGTCGTATCTAAATCTTTAATACATTCGTCTCTGTTATAATTTCAGATTAGTCAAATCTAAGCCCTGATATATCCACGGGAACTATCTAGTACTTCAATAATTCACGTATTACATACCGGGTGAGAAAGATTTTCAGGTTTTAAAATACCGGTATAATCTTCAATTTTACTCAATATAACCGCCTGAAGATTTTGCTGGTCTTGACAACGTAGTCCGAGTTCATGATCATCCACTCCCAGTCAACAGAGGCTTTAGGGGCAGTGATGTTTGGGTTTGGGGGGTGAACGCAGCAGGTCTTGGTCTCATTGTGCGGGTCATTGCACTGGGTGGAATGTCCAAGTCTTCTCATCTAAGAAGATGATCGCCTGACCAGGTGGAGAAGACTTGAGATTATTCATTAGCCTCTGGCAACTTTCAAGACGTTTGGTACGGATAGCTGGCATGAGCAGCAGCCTCTCAAAAATGACATGGGACTTGCCTCCCAGCTTTGCGACTGCTCGTCCAACTGTGGCCACTCCAACCCCGAGTTTCCTGGCGTGTTAGCGCATGGACGTCAGATGACTGGTTTGAAGTGCGTCTCGCAATCTGTCTCGATCCACAACATTCTTTCGACCAAGGCCATCCTATCTGATGGTGAAGACGGTTGTACAGGACACCCCAACCAGATTTACAACCCTACTCACTTCGATAACCGCACGAAGAAGTGCAAACACCCCCACTAGTTTATCTCGCAGGGAAGCCATTTTACAGTACCCGAAAACAACAAGACTTCATCTTCAAGGTCAAATTAACAGACTTTCAGATGATATGCAACAAGGTAGGATATGAGTTGCTAAACAATCAAGATTTTTTAATTAAAGGTGTGTTCAGTTTTTTTCGGCCAACCAGGTAGTCTTTGTATCTGACGTAGCGCTGTTCACTTATCTTTTCATGTAATTCAGATCGAAGTCAGTGAAAAACGTTCGTTGTTTGGAATATTGTGAATTGCTTTTCTATTTCTAGTCCCACAATGGAAAATTAAACACCCTATTATGAGTGTTGTAAGAATGCATACGCAAATCTGGAAATATCGTTTAAATAAATTTTATGGTGAAAATTTGGACGAATGAATAACGTTAGTAAACAAATAATAGTACATAAATTTAAACTCCAATATATTCCAGTATTAATCGATATCAATGGTATGAAATTTTATATTGTTATAATCAAGTGTCTATCTTCAGATAATTCGAATGATCTTATTCAGGATTATTTTTACTTTGTGTGTGCCTTAAATGTACCTCAACACAGTACGGTACGATTGATTAAATGACTACAGGCAAGAGAATAATACAATATTTTTAGAGCATCTCATGTAAGGAATCTAGAAAATGAACAAATAAATACACAACACTTATTGAGTTTAGAAAAAACTGCAGTTACTTGCTTCGTAAACTATAATTTATCATCTAAAATGATACCTAGATACCTAACAGATTTTACCCACTAAAGGATTTTGCCAAGAAAATTAATATTATATGAAAGTAGATATTGGGACCCGGATGAAAATAACATTAATTTACTCTTTTCATCCTGGGCCGTTTGTCTGTTTGTAGTAAGCCACGGACTAAGGTTCATAATTCAATTTTTCATTTTATCGACAGCATCTGCGAGTGAAAAAGAGTTTTGTAGTGATCTCTTTAATAATCACTCTTCAGTCTCAACCTCCAAACATCTCTTATCTCCTAGCAACATTGAATATCTTTATCTTACTCGGAGTGAGCGGCTGAGGGGGTAAGGGACCGTCGAGGAACCCAATAGGAGAAAAGGCAATTAAAGGCAGGATGAGTTATTAATACTTTGTACTTGGCATTTAAAAATTCTATTAGTTGTTGCTTCTTATTTGCGCACGTTTTGACATCGAGTACGCACATCTGACATCTTGCCTGGACGTGCCGAATTGGAGCGCGTGGCGAGTTGGAGCGCATGGTGAGTTGCAGCACATGCACTTCTTGTTAGTGCGTGGGTGGTTGAGCCCATCCTGTCCGCAGACATGATAGCCAGTGTATGTTTTCTTTACTCTACTGTTGAGAATAGAATAGAATGAGGCTATAGGGACGAACCTTTTGGCCCATTCTTGGGTCGGATAATTACTTCGATAATTATTCGGTTGTTTACCCAAGTCCCATGCCGTATTTCTAGCCGCGTCAACCATGTCGGCAGCGGGATTCGAACCCGGGTCTTTCCACTCGCAAGCAGATTCGCTCACCAGTCGACCAAGCTTCAGGTGATGGGAGTTCTTGTGGAGATCTTGACTTTGTAAGCGCTTGGTAGGGAGTCCGTGATGGTCGGTCGGTCGGTCGGTGCCACCAGGCAAGAGCTGAAGAAAAGAGTTTGGTACAGATTGTACCAGAAAAAAGAAGTGAAAAGGAAAGAGACAGTAGGAGGCGAAAAAGTCGCATTGTGCAGAATTGGGTGGCCATGAAAATTTTTTATGGAGACTGATTAACGGGTGAGTATATATTTGCATGCATACATAAAGCCGTCAGGGCATTGTATTTACAAATATGTACAGTATATATAGTGGTTCATGTACATATTTTGCAAATATTTACAATTATATGCAGACGCGTGTATGTGCATTTTCCCTGTACACGTATGTACAGTTTTTTTATACTTGCATTTAACATACACACATATATGTACATATATATATATATAAATATTTATATATATACATGGTTTTTTACACATATACATACACACACAGACACATACATATATACATAGACTTTTTTCACATACACAAATGTACATAGTTATTACATATGTACAAAATTTGACCGGGGTAGGTTTTTGAGGATTAGGTTTGATTTGGATTTTAGGCAATGGAGTGAATACAGGACAGGGGATGAGGATAAAGTTATTAACAGGTAGATAGGGTAGAATTTATATGTACACATGCGCATATGTACACAGATTTACATATACGTATAAAAGTTGGACTAAGATAAGTTCTAGGGGGGGTTACAAGGTTAAGGAATCTACACGGGCAAGGGTGAGGGTAGGAATATTAGGTTTAGGATGTGGTTATGGTTGGTAGTTGGGATGTCCTAACTGTTTGGTGTAAAATTTGGAAGATTAAAATAGTGGGAGTTTTATTAGTGTTCTCCTGTCATTTTGTTGGATACTAAGCTTTTGTCTTGTTTAAGTCAACGTCATGCTGTCTGACTCTCCACACAGGACCCAGGGTTCCAACTGCCCTCCCATTTTAGGCCGAGCGCCGTACCGCGTTGAAACCCCGTTATCTCTCAACGCAACTGCGCTCGGCCTTTTGTCCTGTTTTGCTCGTGATCTGTTAAAAGTATCTTGGTTGTGCTGCAGGGGCCAGGGCATGCAGTTTCGAACTTTTGAATCTATGGTGCTGATTGTTGATAAGTTCAGGCGTGAGCGTGAGACTATCGTATTAATGTATGTCTGTTGTTAGAAAATTGGACCAAATTTTGTTTGCGTATACGTGCAGAAGGATGTTGATGGGTGGAATATTTGTGCTTTCGTGAAGGGATTTGGCTGTTGCAAAATCTGTCCAACTTGTGTTTATGTAGCGGAGGGGTCTGTTATGTACTTTCTGTAATTTTGATGGGGCTGATGGAGATAACGTGTGCAGGGGGATGACTGGGTATATTAATGCAGCCCTAACAGATGCCATATATAGTTTTTTCTCAATAGATTGGGAGAGGTGTGAAAATCTAAGTAGTTTGTTGAGGTTGTTGGTTGCTATTGCGCATCTGGACGTTATCTGATTTTTAAAACCACAAGGTGAAAACTGTGCCTTTTTTGTGTACGGGAAGTATGTGTTGTCTATGAAGATATCTCCTGTACAATATCTGTTAATGAAAATAATTTTGAACATTTTGATATTGGTTCCGATTTTCCATTTACTTTCGTATGTGTTTGATATGTGCTATTGCGTGTATGGTTTGTTGAGCTGCATAGTGGGGGGTATTTATCAAAAGTTATTTGATAGATATCGTCTGCAAAACAGATGTTATCGGTATTGAGTAATGAGGGCGGTAAATCGCGTGTATAGAAGCTGTAAAGTGTTGATGATAGGCACGCCCCCTTTGGATACGCCTGTATGTAGTGTAAACGGGGATCCTGTATATGTATCTATTTTTATTGATGCTGTTCTGTCTGTGAGACAGTCATTAAGTGTTTTGATGAAAAGTGAAGGTAACTTTGTTTGTGTGAGTTTGTAAATGAGTCCGGAGTGTCATACTCTGTGAAAGGCGTTTTGAGGGAACAAGTTTTTTCTGTGGTCGTTTTGGCGGGGTTCTTCAGTGGTATTGATACAGCCAGCTTCGTAGCTTGCAGGTTTATTATTGGACACAATCAAAATCAGAGCAGAAGTTAGGGCCAAGATCGACGGCCAAAACTGGGAACTTGAAATCTGTAAACTGAGGCTGGAACTGAAACTGAACTGAAACTGAAACCTACCCGAGTAAGGACCAATAAGTAACTCGCAATAAATACAGAATTTAGCAAGAAGAATTAATATCATGGGACCACATTATAAGACAACTATTGAGTAAAACACTAGGGCATCGTTCCTAATTAGCTGGCAGCCAAAGAAATATAAAACGAGATGGAGATAGGCAGCTTCTCCCCGCGGCCATGAAATTTAATAACCGCCATTTAATAATGGCTGTCAATCTTTCAATTTGCTCGTCATAAAATACTCGAACGTAGAGACTTGAGTGAGACGAAATTAGACAATGAATTTGATGGCCGATGCAATAGTTATTAATCAAAATGTTCTATACTTGGATTAATCATAAATCTTGGAGTAACGCGAATCAAAGCTCGACAACTTTAAACATAATTCAAATCGTTTGAATGAAAACGTAACCACACTGAAATGAGATGTTTGCAATACAATCTGTCAATTACACATGGTATTAAAACTGCTTCAAAAAGGAAATCTTAAACCTACAGGGGAACATCTAGGCTCGGCAAAAAGACAAGTTCAAAGAATATCTAGTACGTAAGTGAAATGCAAAACTCTCTAACACACTGTCAATAGAAACTTACCCGTCAGAGAGAGACTGAAAGCGCTAATACAATTGCTCCTAACTGGGCGATAGCTGAGACTAAACTGTAGGGCACTATGCCTCAAGACTCGTGGTTGACAATGATCTTCTATGGACGAGGGTTACAATTTGGAGTTGGAACTACGATTAAATTTTTCACTATAAAATACTAGTTTCAAATGACGTGAAATAAGTACATAAATTAACTCTAAAATATAACTAAAATACATCATATTTTGTATCGACTCCAAGATCATTCTAAATCAATTACGAAATTTCTGAGGCATTACAGAGTACCCCCACCAGAAGCGGAGCGTCGAAGATTTTTAGGAATAACTAGTCTTACGCAAATACAGTTAAATTCGAAATACTCGTGTCATTCACTACTCCTAAGAAACCAGAAGTAAGATATTCGTACGAACATGAACATTATGGTAACCAACGAGGCAGTACTGTTGACAAAAGGTACAACTTAGCCTAACTTAGTTTAAACTTCGAGCGATCTCTAAATTACCGAGCCACTCCTGACAAGACGTTAGTGCGTCAGCGTCAGCTGGCGCAAACTCAAGATTATACAAACATTGATTGGAATAGAAAATGTAAACAAATTGAGTACACACTGAGCGAGACATATAGTAGGGGACAATAATCATATTGTGGCCTTTAAAATACTCAACTGCTGTGATATACTAAACAGATAATGCCAATTGTTGTCGGTACGGATGGTCACATTATGTAAGTATTCATTGCGAATAATAGCAAATACAACCAACGAGCGATTTGAAATGCAGTGAGTAACTTTCTCACATGAAAAAATACATCGTTTGTAGATTAGGCAAGTTCTTATGAGAAGGCAATAAACGTACGTCAAGAAACGAAGGGCTTTGTTCAAGAGCAAAGTCAACAGCGTAACATGAGCTGTCTGAGAGGAAGTGATAAGCGAATACTCTGAATAAAGAAAGACAGAGTGAATTGGAAAATAGGCAAGAGCTTGTTTTAGATCTCTAAAAAGGAGCTCGGCTGCTTCAATCAAAAGTTAACTCTTTAGCTACGACGCGATTATGCACAACTCAGTAGAAACAATATCAATATTTACGAACATTAGCATCAATCTTAAGGAGAACTTGAGCATGCCCGTGCGGAGACGGAGCTCGTGAAGTTGATGGGGGTGAGCGCAGTCGTTAGAATGAGCTGCTTTTATGTCAGGGAATTCGATACAGTTAGCGCTCCCCACGTATTCGAGATTTATGAGCTGAACCGCATGGACGACGTTTGTCAGGTTCTTTCTTCGGAACGAAGACAGTGTGAAGTCTCAGGGTAGCTAAAGTACTCGATGATACCAGCATTAATAAAAAGTGAAGTGCAACTTTAATTGCCTTGAGTTTAATATCAATGGACGTTTCAGTTTTAGAATGCATGATTAATTGATTTCCTCAATAAATGAGGCGGATTCCTCTTTGACGGGTTTCAAATTTTTAGGCAGCAGTCAGTCGCAAGAGTTTACAGCGTATGGGTGCACGTGCGATATAAACGTGCGCTATCAATATGATCAAATGAATAATCATAATCGGATGTCATAATCCTTATCAAAAAGTATAGTCATCATGAGTCAGGCTACGAAATTCATGAAGCGAAATTAAATATGAGCAACAAGGGAACTAGCCTCAATAAAGAATGATGATGGGAGGAAAAAAATATAGCTCAATATAAAGAAGGGTAAATAGAGCAACAGGGAAAAAAGGCTCAGAAAGTAGACAAGAACACAGCGCGGTAAAAAAATGTTGACGATTAGTTTACGCCCCTAACGTTCGCTGGAAGCCCGGAGGAGTTTGTTGTGGAGTCTGTTCAGAGGCCAGCAGAGGGTAATTGAAGCCAGCTTGACTGAGGCTGAGCTGGAACGGTGGTGCAGTCACGGTTTCTGCGGTTGCCTCCTCTGTAGAGCGGCTGTCTGACTTCGAAGGAATTTCTTGATCGTTATATGACTTTCAGCCGTTGGCTGGAGGTGGATCGAGTTTCACAGGGAAGTGTTCGTCAATGAAGTTGTTGTTTTTCGCTGGGGCTGTTTCTTGAGCTTTATATGAACTTTTTGCAGGAAAATGTTTCTCGAGCTTCGTATGAATGTTTTGAAGGAGGGCATTTCTTCACAGGGGTCACCAATTTGGAGGAACAGTTTTTTTCTGTGGCCGTTTTGGCGGGGTTCTTCGGGAATAGTGATACAGCAAACTCTGTAGCTTGCAGATTTATTATTGGACACGATCAAAATCAGAGCAAAAGTTAAGGCCAAGATCGATGGCCAAAACTGGGAACTTGACATCCGTAAACTGAGACTGGAACTGAAACTGAACCGAAACTGAAACCTGCCCGAATAAAGACCAATAAGTAACTCGAAATAAATACAGAATTTATCAAGAAGAATAAATATCATGAGACAACATTATAAGACAACTATTGAGTAAAACACTAAGGCATCGTACCTAATTAGCTGACAGCCAAAAAAAATACAAAACGAGTTGCAGATAGGTAGCTTCTACCTGAGGCCATGAAATTTAATAACCGTATCAAATGCTGATGCAATAGTTATTATTCAGAATGTTCTATATTTAGATTAATTATAAATCTTGGAGTAACGCAAATCAAAGCACGACACTTTCAAACACAATTCAAATCGTTTGAATGAAAACGTAACCACACTGAAATGAGATGTTTGCCATACAATCTGTCAAATACACATGGTATCAAATCTGCTTCAAATAGGAAATCTTAAACCTACAGGGAAACATCTAGGCTCGGCAAAAAGACACGTTCAAACAATTTCTAGTACGTAAGTGAAATGCAAAACTCCCTAACACATTGTTAATAGAAACCTACCCGTCAGAGAGAGACTGAAAGCGCTAATAGAATTGCTGCCGACTGGGCGATAGCTGAGACTGAACTGTTGGGCCCTTAGCCTCATGGCTCGTGGTTGACGATGATCTTCTATAGACGAGGGTTACAATTTGAAGTTGTAACTCCGATTAAATTTTTCACTCTAAAATACTAGTTTCAAATGACGTGAAATAAGTATAAAAGTTTACTCTAAAATATTACTAAAATACATTATGTTTTTGTATCAACTCCAAGATCATTCTAAATTAATTACGATATTTCCGAGTCACTGCAGCCTTTGACACATCCCTTAATACTATGTCTATTGTGTGTTTTTGTGACAGGGTTATTGGTATGGTTTCGTGTAATTTTGCTAAAACTGAGTGTGTCCTTTTGTATTGTCTAAAACCATGTTGCCTAACGTTGTAGTGGTCATGTATTGTTCTGTAATTGGTAAGTCTTCTATTAAGTATTTTGTCTAGCAGTTTACCATGTACATCTAGTAAAGAAATGGGTCTGTAATTTTGTACTGATTTTTGTGAAGTGTTGGGTTTGGAGAGAAATATCATTGTTGCATGTTTGAGTTTGTCAGAAAAATATCCAGCTGAAATGGAAATGTTGAATACATATATAGAAGGTAATTGATCATGTTTTTGGAAGTCGTTTCAGTTAAAGTGTTGTTATGCCTGTGGGACCGAGGGCTTTTTGCTTGAATGTTTTCAGTGTTTCTAGGAGCTCATCAGTAATGTTGTTCTTGTGCTGCTGTATTCTGTTGATGTGTTCTGTGTCAAAGTTTTCATTGTCCTGGTCTGTGAAAATATCTTGCCAATGTTGTCTGAATATGGGTTCTTTGTCCTGTTGTGTGTGTAGGGGTGTGTTATTATGTGTTAGATAGGGTATTTTTTGTTTTGTGTTTGAACCCATCATCCTTTTTATGGATGACCAAAACATCTAAGGATCTTCTTGTATGTCAAGTGATTAGATTATTGTGTTCCAATTATCTGAGTATTGTTGTTTGTAAATGGACTGAAGTTTGTTTCTGTGAATTATAAGTTGTCTGTTTAGTTGCAGTGATGAACGATTGGTGTGCATGCACTGTATTAAATGTTGGTATTGTGTTTGGATTGTTAGTGTTTGATGTATGGGTTTGATGCCTGGTATGATCCTATGCGAAAGTAATGGTATATATTTTGCAGTGGCTTCTTGCAGGTATTCTGTCCAGATGTCAAGGTATTGGTCTATTTTTCCCAAAGTATGGGTATGTTCTGTGGGTGGTGTGATTGTTGACAGTATTTTTTATATTTCTCCCAGTCTACTTTATGGAAGTGTCTGCGTTGTTTGATGGGGATTTGTATTGGATTTGCAAAAATTGTGGCTATTATTGGAATATGGTCAGAGGGTGTCAGTGGCCCTGGTTTCAGATGGATGTTGTGGTATGCATGTTTATTTTGTAGTGCAATGTCTGGGGATGTTGTGCTTTTGTGTGTATAGTGTAGGGAAGTTTGGACCTATATGTCTCAGTTGGTATCGTGTTATAACTGTGTGTAGGTGTGCTCCTCTATTGTTATTATAAGTGTATCCTAGAGTCCTGTGAGCAGCATTGATGTCTCCAAAAAAGTAAGTTGGATGGGGTCTATTGAATAAATTGTTAAAATCTATGAAGTGAAGGTATTCTGTTTTGGGTGGAGTGTACGTGGTGTCCATAGTGATGGGCCCTTGTTGTGTATCTATTGTTATGGCTAACATGTCTGAGTGAAAAGTATCATGTAGTTCACAAGGGATGTGTCTTTTTATGGCTATGGCAGCTCCAGGTTGGTTTTCATTGTATTTGTTGGTAAAGAAAATATTGTAGTTAAAAATTTTAAGTGGTTTAGTGTTGAGGCGGGAATTAGCATTTACGAGTATGATATCGGGATCTATTGTTGTAGATATTAAAGCGGGCTATTTTTTTGTTGATCTAAGATTGTACATTGTGTTGAATGATGGTTAATTTACTGAGAATCATTTTTCTGGTGTTGTGTGTTTTTTTGTTGTGGTTTTTTGATTGTCGTGGTTGTTGTGTGAAATACCTTGGAAGTGAAATAAACTGTTTATGGGGTATTGTGTTAATCTTGGTGTACAAAAACAGAGCCCTCCTTTTCCTCAACATTTCCATCTCCGGTTGATGATCTAAGTCCTGTGTGAAGACTTTCAGTCCATTGTCATTGTTTTTGTCTTTGTCTAATTCGTTGGCAAACCAGTCTTTTGTAGGGTTGTCAGGAATAGGTGAACTGTCCTCATAGTTCCTGTAAAGTTTAACGTAAGTCGTATATTTATTGTTCATTAGTAGTTTAGAGTCTTCCACTCCGTCACTTATCCGTCTTTTTTGTCTTATTTCAGTGTACGTAGCTGCATCTGTCTCGTCCATTGCTGTGTCTATCGTTTGATCTATTGTGTGTTCTTCTTGTGGAGGTGTTTGTGTCATTTGGGGTTGTTGCGAGTCGGTCTTGTTATAATAAAAGTTGAAGATAACTGTTGAGTCTCTGTTAGGGGATGTAGTGTCGATATTGAAGTTTAGTTTTAGAGATTGTGTGAGTATGTCGCCGAATTTTTTTGTTTTGTCTAATGCTGCTATGTGTGCTTCTATTATGAGAGCTGTGAGTTTGATGTGTGTTTGGTTTGTTAATGTTAGTGTGTGCTGTGGTGGGTTTGTTTGTTGTACGGCGTGTTTTGCTATTTCGGCATAAGTACTATGAGTCTGTTCTTGTTTCTGTCGTTGTTCAGTTTCTTCTTTTTGTCGTATTATGTTTTTTTTGGTGTTCGTAGCAAGTGTTCTGTGTGGACCCTGGCAGTTGAGGCATTATTTTAGTAAGTTTGTGCATTGTTGGTATGTGTGTCCTTTGGATGAGCATTCTGAACAATGTTGGGTTGGTGATGTGCACTGGTGTGTAGCATGTTCTTCAAATTTGTAACATTTGTAACAGATTCATATGTGTGTGTATTTTTCCTGTTTGCATTGTTGGGGTGTAATTTTGGTGTGAAACATGTAAAGTCCGTCTCTCAGCAGTCGTATCCGTTGTCACCAGTTTTAGTAAGTGGATATAGTTTTTTATTTATATTACCTCTGTCACAGTCAGCCAGTCATTCTATCTTTTAATTTCATTTTTAATTTCTTCAGTTGGTATCAGTCCAATGTCGGTGTCTATTTGTCCTATAAATACTGTCCACTTTTCTCATAAGTTTGGGGGATAATTGGAGTTAGATTAATTTTTTCGAATGCTGTAGTAGCTTTCTTTGTGGTCAGTTTGTCGATAGAGGTAATGTCGTCCGTCACAGCGTAGTATCCGGTCTTTGTTGTTGTCAGTCTTATTAACGGTGCATTTAATTCACGAAATGTTATTTCAAAATTCTTTTATTTATCAGTTGGTTTGGCCAGATCTATGGTTTTCAATTGCACTCTATAAGTGGGTGCTTTTGCAGGACGGGAGGAGATAGCAGGGGTTGAAGGAAGGGGTGGGGGTATCAAGGTGGTGAGAGGTTTTGGGTTAGGTGCATTAGGGTTAAGTTGAGAGATGGCGGTTTCAGGAGAGGAGGTGCGGGATTTAGAAGAGGGTTGGGATTGAGGAAGGAGAGGGGCCCTGGACGGCCGGCTCGATGAGCTAGCACGCCCAGAAACGGCCCCCCTTACCCGGTCAGGTGGAGGCGGCATAATTGCGTCCTTTTTTAAGTCACCAGTAACAATGGCCACCCTATCTACATAGCAAAATAAATCAAAAATTAAAAAGAAGCAGTAAATGAAAAAATGAGCTCACCTGTGCTTGAGAGCAAGTGATCGTGGGCTAAAGGCACCAACCTCGGCTCTTTTCTGTAAGCTGCTTAATCACCAAGGAAAAAATACTGTTCGAAACAAGGCACAAAGGAAAAACACTGTTCAAAAAAATTGCACAAGAGTACACTTCCGTGGAACAGAGCACGAGCAGTACAAACCACAGTAGTCGCGAGGGACCCTCCGTGACGGAGAACGTTACAGCCTTGTTATATAGGGCGGTTGGCTGGGCTCTGCTGCCTGAGCGTGACCGCTCATTGGTTAAAGTCGTGCTTCTGGTCGTAATGGGGCCTAGCCTCGTCGCTGGATTCACTTCTTCTGTCCTGTTTGCTCATTGGTTGATGAAAGCTAGCATCGTTGCAGTACTCGTTTATAGTAGAGCCATGCAATTCACTACAGTTTACGTAAAAAACAGCATCGTATGTCATCTCGAAGAGAGAAGACCTCTACTTTCACCTAATATTACTTTTAATATCAAAATCTTTGAGGGGTAAAATCCGTTAGGTGTCTGGGTATCATTTTAGCGGATAAATTGATGTTTACGGAGCAAGTACATGCAGTTTTTACTAAACGTAAGAAGTATTGTGGACTTGTTTATTCAGTTTTTAGATACTTACGAAGAGATGCTCTGAAAGCATCGTAACGGGTAAGGTAAAAGTCACTTTACACTTTTATATACTAATAAAAAACAGAATAAAGCCAAAAAAGTGTTGTATATCAAATAAAAGAGGATATTTTGGAGTTTTATTATTTTTTAACATAAGTTTTATCATTTGAATATGATATCCTTCAATTGTTATCCATTTTTGTTCAAACAAGTGTGCATTCTTTTCACAGTACTTTTCATGACTTGTTCCAAAACACCTGAAGTTATTCTGTTGATTTTTTTTCAATTATGTTACCTTTTACCTCCAGTAGAGTATTAAGCCTATTGATGTAAACCCTTTGTTTAAGGTATCCCGAAAGTAAAAAGTCCCAAGGGGTCAAATCAAGCGACCGTGGTGGCCAAGAAATGTCACTAAAATGTGAAATTAATTTACCAAGAGAGGCAGCTTTTAGTATTGGTATGGTTTCTCTTGCTGTGTGCGGTGTTGTTCCAGCTTGTTGAAACCACATATTGTGCATTTTCAAATCTTTCAGTTGTGGCAATGAATATTCCTCCAGCATTTGTCTGTAGTTGTTTCCTGTTTCATCGCCACTCAATCATCTTCAAAAAAGTACGGGCTAATTATTCTTACACTTGTTATACCGCAACACACAGTAACCTTCTCTGCATGAAGTGGTTGTTCATGAATTATCCTAGGGTTTTCTTTTTCTTTGTAATGTTTATTTGGGGCTTCGAAAACTAGTCCAAGTAGCACCAGGTCAGAAGGTAGGTTAATTTTTTCTTTTGTTTTCGAAGTTTCCTTTGTTCCAGCCTGCGAAAAGAGAAAAGTCCAAATATTTAGCGAAGGATAGCGAGGGTTCTGCTATTCCATTTCACATAAATATTTCAATATAAACAATACCTCATTCCACAGTGTTTATCCTATTTATTTCTGTATATTACTTTCAAGGTGTACTGTTATTTGCTAAGGCATGACTGACCCAGTGCCACGCATGAGTTCTCTAAGTACTGAAGGTCCAGCCTGTGTATCGCAACCTGGAGCTTCTTGAGGCCAAGAGGCAAAATATCTTAATTGACCAAAAAGGCCTTTGTACAACAACTCTTGAGGGCATATGTCTGAAGGAATGAAATAAGGAATCGTCAGAGACTAAAGAAACATCCCCTCTCACAGGTGGCAACTCTTTACAGTAACCTATATCACAGCTGCTTAAGGGAGTGTTTCCCGTAACTGTTCTTGGTCTTTATTTTTGTTTCTATGAATCGCAACCATTCAGAATCAGTTTTGGTATAATGCATTTGAGAGCCAGAATGTATCAGGTTCTGGTTTTGGATTTTTGTTTATTCGTTTATTTGATCCTATATATTTTCTAATTTGTGAATTTTTCCAGGTATCGGAAAAGAGCCTCTACGATCAATTTTTGAACATTTTCAGGGAATGGATCGCATAAAATGTTTTTTAAGGAAGCAGGAACTTTTAGAGAGGTTAAAGTGTTGGCTCGGTTGGTGTGTTCATCACAATATTTTAAACAATTAAAGAGCACTTGTTCTTTAGTTTCTACTCTACCACATGGGCAATTGGGATTATCTATCTGATTGAAACGGAACAATTGGGACCTAAAACCTGTATGCCCAACCCGTAGTCTAGCCAAGGAAGTTTTTACACTACGGTTCATATGGGAGGTCCCTGGCCAACTACCAGAACACTCTGTAATTTGCACGAGGTGGTGCCCCTTCCCGATTACCTTTACTGGCTGTAGCCATGTTGAGTTCCAACGTGTCCTAAATGCTTTACATGCAAGAATTGTTTCCTCCTTAGAGTAGGGCGTCAATGTGCGGTATCGCAGTAAATGCTCTGCTTTAGCAACACTGTCTGTAGCCTCATTACCCGGCACACCTCTGTGGCCTGGAATAAACTGCATCCTCACACAATGAGAGGAAAAAACGGTAACCAACTTGTTCTGTATATTGTAGACCAGAGGTCATGTCGCAATTGCAGTGGTAGCCACACTGCAAATTATGGAAGTTGTCCCAAGATCAGGCAAGCTAGAGAATTAAAAAAGTTAGACAAATTCAAAAGCTCTCCCATAAGGATGCTGCAAGGCAGGTCTTGCATGAAAAAGGGACTTCCTTGGTGCAGCCTCTCTCTGATCAAACCTTGAACATTTCAACGGTGATCCAATCTGGTGGTAAGGTTCAACTCTTCTCAAGCACAACTTCTAAAACTCGTCTCTGTTGGCACTCACACTAGAGATGAACTTATCACTCCATCTTCATATGTCACTGTAACCCAATCAGTTGAGTTGTTGGTAAGAACACACGTGGCTATCACTCGTCAAGATGAAGATCTGAATCTAAAAGATCTAATCAGAGAAATTGCTATAGATACTTTCAAGTCTCAAGTGCTGAACACTTCTGCCAACAATGAAAGGCCGTCGACAGCACAACCTCAACATAATGCTTGCTCCAACCCTTCTAACTTAATGACCACTCTCGACTTGCCAACAACTCAACTGACACCTTCCCCCACCTTAGGAAGACCAAACCCAAGAAAAAAACACACGACTAATGCCCAAATTCATCCTCAGCAACAAAGAATGAATCTGAAACATTCTTGCACAATGCACAGCAATCAACCCACAAATAAACCTTCAAAATATCTGGAAACAAAGAACAAAAGATCTTACAGTGGAATTGCAGAAGGCTTTATAACAAACTGAGCAATTTTAAAATAAAACTATGCCCCCTTAAATTCAATATTGCATGTCTAAATGAAACTTGGCTTACTCCCAGATCTGAACCAAGGTTTGTTAACTACACTGCCATATATATATATATATATATATATATATATATATATATATATATATATATATATATATATATATATATATATATATA
>VCRD01000408.1:88352-109736 GCA_006783055.1 Trinorchestia longiramus | reverse complement strand
AGAGAGAGAGAGAGAGAGAGAGAGAGAGAAAGAGAGAGAGCAGCTGATCAGGTTGGTGGAGGGATTGCAATTCTAGTAAGATCAGACATAACATTCACAGAACTACACCTCACTCTTCTCAATCAAGGATTTCTAGAAGTCTTGAGTAAAACACTGTACAAGTAAAATAGTTCTTGTCTCTCAATTCGATGCATCTATAACCCCAATAAAACAATCACCACCATGGAATTCCTACACTACTCTGACCAGCTACAGCCCACCCACGTCATAGAAGGGATTTTAATGCCCACAACCCACTGTCGGAACCAACTAAGTCACCAAACACCACCGGAAGAAACTTAGAACAAATTCTACAAAATAACCTTTCTCTTGATTTGCTTACTCCTCCTTCTCTACCCACTAACTCTAATGTCTATCAAAATTCCTTCTCTACCCTTGATCTTACCTTCCTTTCAACTGTTATGCAACCTATTGCTTCCATATCAACAGAACAAGATCTGGGCAGTGACCATTATGCTATTGTTACGTGCATTGCAATAGAATCTTCATCAGTTAGATACAGGTCTAGGAGGTTTGGTAATAGGAAGTAGGTGGACTGGTCTGCTGCACTGCAACAACCAGAAATGCTGGAAGTTTTAGATGCAGACCAAGGTTTTGATGAGTTTATGAAGAACTTGATATCAGCCAGTGTTACAACTTTTGAACAAACAAAGGAATACAGATCTCCCCGCTATAATAAAACGTAGTGGTCCCCTAGATGTGCAGAGGCAGTAGAAGCAAAATGACAAGCAAAAATCACACTGATATAAAAGCCTTCAAACACAAATACAATAGAATTAAAACGTTGTCAAGCATGAGTAAAGTTTGAAGTTAAAATTGCGAAGAAAGCATCTTAGGTCCATTTCTGTAATAAAATTAATTCTGAAACTCCAATATCCTTGGTATGAAAGCAAATATAACTCCTTCAAATACCATTTATTAAAAAAGCGTAGCCCTTCATTTCACTGAACTCCATTTTAACATACACAGACTCTAAAGCCAATGCGCTGGCTGGCCATTTTGAAAACCGCTTGGTTGCCCACCTCCAACCCCATTCCCTCAATTTGTTTTGCTTCCACTTGCGCTTGCCTTAAGGAATTCAGTTCAGTGCCATTTAAATGAACCATTTACAACACGTGAATTAGATAACAGTCTAGCCTCCCTGAGGAACACTGCTTCTGGATTGGACCGTGTGTGCAATGAGCACCTGAAAAATTTACCAGATACCATATTTATAGGAGATGACTTTTCAACTTATGCTGTAGTAGTCTTAGTACAGGTGTCATTCCAAGGTCATGGCAACTCGCTTCAATTATTCCAGTCCTTAAACCTTGTAAACCTTTAACTGCTGTTGAGTCTTTCCGCCCCATATCCCTGCTCTCCTGCCTCCTAAAATTGATGGAACGAATAATAGCTTAGCGCCTTACCTTTCATTTAGAACAAAATCAGGCTTTTAGAAATTCACAGGGGGGAGGAGGGATTCAGAGAGCGGCTGGTGGCAGTCATCAGGTTGCTCGTCTGAAAGCCGCTATTCATTCGGCAATTCTACGATGGCTTCACTCGTACCTAACTAACCGCTCTTTCCAGGTATACTTTGAGGGCCCTCACTCCGCAGTAAGGAGAGCTAAAAACTGTGTTCTACAGGATGGTATCTTGTCCTCCATGCTTTTCAACCTAATGATGTACGACATTCCGATTCAAATAGGGGTGCAGTGGTGTGAATACGCAGATAACTTAGCCTTTTTACAACACACAAGGAGATGCATGTAGCAACCGACAAACATCAAATGCAAATAGATTCCCTTTATACTGGGCCACAACAGTAGGGCCTTAAAATAAATTGTACAAAAACAAAGATCATGTGCTTCACTAATAAAAGAGTAACTCCACTCCCTATTTTCTTCTGCAGACAACCTCCTACTTTTGAACAAAAATATAAATATCTTGGAGTAATTTTAAATGCTCCCTACCTACGATGGGAACCTCAAATAAATTACCTGAAACAAACCTCCATCCCAATTCTTAATGTATTAGGATCTATAGCCAACAAGCACTGGGGTGCTGACCGTGAGGTATAACTAAAACTGTATAAAACTCTCGTTCGCAGTCGTCTAGATTATGCTGCACCATTATATAGAACAGCAGCCCCTAGTAATCTCTCCAAGTTGAACAGCATCCAGAACAATACCTGCGCATAGTAACTGGGTGCCGTAAAACTATTCCTATCACTTCCCTTCAAATAGAGGCCGGCATTCCACCTTTGGCTCTACACAGAGAAGAAATAGCACGCAGGTACTATTGTAGACTGCTCCAGCTGCATCTCAATGTAGCCATTTCTGAGCTGGTTCAGAGGTTAAATACCTCTCAAATTGGTTCTTCTTCCCTATTGCCCACCTTCATTGCAAGTGTGAGAGCTATTTTTCCTAAAGGTTGCCTCCCAACTCCCTCTGCGAATGCAGCGCCCATAATTCCGCCATAATTTGATTCTGACATTTAATTTGACATAATCTGATTCTGATATTCTGATTGAATTTTTACCTTCTTCTGTGCCTTCATTAACCTCCCAATCAGTTATCCAAACCTCTAATGAACTAATGGATACAAAGTTTGCAGATTACATAGCTATATTCACAGATGGGTCGCTAATTACCGAGCCTTCTTGTTCTTCCTCAGCTGCGGTTGTGGTCCCTTCAAAAGGAGTCACGCTAAATTGGAAACTTCGCCCACAAAAACAGGTAATAGAATGGGAACTGCATGCAATACATGAAGCCTTGTCTTGGATTTAGGAGAATTCTGTCGCCTCTGATATATATGTCATATTCACAGATTCATTGAGCTCCCTATATTCAATTTACAACACAAAACCTACTTACTACATTCCTCTGATCTACAATATAAATAACAAGTTGATTAACATTATTTCCTCTCATTGTATTAGGATGCAGTTTATTCCAGGCCACAGAGGTGTGCCGGGTAATGAGGCTGGAGACAGCGCTGCTAAAGCGACACATTTACCGTAATACCGCACACTGATGCCCTACTCTAAGGAAGAAACTGTGTCTTACATATAAAGCATTTAGGACACGTTGGAACTCAACATGGTTACAGCATGTAAGGGTAACCGGTAAGGGGCACCACCTCGTGCAAATTATGGACAGTTCTCGTAGTTGGCCCTGGGCCTCTCATGGGAACCGTAGTGTAGAAACTGCCTTGGCTAGACTGCAGGTTGGGCATACAGGTTTTTAGGTCCCACTTGTTCCGTGTTAATCAGATAGACAATCCCAATTGCCCATGTAGTAGAGTACAAACTATAGAACATGTGTTCTTTAGTTGTTCAAACTATTCTGATGAACTCACCAACCTAACCAACACTCTAACCTCTAAAAGATCCTGCTTCCTTGAAAAACAAATTAGGAGGCGGCCTCTTCCCTGAAACGTACAAAAATTGATCGTAGAGGCTCTTCCGAAGAATTCACGAATTAGAAAATATATAGGATCAAATAAAAGAGAAAACAAAAATCCAAAACCAGAACCTGATACAGATTGGCTCACATATGCGTTATGACAAAACTGTTTCTGAATGGTTGCGATTTATAGAAACAAAAATAAAGACCAAGTAGACTAATGTAATCAACCTCCGTTGGTACGAACCCTAATTCTTCAAAAGTTAAGTTGAGTTTTAGAACAGAGACGGGAAACACTCCCTTAAGCAGTTCTGATATAGGTTACTGTAAAGCGTTGCCACCAGTAAGAGGGGTTGTTTCCTTAGTCTTTGACAAGCTCCATCTTCACTCCTTTAGAGGTATGCTCTCAAGAGTTATTTTATAAAAGACCCTTTTGGTCATATAAAATATTTTTGCCTCTTGGCCTTAAGAAGCTCCAAGCTGTGCCACCTAGGCTGGACCTTCAGTACGGATATAACAACTCATGCAGGGAACTGGGTCGAGCAAGCCTTAGCAATTAACAGTAGACCTTGAAAGTACTATACAAAAAATACGAAAAAAACAAATTCTGTGTAATAAAATATTGTTTATATTGAAAGATTTATAGAACATGGAATAGCATAACCCTCTCTATCCTTTGCTAATTATTTGATCTCTCTTTTTGCTGATTGGAACAAAGGAAACATTGCCATAAAAAAATTAACCTACCTTCCGACCTGGGGCTGCATGGACTAGTTTTCGAAGCCCCAAATAAACACGACAAAGAAAAAGAAGACTTTTACTGTACAGGAAGCTTAACACATTTGTCGCGATTGCCTAGCTGGTGCAAATCTTTACTTTGGACATACAGTCACTAGAAAGCTTTGAAAAAATTACAGAACCTAACCTGAGTGACCCACCGGTGGGTCGCATCGCAACAAACGTGTTAAGGAATCTGTGAATATGACATATTTATCAGAGGGAGCAGAATTCTCCAAGATCCAAGACAGGGCTTCATGTATTGCATGTAGTTCACATTCTATTACCTGTTTTTATGGGTGAAGTTTCCAATTTAGTGTGACTTTTTGAAGGGACCACAACCGCAGCTGAGAGGAACAAATAGGCTCGGTAATTCGCAAACCATCTGTGAATATAGCAATGTAATTTGTAAACTTTGTATCCATTAGTTCATTATAGGTTTGGATAACTGATTGGGAGTTTAATAAAGACACAGAAGAAGGTAAAAATTCAGTTAGAATGCAATCATGCGTCCTGGATCAAGCAAGAAGTGGCAAGATTATTGGAGCTGCATTTGCAGAAGGAGTTAGGAAGTGAACTTTGGGAAAAATAGCTGTCACACTGGAGATGAAGGTGAGCTATAGGGAGGAAGAACCAATTTGAGAGGTATTTAACCTCTGAACCAGCTCAGAAGTGGCTACATTGAGAGGCAGCTGGAGCAGTCTACAGTAGTACCTGAATGCGATTTCTTATCGGAGTATAGCTAAAGGTGGAATGTCGGCCTCTATTTGAAGGGAAGTGATAGGAGTAGTTTTACGGCACCCAGTTGCAATGCGCAGGCATTGGTTCTGGATGCTGTTCAACTTACAGAGGTTACAGGGGGCTGCTGCTCCATATAATGGTGCTGTATAATCATGACGACTGCAAATGAGAGTTTTATACAGTTTTAGTAATACCTCACGGTCAGCACCCCGGTGCGTATGGCCTATTGATTCGAATATATTAAGAATTGGAATGGAGGTTTGTTTCAGGTAATTTATTTGAGGTTCTCATCGTAGGTGGAGAGCATCTAAAATTACTCCAAAATATTTATATTTTTGTTCAAGAATTAGAGGTTGTCTGCACAAGAAAATAGGGAGTGGAGTTACTCTTTTAATAGTGAAGTACATAGTTTTTGTTTTTGTACAATTTATTTTAAGGCCCCACTTTTGCGACCATGTACAGTATAAAGAGAATCTATTCGCATTTGATGTTTTTGGTTGTTACATGCAGGTCCTTGTGTGCTGTAAAAAAGATTAGGTCATCTACATATTCACTCGACTGTTTGAATTGGAATGTCAGACATCATTACGTTGAAAAGCATGGAGTACAACACACCACCCTGTAGAACATCGCTTTTAACTCTTCTTACGGAGGAGTAAGGGTCCTCAAAGTATATCTGGAAAGAGCGGTTCGTTAGGTACGAGTGAAGCCATCGTAGAATTGGCCTCCAAACTCCACACGAACCTAGCTTGTAGAGGACTCCTGTGGGTCAGACCTTATTAAATGCATTAGTTAAATCCAAAAAGAGACATAAAATTTCTCTCCTGGCAATTGCCGAACGAATAGCAGCTTCCAGACGAGCAACCTGAGTGACTGCCGCCAGCCGCTGTCTGAATCCCCCTGTGAATTTCTAAAGGCCCCATTTTGTTCCAAGTAAAATGTAAAGCGCTGAGCAATCATTCGTTCCATCAATTTTAGGAGGCAGGAGAGCAAGGATATGGGGTGGAAAGATTTAACAGTAGTTAAAGGTTTACAAGGTTTAGGAATAAGAATAATTAAAGCGAGCTGCCATGACCTTGGGATGACACCGGTACTAAGACTGCCACTGCACAAGTTGAGGAGCCATCCCCTATAAATAAATATCTAGTAAATTTTTCAAGTGCTCATTGCACACACGGTCCAATCCAGGAACAGTTTTCCTCAGGGGGGCCAGACTCCTATCTAATTCACCTGTAATAAATGGTTCATTTAAAAGGGACTGAACTAAACTACTCAAGGCAAGAGCAAGTGAAAGCAAAACAAATTGAGAGAATGGGGTTGGAAGTGGGGAACCAAGGGTTTTTTTCAAAATGGTCAGCCAGCCTATTGGCTTTAGAGACTGGGCCTGTTAAAATGGACTTCAGTGAAATGAAGGGTTGCGCTTTTTTAACAAAAGAGGTCTGAGGGCGTTTTATTTGTTTCCATACCAAGGATATTGATATTTCAGAATTAATTTTATTAGAGAAATTGACCCAAAATGCTTTCTTGGCACTTTTAATTTTGAACATTACTCTTGCTTGACAACGTTCATATTCTATTAAATTAATATTTGAAGGCTTGGATATCAGTGCTCTTTTTGCTTGTCGTTTTGCTTCCACTGCTTCTGCACATCTAGGGGACTACCACGTTTTATAAAAACGGGGAGATCTGTATTCCTTTGTTTGTTCAGAAGGTGTAACACCGGCTGATATCAAGTTTTTCCTAAACTCATCAAAACTCGGTTTTACATCTAATATCTTAGGCATTTCTGATTGTTGCAGTGCAGCAGATGTGTCCGCCCACTTCCCACTACCAAACCTCCAGGATGGAGGGGATCTGTATCTAACTGATGAAGGTTCTATTCCAATACATTTAACAATAGGATAATGATCACTGCCCACATCTTGTTTTATTGATATGGAAACAATAGGTTGCAGAACAGCTGAAAGGAAGGTAAGATCAATCGTAGTGAAGGAATTTTGATAGACATTAAAGTAAGTGGGTAGAGAAGGACGAGTAAGCGCAGCAAGAGAAGGATTATTTCGTAGGATTTGTTCTAGGTTTTATTCCGGTGGTGTTTGGTGACTTAGCTGGTTTTCACAGTGGATTGTGGGCATTAAAATCTCCCACTATGACGTGGGTGGGTGGTAGTTGGTCAAAGTAGTGTAGGAATTCTATGGTGATGATTGTTTTATTGGGGTTATAGATGCATAGAATTGAGAGAAAAGAACTATTTTACTTGCACAGCGTTATACCCAAGATTTCTAGAAATCCTTGATTGAGAAGAGTGAGGTGTAGTTTTGTGGATGTTATGTCTGATCTTACTAGAATTGCAATCCCTCCACCAATCCCTCCAAATTGCTCAGTTTGTTTGAAAGGTTTCTGCAATTCCACTGTAAGATCTTTAGTTTTCTGTTTCCAGATATTTTGAAAGTTTATTTGTAGGTTTAATGCTGTGCGTTGTGCGAGAATGTTTTTAGTGGTATGTAAGGATCTATTCTCGGTTGCTGAGGATGAAATTTAGGCATTAGTCTCGTGTTTTTTCTTGGGTTTGGTCCTCCTAGGATGGGGGAAGGTGTCACTTGAGTGGTTGGCAAGTCAAGAGAGGTCATTCAGTTAGACGGGTCAGAGCAAGAATTATGTTGAGGTTATTCTGTAGACGATCTTTCATTGTTAGCAAAAGTGTTCAGCAATTGAGACTTGAAAGTATTTATAGCAATTTAACTTATTGAATCTTTCAGATTCAAATCCTCATCTTGAGTGACAGCTGCAAGTGTTCTTGCCAACAATTCTACTAATTGGGTTACAGTGACATTTGGAGATGCTGGAGCAATAAGTTCATCTCCAGTCTGAGTTGTTGTTGTTGTTTGCCTAGTGGGTGATCCAGGAGGGGAACTTAGGGGTGCGGGAGAGGCTCAGGGGGGGGGGGCACACAGGAAGAGGAAAGTTGGTTGAGAGAGAAGGGACACTGGAGAGGAAGGTTGCCGTGGACACCGGGTCCAGCCAGAGGTCCAGAGGGGTAAGGTGGGGTGGGGTGGGGTGTTGGGGTAGCTGAAGAGGTGGCTGGTGGTCTGGTCCGGGGTGCCACACGCAGAACACGTGGGATCCTGCACTGCTCCTATTTGGGCCTGATAAGAGTTTAGGGCTCTGTTGTGGCCCAATTGGAGTTGGGACAAGAATGCAGATGGATCTAGGAAGGGATCGCTCTTGTTCAGAGATGGGGGGACAGTTGGAGGACCCTGTTGGGGCCTGCTGCAGAGATGGCCTGCTGAACTGCTGAGGAGTGCAGGGAATTTAATTATTGCTATAGGTGGAGGGAAGGCAGACCCAGTTTGGAGACAGAAGGTGAGCTATGGAGGTTAGGAAGCGGGATTGGAGTGTATATTTCATGCTGCGAGGGCCATGTTGGGTGACTGTGAGGTAGTTGGGGTGGTGAAGGCGATGGGAGCTCAGGGGTACTGGGAGCAGAGAAGGAAGAGGTGGTCGGCTACAGGAAGAACCTCCGTCTCCCTGTGAAAGTGCTAGATGGAAGCCATTTTGTGGGATATGGAGGCTATTCGAAGGGCGGCGTTTTGGATTGTTCAGAGTTTCGCTATGGATGAGGAAGAAGCGTTAGAGCACCAAATGGGAGATGCATAGGGGACTTTTGAGTTGATGAGGGCCTTGTATATGTGGGTGATGGTTTCTTTTTATTGGCCCCAGGAGGAGCCAGTAAGGGCTTTTAGGATATTTAACCTATGCCGAGCCCTCTCACAGATTGTATTTATGTGGGGAAAAAGGTGGATTGGGGATCAAAGATGATTCCCAGGATTTTTGGGGACCGACAGTGTGTTAAGTCGGTCCCCTCTCAGGTGACACGAGGGTTGGTGCAAGACTGGTGGGTGTCAGAAGTGAAAAGGGAGGATTGGGATTTGGCTATTGAAACTGTGAAGCCCTTTTGTTGGGTCCATGTGGTGGCGTTAAAGGAATGGGTGGAGAGGATAGCGGAAGTATCAGGGATTTTGATTGTTGTTGCTAGTGCTGGGAAGTTGTCAGCGTATGAGGTGATGGGAGGTGTAGTGGAAGGGTAGTCGGATACAAATAGGTTGAATAGTGCTGGGAATATAACAGAACCCTGGAGGACGCCCGCTAGGACGGGTCTGGAGGAGGAAAGGTGGTGGTGGTAGGAACATTTGGCTGATCTGATTTTGAGGTAGTAGACCAGCCAGCGGATTATGTGGTGATTGAGGGGAAGAGGGGGAGAGAAGAGATTTGGGAGATGAGTTGAGGGTGGGGGACGGTGTCAAAAGCTTTGGAAAAATCTATAACTATGATAGTTGTGCGGAGGGGAGAATGGTGCTGGTTGAAACCAACAGCTATAGTGTGACTTAGGGAAAGTAGGGCGGAGGTGGTGGAGTGAAAGGGGCGGAAACCGTTTTGGGAGTCAGAGAGAGGGATGGCTGCCGTCAGATGAGGTAGGAGCAAACGTTCCAGTACGTTGACGGCAGGACAGAGGAATGAGATGGGGAGGTAGAAAGAGCTGAGAGAAGCTGGCTTGCCAGGCTTGGAGATTGTAATGATGATGGCTGTTTTCCAAATGGAAGGGATAGTGGTGTGGGAGACGGAGAGATTGAAGATAGTAGGAAGATAAGTTATGCCTGAGAGGCCGAAGTGGCGGATATCAAGTATGGTGAGGTTGTCGGGACCGGCTGCGGTGGAAGTGCCGGACTTTTTGATGGCCTTCTTTGTTTGGTCGGCAGTGAAAGGAGGGAAGGATCGGTTTAAGGGGTGGAGTTTGTCGATAGATCTAAAGATCTTGCGGGATGATTTGTTACGTCGTAATGAGGGACAATTGTGAATTGGCGGCGGAAGGATTGAGCTATAATGGGGTTAAACGTAGGGTGACGTAGGAGCAACGTTTGCAGAAATCTGTCATGCACTCCATCCTGTCCAAGTGCTTTATTTTATACCTGCCTTGCCGCATACCTATAGGAGAGCTTTTAAATTTGTCTAACTTTTTCTACTTCCATAGCTTCCCTGATTTTGGGACAACCTCCATAATTTGTAGTGTGGTTACCACTGTAATTGCAACAGAGGCTCCGATTTGGGGAGGGACAATCTTTCCTATTGTGGGTACCACTGCACACAACACATCGGGGGCATCTCTACAAATTACAGCACTGTGTCTAAACATTAGACACCGAAAACACTGCCATGGCTTACCTATCTGTGTACTTACTCGGTACTGCTAGTATCCTTTGTAATACCTTTGTATATACGCTCAACTGTCACTTCTTCAAAGCAAGTATCAATCAGTGCTTCGGTGAATTCCTCATTGCTGGTGTCCTCCCCGAAAGGCCCGATCACTCCCACTGAAGTGGTTTGGTTGGCTGGCAGGCGACACTTGACCTTCTATGCTTCAATCTCTGGAACACTAAGAAATGGTGAAACATCTTCACAATGTTTTTTCACCGTGAAAAACAGAATTTTTCTATCTAGATTTTTTTTAATGTTGGCGATTCCTTCCTTCCCAAAGGCAGAATTGGCCAGAGCCTTGCTAAGTGCCAAATCATTGGCAAGGAACTTTCTGTTGTGGAGGCACCCTCCATATTGGGTTTGACCAATATATTGTTGGCATTAGTTGGGTTAGTGCTCCGCGACATTTTTCCACCAGTGCGCTGAGCTGGAGTAATGAATTACCCTTGTTCAGGTGAAAACCAATTAAAACTATGGACCTCTAAATTCAGATTTTTTTGGGATTAATTTCAATAGAATGAGCTGGTATGGGGGACAGAGAAAGCTCCTGGCCATCCAGTAACTCCCCAGTGTTCCCGATTTGTGGGCAGAGGCCATCTGATATGATAATTTGACTTGAAGATAGGGTTCAAAAGGAGTAGGGGAATTATTTATTAATAGATAGGGGTAATAAGAATGTGTTGACAGATAAAGAAAAATATAAATAAATATTTGGATGCTGAAAACTGGATATAGTTTTCAGCTGATTCTCACCAAAGAGCCGAACGATACACCATCAGCTTGCAGATCCTCGTTTATCCTCAACGCAATCAGCCACATTCCCTAAGATTGGTTGATTGGTAGAACTGGAGCCCTCCAAAAAGGCTCCAAATAGGCTTCTGGCAAGTGTAGTGACACTTAGCCCACTAGCCTGGATTCCAGTAACTGCGCTGCAACTTAGGTTCTTGTCAAAGATTTCTGTTTCTCTGTAAAAGTTCACAAAACTCATATCAGTATAAGTTCAGGAGATCCTCCAACCTTCCCAGAGTAGACAGGAGCTGGGTCAAGACTCAAATGATGCGGAGCTACACTCCAGGCGAGTAGTCACCACCACCGAAAACATTCTTTAAATTGAACTACAGGCCAAGGCATTGAATCAATCATTTCAGTTGGTGACGCTGTGCTGAGTAGCGGTCACAGTTCAGAAGAAAATGTTCCACTTCCTCAACCGGTTTACATCGGCAGAAAAGCAACTCCAGCAGCTGAAAACGATGCAAATGAGCTGCTACGCCCGCATGACCCAGTCGCAGACAGCTGATGCCACAATCAACCCAGTGGCACTGGTGTTCTCTTCTCACTGGGGTAGCTGGGGATTCAATGTGTATGGCCAAAAATCGGCCTTTACCAGACGACTCCATTAATTGGAACCAGTTCTGCCTACAGTACTCCGAAGAACTGTTAGAGAGCTGTTTGATTGACTCATCATAGCACAGGACTGGTAAGTCCAAACTGTCTTGTTATTTGCGTTACTCATGACAGCTGCTCGATCCGCAGCCTCATTTCCCTCATATGCTGCAGTGTCCCAGTACCCATTAGGAGCATAGTTTCGAAACTTTTTGTCTTTGAGATGCTAACTTCTGGATATCATACACAATGTGGCGGTAATTAGGGTTCCAGATATTTTTCAACAGGTAAAGCCTGACTGAGAGTCTGACAGAATAACAATGTCATGTCTTTGTTATGTAGAGCAGGGTGTTTGTTGGCAAAATTCAAGGCTTAGTGAATTCCAAACAGTTCTGCCTTCAATACTGTATGAGCTGCAATTACATTCCAACCCACTGTTTGGGTCAATGTAGGCACAAACAATGCTGCTGCTGTGGAACCTGATGCCTACTTTGAGCCATCAGTGAAAATTTGAGTGAATCCACAATATTTTGCATTTAAGTCCTCTTGCATAATAGCTTCATTTACTACCTTTTGCCCATAGTATGTTGTTCTACATGGAGCATCGACTAAGATGAAATCTGGAAAGTTACTCCAAGGCGTCACTGGAGACAGGGTTCCCGTTCGGACTCTACGTGGGATAGGGGTTTTCATTGAGACTAAGACTTGCCTGGCTTGGGTCTGAAAAACTGTTTGTTGCCCTTTCCTTGCCAGTCCAAGTTGCTTCAGCGTATATTCAAGGTTCCTCTATTCATGAGGCGGACATAACAGCGATCTGTCAGCAATTGAAGCCGCAGCTCCAGTGGGGATATCCTTGACTCCATCTCCAGGGACATAACTGGGCTGGTTTTCCTCACTCCTAACATGCTGCATAACGCCGTATTTTGAATAACAGTAAGTTTTTTGAGACTGCTTGACCGAAGCATTCCCCAAGCTGGTCATCCGTATTCTAATTTGCTTCTGATGAATGCAACATACACTCGTCAAAGGAGTACGCGAGATGCATCTGTAATGAATCGCATTGCTCCACTACAAGCGAGCGTCACAACGAGGCTAGCTGTTGGGACAGAAGAAGGGAATCCCGAGCGAGGCTAGCTGTCATGCTGACAATGCTGACAATGAGCGGTCACGCTCAGGCAGCAGTGCCCTGCCGACAGCCCTATATAATGGGGCTGCAGTGCTCGGCGACACAAGATATTCAATGGAGAGCTTATCTCTCCCACTTGTGTAGAGTGGGAGTGACGAGCTGAAGATATTCAATGTGAAGTCAACATACCCCAGGGATAGACCCCAACCACTTGATATATGTGCGCACAGCGCTCATTTCTTTTCCCTCCTAGTATCCCTTTCCGTTTCGCCCCTTTACTTAGGTACACCCTGTGCCAAACTCTCTCTCAAACCTTTCCTATTGGCACCAACCGACCGACCAGCGACACAGAACTTGAGTTCTCGCGACCTCTGAAGGGGGAGGAGGGTCATCTCTCCTGCTCGTCAGAGTGGGAGAGATGAGTGCAAGATATTCAATGGAGAGCTTATCTCTCCCACTTGTGTAGAGTGGGAGTGACGAGCTGAAGATATTCAATGTGAAGTCAACATACCCAAGGGATAGACTCCAACCGCTTGATATATGTGCGCACAGCGTTCATTTCTTTTCCCTCCTAGTATCCCTTTCTGTTTCATCCCTTTACTTAGGTACACCCTGTGCCAAACTCTCTCTCAAACCTTTCTTATTGGCACCGACCGACCGGCGACACACTCTTCACCAAGAGCCTCCAAAGTCAACATATCCACCAAGAACTCTCATCACATGAACAACCCAACACACAGCCAACGGCAGAGCACAAGAAACCAACCATCCTGTCTGCGGACGGGATGGGCTTAAACAATCCACGCACTAACAAGAAGTGCTCGGGCTCCAACTCGACACGTACTTCAACTCTATACGTCATGGTACCCTGCCGACAAGACATGTATAAAGAAGAATCAAGAACTAATATCATATTCAAATGCTATATACTAAGTATTAAACTCATTCTGCCTTTAATAGCCTTTTCTCCTATTGGGTTCCTCGACAGTCCCTTACTCCCTCAGGTGCTCACTCCGAGTAAGATAAAGATATTCAATGTCTGCTCGGAGATAAGAGATGTCTGAGGGTTGAGACTGGAGAGTGATAATAACAAGATCACAACACATCCCAGCGTGCTGCTGGCAGGGCTCGAGCAACTTGTATTCTTTTGCGAAGGTCCCCCACCAGATTTCCAATATGAGCTGCAGAGGTCAGTCTCGGGGCGTCAGAGACAATCCCCAACACCCTCTGGTAAGTTACATTTCTCACCACTGAATTGTTCAGTAACAGTATTGCATCAGGTATGCTGCGTTTCTTGGAGAAGATTTGTTGTGAACATCTGCTGGGTTCACCATCAGTTTCCATTTTTTAAACCAGGGTGCTAGAATGTCCAAGTACCTTTGGAGGCGAGCTCTCACTTCTGTTAGGAAGTAACCTTTTGAGAGTATGGTGATATCATCTGCATATATGATTAGTTGTACTCCATCAGTAACTGGATGGTCTGACAACATGATGTTGAAAAGCAGCGGGCTAAGAACTGCTCCCTGTGGGAGTTCCCATGTGATAGGCACACCCTCTGATTGCACTGCCCCCAAACGCACAGAAGCGGTTCGCCCCATAATTTTCTCTGAATCATACGTTCTACTAGTTTGTCAATACGCGAGAGCAGGCATATAGGTCTATAGGAAGAAACTTGTTCTGGACCCTTTCCAGGTTTCAAAATTGGGAGCCATATTCCCCTCTTCCATTCTGGTGTGACACACAAAGTATAGAGGCTTGTGTTATAAACACATTGCAATTCCTTTTTCCACCGTAGGAGCAACTTTTGCAAAAATCTATCATACACTCCATCCCATCCTGGTGTTTTATTTTTGAGTACTGACAGAGAAAAATTTAATTCTTCCATGGTAAGACATGAGAATTCCTTTGACTCTTCTGTCTCAAAGTAGTTGGCATTATTACCCCGTATGCTCTCGTCACTTTCCGTGGTAGCTGTGGTCGGACTCTGTCTCTTGAAGTGATGGAAAAAATTGTTGTTTATTCTAATGCAGTTGCATATGGCCCTCCAACTGGATAGTTGGGCACGCTTATCCTCCCACTGATGCTTCGGATGCACCGCGAGACTGATGCGCTGGCAGTAGAACAAGTGAGAACACCCACATACTCGGCAAAACTATTTCGTTTTTTGAGTAGAATGGTTCTCTTTGCTGCCGCTTCAAGGCGTTTGCATCTTATTAGATTTTCTTGTGAAGGGCAGTGAAAGAGTTATCCCTTAGCACGTCTGCGCTGAGCTGCTACTCTTGAACAGGCTGCATCCCAACAAGGAGTAGCTCTGGAGATTCCAGTTCTGCCAGTTGACATAGGCACAGACTTTTCTACATCAGAGTTTATGGCACCCAGTAGGAAGTCGTTGCCCATAATAGCACTGCACGGGCCGACATGTGTTTGGTCTATGTGAGCATTCAAGTGTGACGTCCACTTTGTCCAGCCAGCAATCCAAGTTTCGAATTCTGTGCTGCCCCCATGGGAAGCCTCACTGGAACTACTCCTAAGGTGTAGCTCACTATAAAGTGGTCACTTTCAAGATCTGACCCAGTTCTCACTTCACTGGTCCGCACCAAGTTATGAGTAACAAAAAATAAGTCCAGTGTTTGTTGTTCCTACTCTTCTGTCTAGGTAGGGGGTAATCATTGTTTATTATACCTACTGGAAAGGTATCCAGCATCTCCTCCAAGGCTCGACCTGCAGGCTTAGTTCGGGGTCGTTCATCATAGAGAGGTAAATGTGCATTAAAGACCCCAAGAAAAAGGAATGCATGGTTTAGCGTTTGTAGGTAATGTTTGAGTTTTGAAAGTGGGAAGGGTTGATTAAGATTGTACACATTTATGATGTCTATGAGGCCTGAAACTGTGTTCAAGGTTACTCCCTGCAGCTCCAGGCTCCCATCAAACGGCTCCAGTCTTAAAGAGTGAAATGGGATATCCAGCATAACCAATATGGCCAGGCCTCCTCCTCTCACTCCACGCACTCGTGGACACCAAGTTGCCACGTATCCCACAACGTTGGGTTTTGGTGAAGTATCCGTCAGCCATATCTCAGACACACAACTTCTTGTTTGGTTGCATAAGTGTTTAATTTTAATTCTGATAATTTAGAGGAAATTCCATTGGAATTAAAGTGAATAACATCCATCTCTCTTGTTTCATTTTGTTGTCTGGTCAAATATTGGTTACTGGAATAGGTAACCATTACATAAGGGTATTGCACTGCTGGTTGGGTTTTGTCTCTTGCTGTCTTGTCCTGACCCTTGCCAGCTTTGGTATTGACGTCCGTTTTATTTTCCCCCGTGCATACCTCTGGGTCCTCGCAGATGTAGCTTGAGGAGGTCTTGCCTCTAGTGCTGAATCCTGACATTCTGATGCTGTTATGTTCTTACTTGGGGATTTGTTCTCTTGGTTTCTGCAACTAGCAATTATTAGTTCTGAGTACTGAGTTCCAAAATGATTGCGGACCATTCCTGCCAACAGCAATTAGCGCTGGGGTGGTTGCTCCTTTTGCATGTTAGCTAGAATTAGCTCACTAAGTAAGAAAGAAACTTTACTGAGTATTATGTGGGAAACCTCTGCGATCGCTGATTCCATCTTGTTTTGTAGTTCCGAGCTTAGCCTCTGTATCACTCTAGGTCCCATCTCCCTGCCCATTTCTGTAAATTGGTGCTCCAGCTTTTTACCCAAAGATGCTACACTTTTTGATATAATTTCAGCACATTCTGTAGCTGTTGTCATTTGTGGGGAAGGTTTCTTTGCTGGCTGAGTAATATTACTGCTGGAGTCCTCTCTTGAATACCACTCAGCTGAAAATTCTGGCTTGTGGATGGCAGATCGTCCAAGCACTGAACTACAGAGCAGTAGAGTGAGCTGTTGGAGGCTGTTTAGGGGAGAGCTTCTGCATCTGACCATAGATAGAATCCACCTGACTGGTGAATATCCACCATGACTTCTTGGTCAGTTAGGTCATTCTGGTTTCCTTTGTGATTCCCCTGAATATTGTGTTGTGATCCCACGATGATTGAGCTAATTATAAGAATTGTTAAATTTTGTTTCTTCATAGATGGTGCTTTAGTGCCATGTGTTTTCATCACTTTGTGATGAAAGCCCACTTTGGCTGCTTCAAAACCCACTCCAGAGCGCTACAGCTCCTGCATAACTGCTGCATTTCTAATAGCCGGATATTCTTTAAAGATTGCTATATGGGCCTGATGGCAGTTTGCACATTTTAATTGTTAATTCTCATAGCTTAAATGCCACTAGATTATTCTGTTTGTTTGCTCAAATGTGGCTCTTTTGTATTACTTTAAATGGGGAGTTACCAATGCCTTGTGCTAATGCCACTGGGTCGGTAGTACAGGTGCGAGCGTCCCTTCCAATTGGGCCCACCAGAATCACTTTCCTGTCTTCTGATCGCATGATCTTTGTTACATTGAAGTTAAAATTTGGCTTGAAAACTCTGTCTTTTTCTTCTTTCTCTTTCCCAGAGTTTGATTGCACATTACTGCTAGCATCTGCTCTATCAAAACTTGAGTTTCTGTTCATCCCTGAATGGCACAAATAATTGTCACCGGATCTTTCTTTCTCATTACATTCTGCAGTCTGCACTCGTCTACATCTTCTTCTTTCCTCCTTCCTGGATCTCACTTTCTTCAACTGGTTTTTCTTTTCCGAGAATTTCTTACAGTTTTCCACTCCCCATCCTGCTCGTCCTCCATAGCACTTTCATCAATATCTGATGCACACGCAACCCATTCTAAAAGATCTTCAAGTTCCTTTTCTGCGTCATGAAGCATAGTAGCATATCCTTCCACCTTTAGCTTTTCCCGGTGGCACACTTGCCTTGAACCACCGGGAAACAATCCCAAAAGTAGAGTTTTTGGGGCTGTTTTTACTGTTTTTGTTATTTTCAGCTCTATTTACTTTCAACGCAACATTTAGCACATTTCCTGCAAAGTCACCCATCGGTGGGTCACTCAGGTTAGGTTCTGTAATCTTTTGAAAGCTTTCTAGGGACTATGTGTAGAAAGTAAAGATTTGCACTGAGTAGGCAATCGCAGGAAACGTGTTAACAGTAGAGTATACTAAACTGAAATAGCGTTGGCGACACCTGCTTCATGACACAGAAAAGGAACTTGAAGATATTTTAGAATGGGTTGCGTGTGCTTCAGATATTGATGAAAGTGCTATGGAGGACGAACAGGATGGGGAGTGGAAAACTGTAAGAAATTCTCGGAAAAGAAAAGAAAAACCAGTTGAATAAAGTGAGGTCCAGGAAGGAGGAAAGAAGAAGATGTAGACGAGTGCAGACTGCAGAATGTAATGAGAAAGAGAGATCCGGTGACAATTATTTGCGCCCATCAAGGATGAACAGAAACTCAAGTTTTGATAGAGCAGATGCTAGCAGTAATGTACAATCAAACTCTGGGAAAGAGAAAGAAGAAATAGACAGAGTTTTCAAGCCAAATTTTAACTTCAATGTAACAAAGATCATGCGATCAGAAGACAGGAAAGTGGTTCTGGTGGGCCCAATTGGAGCGGACGCTCGCACCTTTACTACCAACCCAGTTGCATTAGCACAAGGCATTGGTAACTCCCCATTTAAAGTAATACAAAAGAGCCACATTTGAGTAAACAAACAGGATAATCTAGTGGCATTTGAGCTATAAGAATTAACAATTGAAATGTGCAAACTGCCATCAGGCCCATATAGCAATCTTTAAAGAATGTCCGGCTATCAGAAATGCAGCAGTTGTGCAGGAGCTGTAGCGCTCTGGAATGGATTTTGAAGCAGCCAAAGTGGGCTTTCATCACAAAATGATGAAAACACATGGCACTAAAGCACCATCTATGAAGAAACAAAATTTAACAGTTCCTATAATTAGCTCAATCATCGTGGGATCACAACACAATATTCAAGGGAATCGCAAAGGAAACCAGAATGACCTAACTGACCAAGAAGTCATGGTGGATATTCACCAGTCAGGTGGATTCTATCTATGGTCAGATGCAGAAGCTCTCCCCTAAACAGCCTCCAGCAGCTCACTCTACGGCTCTGGAGTTCAGTGTTTGGACGATCTGCCATCCACAAGCCAGCATTTTCAGCTGAGTGGTATTCAAGAGAGGACTCCAGCAGTAATATTACTCAGCCAGCAAAGAAACCTTCCCCACAAATGACAACAGCTACAGAATGTGCTGAAATTATATCAAAAAGTGTAGCATCTTTGGGTAAAAACCTGGAGCACCAGTTGACAGAAATGGGCAGGGAGATGGGATCTAGAGTGATACAGAGGCTAAGCTCAGAACTACAAAACAAGATGGAATCAGCTTTCGCAGAGGTTTCCCACATAATACTCAGCAAAGTTTATTTCTTACTTAGTGAGCTAATTCTAGCTAACATGCAAAAGGAGCAACCACCCCAGCACCAATTGCTGTTGGCAGGGATGGTCTGCAATCATTTTGGAACTTAGTACTCTGAACTAATAATTACTAGTTGCAGAAACCAAGAGAACAAATCCCCAAGTAAGAACATAACAGCATCAGAATGTCAGGATTCAGCACTAGAGGCAAGACCTTCTCAACCTACATCTGCAAGGACCCAGAGGTATGCACGGGGGAAAATAAAACGGACGTCAATACCAAAGCTGGCAAGGGTCAGGACAAGACAGCAAGAGACAAAACCCAACCAGCAGTGCAATACCCTAATGTAATGGTTACCTATTCCAGTAACCAATATTTGACCAGACAACAAAATGAAACAAGAGAGATGGATGTTATATACTTTAATTTCAATGGAATTTCCTCTAAATTATCAGAATTAAAATTAAACATTTATGCAACCAAACAAGAACTTGTGTGTCTGAGACATGGCTGACAGATACTTCACCAAAACCCAGCTTTGTGGGATACATGGCAACTTGGTGTCCACGAGTGCGTGGAGTGAGAGGAGGAGGCCTGGCCATATTGGTTATGCTGGATATCCCATTTCACTCTTTAAGACTGGAGCCTTTTGATGGGAGCCTGGAGCTGCAGGGAGTAACCTTGAACACAGTTTCAGGCCTCATAGACATCATAAATGTGTACAATCTTAATCAACCCTTCTCACTTTCAAAACTCAAACAGTAACTACAAACGCTAAACCATACATTCCTTTTTCTTGGGGACTTTAATGCACATTTACCTCTCTATGATGAACGATCCCGAACTAATCCTGCAGGTCGAGCCTTGGAGGAGATGCTGGATACCTTTCCAGTAGGTATAATAAACAATGATTACCCCCTACCTAGACAGAAGAGTAGGAACAACAAACACTGGACTTATTTTTTGTTACTCATAACTTGGTGCGGACCAGTGAAATGAGAACTGGGTCAGATCTTGAAAGTGACCTCTTTACAGTGAGCTACACCTTAGGAGTAGTTCCAGTGAAGCTTCCCATGGGGGCAGCACAGAATTCGAAACTTGGATTGCTGGCTGGACAAAGTGGACGTCACACTTGAATGCTCACATAGACCAAACACATGTCGGCCCGTGCAGTGCTATTATGGGCAACGACTTCCTACTGGGTGCCATAAACTCTGATGTAGAAAAGTCTGTGCCTATGTCAACTGGCAGAACTGGAATCTCCAGAGCTACTCCTTGTTGGGATGCAGCCTGTTCAAGAGTAGCAGCTCAGCGCAGAAGTGCTAAGGGATAACTCTTTCACTGCCCTTCACAAGAAAATCTAATAAGATGCAAACGCCTTGAAGCGGCAGCAAAGAGAACCATTCTACTCAAAAAACGAAATAGTTTTGCCGAGTATGTGGGTGTTCTCACTTGTTCTCCTACCAGCGCATCAGTCTCGCGGTGCATCCGAAGCATCAAAACAAACAAAAACCAAAACGTATATTTCCAATAAAGTTGGTACATAAGAAATGTAACAGCATTGGTTTTTAAAAATGCCCTATCATAAAATCCTTAAGTGGTAGGTATTCTATGCGTAGTATCATAGATGATAGAACAGCTGTACCTACGGGTATACGTAAACATTCACATCACGCAATGAACGTTAAATATACATGGGGGAACAAACGAAACTTCGCTTTTTCAATGATGACTTAAGAGGTAATCATTGATGATACATATAAATTCTGACGTGGTAGGTATTATACGCATTTTAGGTGATAAGCAAAATATTTTCTTTAGGTACAGATTAGATTTGACATCATTACATTTAACTGAATTGGAAATTTAACATCCGAGAAAGACCATAAAAGGAAAATTATGAGAGCGAAAACTTAAAACATAAAGTTGTGATTGTTATTAAATTGAAATTGTAATTTCTAATTACTGGTTGACCGTATGGTATGGCTTGCTGATGATCGATTTAATTTAATCATTATTACAGTTATCTGTAAGCACCGTCTTTAATATGAACGGGCGTTACGTATCAGAGAAAGAGAGTAAAAAAAATAAAATATAACAGTGAATGTGTCAAATTTTCAATACTTAGATGTTGATATAGATAAGAAAAGCTGTAATAGACTAAAGTTCTGAGGTTTCACAGTCACTTATTGTAGCAAAGCAATTACTGACATTGACGGATAAATTTTTTGATTATGCATTCGATAAGTAAAAAAATAACGTAAAAAATTACATT
>VCRD01000408.1:76486-88195 GCA_006783055.1 Trinorchestia longiramus | reverse complement strand
ATATATATATATATATATATACATGCACATACCTAAACATATACATATCCATATACATACATACACACATACGCACAAATGCATACGTACATGCACATATCACATGTATGTACATACACACACATACACATATGCACATATATGCATATGTATATATACACCTAAATGCCTCGGAAGAAGAATAATCTGAAGAGTAAACACTAATTTATATACAATTCTATTTAGTTTTAGGCAAAACACAATTTATTATCTATCAAGAATTTTTTTTTTGTGCTCTATGAAAATTAAACCTTTCTAACATGTTAACATTTATCAGGTTAAAAAAGCGCGAATTTATAAGCCTGAAATATAACAGAAACAAAAAAAAGTAATAAGTGAAAAAATCCCGGTTTTTGATAAAATTAAATTAGTCGATTTGACTACAGAGCTGAGGAATTATAGCTCGAGTTTGACATATACGTATGTTTCCTTTGAATATTGTTAGCATTATTTCAGTTTATACTTAAGTTGTGTGACACAAACACATGGTAGACACTTATATGGAGCATGTTTCGTTACTAAGTTAATTTTGTTTAATCATGCATAGGAGCTAAGATTTCTGTATTTGTTTGCTACTTTGATATGCAAAAATGTTGTGTCACGTTTTTTTTTTAAATTATTAATTGATTGGTTTTTCTTCACATGCGTGGGCAGTTTATTCCAAAGCAATGCACCTGAAATTGAAAGAGCCCTTTGTCCAGCATCGGACGAGCGGAAACTGATGTTAACATCGTGTCGTCGATCAGGTTTCACACCCTTGGTAGTGGGTGAATAGAATTTAACAACGTTGGCAGAACTTTGAGGGCGATATTGTAGAGAGGAAAATAAGTATTTGACCCTATGAATGTTTTCTTTGTTCTATCGGGGTCCAGTTAAGCTTTTCCATGAGAGGTGTTCCATGATCGTTCTTTCTGAAATTTCCTTTGCGTACTACTTTAGCAGCAAAATTCATACATTTTTGTAGCTCTTTTTGAAGTCCTTTAGGTATATCTCCCCAGACCAAGTCACAGTAGTCAAAGCGGGATAACACCAAAGATTGGATAGCTAATAATCTAGTTTTTTCGTCAAGCATGTTCTTCACGCGGTGAAGGAACATCAATGTACCGTTAATTTTGCTGCATGTTTTCTCCACGTGGGATGTGAAAGACATGTTTTGATCAAACCAGACGCCTAAATTTTTTACTTTTCCTACTGGTTCAATAATGTCATTTCCTAACGTTAAAGTTAAATTCGGGAGCTTTTTTATTGTGTTCTTGGAACCAAAAATGATGCACTGTGTCTTGCTTGCGTTAAGTTTGAGACCATTTTGGTCGTACCATGATTTTACGTGTTTTAAAAGTATTTCAGCATTTGATTTTGTCTGAGATAGTTTGGCCGGCGCGCTTGTCATTGCAATTTGTACGTCATCTGCGTACATAGAAATTTTCTTGTTTGACGGCATGGATGGAAAATCATTGATAAAAATCGAGAACAGAAGTGGACCGAGAATAGAACCTTGTGGAACACCGAAATCGTTTTGTATGGGTGATGAAATTGTGTTTTCTAGTTGGACTGCGTGAGAGCAGTTTGCTAGATAGCTCTGAAACCACTGTGTGGCGATGCCTAAGTTAGATATTTTCTTCAGAAGCCGTTTATGTTCAACACTGTCGAAAGCTTTGGAGAGATCAAGCAAAAGCAAGAGAGAGACGTTCTTAGTGTCAATGTCACTGTATATTTTCTCGGTGATGTTAAGCAGCGCATCTTGAGTGCTGGTATGTTTTCTGTAAGCATACTGGTTTGGATGAAGTGAGTTAGATTTGTCCAAATGTGTTGAGAGTTGGTTAGATATTACTTTTTCTAGTATTTTGGATAAGACTGGTAGAAGGCTAATTGGCCTGTAATTTGATGCAGTATTGACACCTTCTTTATGCAGCGGTTTGATTATAGAATGTTTCCACTGATCCGGGAATTTGTTTGTCGCAATAGAAGTATTGATTATCAAATGAAGCAATGGTGCTGTAAAAATGAAACTGTCTTTGATGTATTGAAGGCTTATGTTGTCATGCCCAACTGCCTTGGTATTTTTCAACGAATATAAGATTCTGCGTATTTCATGTAGACTAACTGGATTTGATTTCCATGTGTTAGTTGTATTTAGTAATTGAGCAGGATTAAGGCTAACATCAACAGGTTTCTGTGTAGTAAATTTGGATACTTCGTCGAAGACTTTTGCTCCGACTTCAGAGAAGAAAGTATTGAAATTGGTGGCTGTTTCCAATGGATTTTCGAATTTCTTCTCTTCTTTTATGTCTTTGTACTGTGCTATTTCTTCAATGGTGGGAGGACAAGCGTGCCCAACTATCCAGTTGGAGAGCCATATGCAACTGCATTAGAAAAAACAACAATTTTTTCCACTTCAGGAGACATAGTCCGACCACAGCTACCACGGGAAGTGACGAGAGCATCCGGGGTAATAATGCCAACTACTTTGAGACAGAAGAGTCAAAGGAATTCTCATGTCTTACCATGGAAGAATTGAATTCTTCTCTGTCAGTACTCAAAAATAAAACACCAGGACGGGATGGAGTGTATGATAGATTTCTGCAAAAGTTGCTCCTACGGTGGAAAAAGGAATTGCAATGTGTTTATAACACAAGCCTCTATACTGGGTGTGTCACACCAGAATGGAAGAGGGAAATATGGCTCCCAATTTTGAAACCTGGAAAGGGTCCAGAACAAGTTTCTTCCTATAGACCTATATGCCTGCTCTCGCGCATTGACAAACTAGTAGAACGTATGATTCAGAGAAAATTATGCGGCGAACCGCTTCTGTGCGTTTGGGGGCAGTGCAATCAGAGGGTGTGCCTATCACATGGGAACTCCCACAGGGAGCAGTTCTTAGCCCGCTGCTTTTCAACATCATGTCGTCAGACCATCCAGTTACTGATGGAGTACAACTAATCATATATGCAGATGATATCACCATACTCTCAAAAGGTTACTTCCTAACAGAAGTGAGAGCTCGCCTCCAAAGGTACTTGGACATTCTAGCACCCTGGTTTAAAAAATGGAAACTGATGGTGAACCCAGCAAAGGTTCACAACAAATCTTCGCCAAGAAACGCAGCATACCTGATGCAATACTGTGACTGAACAATTCAGTGGTGAGAAATGTAACTTACCAGAGGGTGTTGGAGATTGTCTTTGACGCCCCGAGACTGACCTCTGCAGCTCATATTGGAAATCTGGTGGGGGACCTTCGCAAAAGAATACAAGTGCTGCGAGCCCTGCCAGCAGCACGCTGGGATGTGTTGTGATCTTGTTATTATCACTCTCCAGTCCAAACCCTCAGATATCTCATATCTCCGAACAGACATTGAATATCTTTATCTTACTCGGAGTGAGCGCCTGAGGGAGTAAGGGACTGTCGAGGAACCTAATAGGAGAAAAGGCTATTAAAGGCAGAATGAGTTTAATACTTTGTATTTAGCATTTGAATATGATATTAGTTCTTGATTCTTCTTCGTACATGTCTTGTCGGCAGGGTGCCATGACGTATAGAGTTGAAGTACGTGTCGAGTTGGAGCCCGAGCACTTCTTGTTAGTACGTGGATTGTTTAAGCCCATCCCGTCCGCAGACAGGATGGTTTCTTGTTCTCTGCTGTTGACTGTGTGTTGAGTTGTTCATGTGATGAGAGTTCTTGGTGGATATATTGACTTTGAAGGCGCTTGGTGAAGAGTGTGTCGCCGAGCACTGCAGTCCCATTATATAGGGCAGTTGGCTGGGCACTGCTGCCTGAGCGTGACCGCTCATTGGCTAATGACAGCTAGCCTCGCTCGGAATTCCCTTCTTCTGTCCCGACAGCTAGCCTCGTCGTGACGCTCGCTTGTAGTGGAGCAATGCGATTCATTACAGATGCATCTCGCGTACTCCTCTGACGAGTATATAGTGCATTCATCAGATGCAAATTAGAATACGGATGATCAGCTTGGGGAATGCTTCGGTCAAGCAGTCTCAAAAAACTTACCGCTATTCAAAATACGGCGTTATGCAGCATGTTAGGAGTGAGGAAAACCAGCCCAGTTATGTCCCTGGAGATGGAGTCAAGGATATCCCCACTGGAGCTGCGGCTTCAATTGCTGACAGATCGCTGTTATGTCCGCCTCGTGAATAGAGGAACCTTGACTATACGCTGAAGCAACTGGGACTGGCAAGGAAAGGGCAACAAACAGTATTTCAGACCCAAGCCAGGCAAGTCTTAGTCTCAATGAAAATCCCTATCCCACGTAGAGTCTGAACGGGAACCCTGTCTCCAGTGACGCCTTGGAGTAACTTTCCAGATTTCATCTTAGTCGATGCTCCATGTAGAACAACATACTATGGGCAAAAGGCAGCAAATGAATCTATTATGCAAGATGACTTAAATGCAAAATATAGTGGATTCACTCAAATTTTCACTGATGGCTCAAAGCAGGCATCAGGTTCCACAGCAGCACTGTTTGTGCCTACATTGACCCAAACAGTGGGTTGGAAGCTAAATGCAGCTCATACAGTATTGAAGGCAGAACTGTTCGGAATTCACTAAGCCTTGAATTTTGCCAACAAACACCCTGCTCTACATAACAAAGACATTGTTATTCTATCAGACTCTCAGTCAGGCTTTACCTGTTGAAAAATATCTGGAACCCTAATTACCGCCACATTGTGTATGATATCCAGAAGTTAGCATCTCAAAGACAACAATTGATTTGATTGCTTGGCACCCTCTTGGGTGCCAAGCAATCAAATCTCTCACTAGAGTTTTCAACCAGGGCTCCCGGTCAGAAATTTCAGAAAAACCCAGATCGAAGATCAAAAAAAACATTTCACAATCAAAAAACCCATAAATGTTATTTGATCACAAAATGATATAGTTTTACTTACGTAATTTGAAAGAATGATCGTAATTTTGATGTTTTTATTTACCCTCTCACAAATTATTTTCTTCAGTGGAAACATCAATATTAAAACCATTTTTCTGTTGTTCAAGACGTTGTACATTTCACTGGTTGCAAACTCCGTTTTTCACATCTCTCACTAACTTAGGTTTAGGTTTCCACTCGTGACAGTTTTGAAAACTTCTCGAGAACGCTCGTTTTGCCAACAACCTATCTCTTACAACGTCTGTTTTGAGTAAGTTTGTTTTGTCTTGATGTGATTTACAATTGAAAATATTCTTTCAACAGATGCAGAAGAGTGTGGCAAAACGGTAAGGTTGGTCATAAAATCAGAAAGTTTTCCAAATTTTGAGTTGCAACAGCCGTCTTTGATGTTACGTAGGTAATGCCAAAAATCAGGTATAGATTTATTCGACGTTGTAATATCTTTGAGCTGTAGAAATAGTCTCCACTCATCGTCCAAATAATCTAGTTGATGCACGAGTACAAAATGGGGAAAATGCAGCGCCACGTTCGTTAGTGAACTCGAAGACTTGGCAAGATCTTGAGCCACAACGGGAACTAAAATTCTTAAGCTGGCAACAATTCCTTCTTCCTCTAAGGGAAATCGTTTTTTTATTTGCACACACAGGGAGACTAAGAAATTTAAACAATCGTTCCTGAATCTCGTTTCGCCTTCTCCAATTGGCACCAGGACTAAGTGCTTCGTACATCGTCCACCCAAATACAAATCGTTTAGTGGCTTATGCGTCTGGTTGTCATTTAGGTCTATGTCTGATATTTTTGATGTAATAATGACTTCTTCTTTAATGAAATAGATTAAAATAGTTCAGTATTCTGAGTACACCATTGAATAAAGTACGTGAAGTCTGAAGTGTTCAGATTGAATTCCAATATTCAAAGTATTAATTTTTTCTAGTACATAATTTAAAAACGAAAGCATGTGTATTGTTCCAGCATTTTTCATTGTGTGAAATATGGCACTGGCCCCATCAATCTTGTCAACGTTAGATTCAGTTTGGAAATGAAGCAGCAATGCGTTCCATTACTCAAGAATAGCTTTGATTACATTTCCACGCGGTAACCAGCGAGTCTGAGCTAGTTTAGGTATTTTGTGATTTTCCGTATTTGTGACATCTCGGAAAAGAGTGAAATCTTTTAAGTACTTGCTACTTTGTGAAACATAGGAAGAAATATCTTTTACAAAAATTTCTAGATATGATGGTAGTACCTTGACTGCACGGCTTACACACAAAGCGAACGAATGACACACGCAACCCATGACGAAAAGCATCGGAACATCTTTCTTCACTAACGCTTTGAATCCACTTTTATTTCCCATCATAGGGGACCAATTATCACTTTCAACCGTACAATGTTGCACATAGGGATGCCTTTCTCATTGAGTGTTATTAACCGACTCGTATAATCCTTAGCCGTTCCATTTTCGGCGTAAACTGTGTCAAGCAAATTATTAACCACATTTCTCTTCTGAACATCAAAGTATCTAACAACGATTCCCAAAACTTTAGATACTGATATATCAGTACTCTCGTCAATAGTTAATGAGAATTTACTTTTTTTGCACACATCAGCAATGTCCAATTTTTCGTGGTAAGCAATTCCTTCTCGGATGAGACAAGACTTTTTTTGCCCGCAGTTTAACTCCTTTAGCAATATTACGGTCCTAAAACACTTTTTTGCACACTTCTATGAGGTGATCAGTGTGAGCAAACGGCGTATGGTGTTCTGCAACAAAACCTGATAACATTAGTTCTGCCTTTGCCCCATTTTCTTTTTTTGTAGGCGCCGGTTTTTTGACAAAAGTATCTAATTTTGTTGTTGATTTTGCAACTTTCAGGTTTCTTCTGTGTTCGACTGTTTTACTGTGCGATAACAGCATCGATATATTTGCGTTTCTAATTTTTGTTTCACAGAAAACGCAGTAACTGCATTCCTTGTCATTCGGATCTTCTTTCAGCCACTCTTTCGAATTTTCATCGGTTAGCCATTCTTCTTTGATAGTTGTTTATACCACTTTTTGGACATTTTTTTAGAAGAGCTAGCCATTTTTTAATATTAGTTCATCCAGAATGAAACAAAATATTTTTGGCCAATTTTTACCAGTAATGAAAAATCAATGAACCGAAGCTTCGATCTTACTTACGAACGTATACGCACGCCGGAGCACAGAGACAACATTGAACTGAGGGTCAGTGCTAAGTGGCGCGAAATACAGTGGGCTTGCAGCGCACTTAAAGGGGGTAAACTCGTTTGATACTCGTATAATACTCGTATGAAATATTTTAACATATTCTCCTCCCTTTGACATGTGTAGTTTTGTATCAGGTATGTTTAACTATACAGTATGGAAAACAATCTTGTCTAAAGTATTCTATTTAGTGTAGTGAATGATGAAAACCCCATATTTTGCATGTTTTCAAAAAATTACGCTAGAAACCCAGGAGAGGTTTAAAGTCCAAGATCAGGGTGGAAACCCCTAGCTCCGGGAGTCCTCTTTCTTCCTCTTCTTGTTTTACTTTTATTGGAGCTTCGGAGATGGGTCTGTAGGGCCTCAGAAATATCGTAATAAATTTGGAATGATCTGGGGGTCGATACAAAATTATGATGTATTTTAGTAACATATTAGAGTTAATTTTTATACGTATTTCACGTCATTTGAAACTAGTATTTTACAGTTAAAAATTCAATCGTAGGTGCAACTTCAAATTGTAACCCTCGTCTATAGAAGATCATTGTCAACCACGAGCCTTGAGGCTTAGTGCCCAACAGTTCAGTCTCAGCTATCGCCCAGTTAGCAGTAATTCTATTAGCGCTTTCAGTCTCTCTCTGACGGGTAAGTTTCTATTGACAGTGTGTTAGAGAGTTTTGCATTTCATTTACGTACAAGATATTCTTTGAACTTGTCTTATTGCCGAACCTAGATGTTCCCCTGTAGGTTGAAGATTTCCTTTTTGAAGCAGATTTGATACCATGTGTACATGACAGATTGTATGGCAAACATCTCATTTCAGTGTGGTTACGTTTTCATTCAAACGATTTGAATTGTGTTTGAAGTTGTCGTGCTTTGATTCGCGTTACTCCAAGATTCATAATTAATGCAAGTATAGAACATTTTGAATAATAACTATTGCATCAGCCATCAAATTCATTGTCTAATTTCGTCTCACTCAAGTCTCTACGTTCGAGTATTTTATGACTAGCATACTGAAAGATCAACCAGCCATTTTGATACGGTTATTAAATTTCATTGCCTCAGGTAGAAGTAGCCTATCTGCATCTCATTTTGTATTTCTTTGACTGCCAGCTAATTAGGTACGATGCCTTAGTGTTTTACTCAATAGTTGTCTTATAATGTTGTCTCATGATATTAATTCTTCTTGCTAAATTCTGTATTTATTTCGAGTTACTTATTGGTCCTTACTCGGGCAGGTTTTAGTTTCAGTTCAGTTTCAGTTCCAGTCTCAGTTTACGGATGTCAAGTTCCCAGTTTTGGCCGTCGATCTTGGCCTTAACTTCGACTCTGATTTTGATCGTGTCCAATAATAATTTTGGAAGCTACGAAGCTGGCTGTATCACTACCTCCGAAGAACTCAAAACAACGAAAACAGAAAAATACTTGTTTCCCTCAAACGTTCATGCAGCTCCACGCCTTCAGGGGTGTTTTATTGTTTTCTGAAGTTTAGCGCCTATGTTGAAAAAGGTTACAGTAGGTTTTTCTGGGTAGTTCTACTCGGAGATTCCGTTCACTTCTCTGAAATGTTGCAATTTTTAAGAAATTTCAGATGGTTTTAATTTTCCTTATGGATGTTAAATAGTTAGCAACTATTTTAACAATTTATTTTTGAGTTGGTTTCGGAAAGAGGCCACCTCAAAGTCAATTCTTCAAACAGAATGGTACATTTAGTGGAATCAAGGAATTTTTCATGGTGGTACGTTCTGCAGCGTAGTAAGGGCAGGAAAAAAATATATGGTAGATACTTTCTTCAGCACCACAAGAGCAATAGGGATCTTCCACAATGCTGAAGCGATAGAGGTGTGACCGGAGCCCCGCGTGCCCGACACGAAGACGAGCAAGTGCTGTCTCAATGTTGCGAGTCTTGTGTGCAGACCACGGCCACTGCCCCGTATTATCTCGAATTTTCAGTAGATGACGTCCCTTCCCTGTCAGTTGAACCACTGAGTCTTCCACTTTGTTTTGAATGCAGTATTGATAAGGTTCTTAACTTTTCCACTAGAGGACGGCGTTAGAGAGCGGTACCGCAGTAAATGGGCATTTTTTGCTGCCCCCTCTGCAGCCTCGTTACCAGGGATGCCCTTATGGCCTGGAATAAACTGCAGGTAAACCCAATGGGAAGAAGCAATGTTGAACAGCTTGTCCTGTATATTGAACACTAAAAGTAGGTAATTTTTTGGCCTTGTATTCTGTATGAGATGCAAGGAGCTCAACGAGTCACTGAAAATAACATACTTTTCTTCTGGGCAATTGTTCAGCAATATCCATTGGAGTGCTTCATTGATGGCGATAAGTTCACACTCCATGATGTGAATTTGAGGTCGGAGTTTGAAATTTATGGTGGCTCCCGTGGAGGGGATTAACATTACTGCAGATGAAGAACAGGTAGGTTCAACAATACAAAAGCCATCAGTAAATATGAGTGTATCCAGAGTAGTTACTGGCTATTAATTCGTGGTACATTTGGAGCACATTTTGATTGGTTAGAGAAGATACTGAGGTAGGGAGAAAATCAGTACATACATAGGTCTCCACTTTGAACCCTGGGAGGGAGCGGTGAAACTAGTGGTGCTGCGTTGCGAGCTGGAATCTGAAGGTTTACATTAGTAAAAAGGGCTCTTGCACGTGATGTCATGGATGGCAAAAGTGTTAGACACTCCCTCTGCAGGAAATTGAGCTTGTAGTAAGTCATCAGCCATTTCATTGGGAAGTTTCTGAAGTTTACTGTAGTACTGACACGTTAGTAGATCTCTGTGTATTGCCAAAGGGAAGATGTTTTCTTCTACCTCCAGTGAGGCTGCAGGAGAAGTTTTGCGGCATCCAGTGGCAAAGCGAAGGCAATGATTTTGAATGTTGTTTAGCTGAAGGAGATTTGAAGGCGTAGCAGTACCATACAGTGGGGCAGCATAATCTAGTCGACTACGGATGAGGGTTTTATAGAGATATATTAGTAATTCCCGGTCAGCACCCCAATGCTTATGTGATATAGATTGTAGCAGGCTGAGCAATGGCGCACAGGAATGCTTGTGGTATTCCATTTGATGATGCCAGCGGAGCTGAGGAGAATCCAACATGACTCTTAGGTACTTGAATTGTTTTGTAAATTCCAATTGCTGTCCTCCCACTGTGATAGGAAGTGGGTAATTCTTTTATTTGTAAAAAGCATGCACTTAGTTTTGTTGAAGTTAATTTTAGACCACATTTTTTTGACCAGTTATGAAGTGCAGTGAGCTGTTGCTGTAGGATATCCGTTACAATGCAAAGATTGGGGTGTTGGGTATAGAACGCAAGATCATCGGTATACTCACAGGAGCAGATCCCTTCCTCCACTGGCATATCATACGTTGAATAACAAAGGTGACAGCACTGCCCCCTGCGGAACACCACTCATCGCTATCCTCTCTGACGAGTAGATGCCCTCCATGAACACTTTGAAGGGTCTATCCTTCAGGTACGCTTGCAGCCATCGCAACATTGTTCTCCAAACTCCGCACCGACTCAACTTATAGAGAACTCCCATCGGCCATACTGTGTCGAATGCACTTGAGAAATCAACAAAGAGGCACAGCATAGTAGATTTGTTTACCAGTGTAGATCTTATTGCAGTCTCCACCTTTGTGACTTGATGAATTGCAGACAGTGTCCGTCGGTAGCCTCCTTACGTTTTCCTGAAAACGCCTTTCTGTTCTAGGAAAAATGTGAAATGGCTAAATATTCGTCTTTGCATTATTTTTTGTACGCAGGACAGAAAGGAAATTGGACGATATGAATCCACGGATGTTAGTGGCTTATTTGGTTTGAGTAGGGGATTGATGATTGCAGGCTGCCATATTGTGGGAAGCATTCCAGATTGCAGGCTTTTGTTGTATAGTTGGAGGAACCGTATTTTGTAGTCTGGCATGTGCTTTAAGTGTTCATTATGTATGTCATCATGGCCTGTAGCTGTACCCCTCATGGAAGTCAGTCCCCTGTTCAGTTCTTGTATATTAAATGGATCATTTATTACGGAGGGAGTATCATCTTTTAATGCTATAGCGAGGGAAATCAGAGTATGCTGAGGGAAAGGTGACGGAAATGGGGATGTCAGTCTTTCTTGGTAGCGGTCAGCCAAAGCATTTGCTTTAGAAACTAAGTCAGTGATAATTGCATCGTCGGTTAGAATACGCTGAGTTTTTTTACAGACAGGGGTGTGAAGATTTTTTATGCTTTTCCATATTATAGAAGCAGAAGTGTCCGTAGTGATGCTATTGCAGAAAGAGATCCAAGATTCCTTTTTTGCATTTTTAACCTCATGTTTGACTAGAGCCTGACAGCGTTTGTATGAAATTAGATTTACCTGTGATGGTTGATTGATAGGAACTATTTTTGCCTCTTGTTTTGCTTTCACTACTGCAGCACATTTTGAGTTCCACTAAGACTTATCATACTTAGGACACGTATATTCTTTTGCTTTTTGAAAACTATGTGACTGGCCTCAATCAGATTATTTGTAAAATT
>VCRD01000408.1:33769-58451 GCA_006783055.1 Trinorchestia longiramus | reverse complement strand
CATGTGTGCACACGACTAAATTGACTTACGTGGTTAAGGTGTACGTGCATGACTGATGGATTTACTTTTAGACGGCATGGGACTTCGGTATTGAACCAAGAATGGGCCAAACGGCTCGTTCCTATTGCCTTATTCTATTCTATTCTATTCTATTCTATTCTATTCTAGAGTGATAGTTAGGTTGGCGTGTTCATCAGAATAGTTTAAACAATTAAAGAACACATATTCTATGGTTAACCGGTCTGATTAACACGGAACAACTGGGACCTAAAACATATATGCCCAACCCGTAGTCTAGCCAAGGCAGTTTCTACACGACGGTTCCCATGGGAGGCCCAGGGCTGACTACCAGAACTGTCTCTAATTTGCAAGACTTAGTTTCCTCCTTAGAGTAGGGCGTCAATGTGCGGTATCGCAGTAAATGCGCCGCTTTAGCAGTGCTGTCTGCAGCCTCATTACCCGACACGTCTCTATGTCCTGGAATAAACTGCATCCTAATTAAATGAGAGGAAGTAATGTTAATCAACTTGTTCTGTATATTGTAGACCAGAGGAATGTAGTATATAGGTTTTGTGTAGCAAATCAAATATAAGGAGCTCAATGAATCTGTGAATATGATGTATTTATAAGAGGGGCAGAATTCTCCTAGATCCAAGACAAGGCTTCATGTATTGCATGCAGTTCACATTCTATTACCTGTTTTTGTGGGCAGAGTTTCCAATTTAGCGTGACTCCTTTTAAATGGACCACAACCGCAATCGAAGAGGAACAAGTAGGCTAGGTAATTCGCGACCCATCTGTGAATGTAGCTATGTAATCTGCAAACTTTGTATCCATTAGTTCATTATAGGTTTGGATAACTTAGTGGGAGTTTAATGAAGACACACAAGAAGGTAAAAATTCAGTCAGAATGCAATCATCCGTCCTGAACCAAGGAGGAAGGGGCGAAATTATGGGCGCTGCATTTGCAGAGGGAGTTGGGGGACGAACTTTGGGAAAGATATCTCTCACACTCGCGATGAAAGTGGGCAATAACGGAGAAGAACCAATTTGAGGGATATCTAATCTTTGAACCAGCTGAGAAGTAGCTACATTGAGAGGCACCTGGAGTAGTCTACAGTAGTATTTTTCATGCTATTTCTTCTCAGTGTAGAGCCAAAGGTGGAATATCAGCCTCGATTTAAAGGAAAGTGATAGGAGTAGTTTTACGGCACCCAGTTGCAATGCGCAGGCAATGGTTCTGGATGCTGTTCAACCTGGAGAGATTACTAAGGGCTGCTGTTCCATATAATGGTGCAGCATAATCAAGACGACTGCGAACGAGAGTTTTATACAGTTTTAGTAATATCTCACGGTCAGCACCCCAGTGTCTATGGAATATTGAATGCAGTATATTACGAATTGGATGGAGGTTTGTTTCAGGTAATTTATTGGAGGTTCCCATCGTAAATGGGGAACATCTAAAATTACTCCAACATCTAAAATTACTCCCCTATTTGGATTGGAATGTCAGACATCATTAGGTTGAAAAACATGGGGGACAAGATACCACCCTGTGGAACACGGCTTCTGGCTCTTCTTACTGAAGAGTGAGAGCCCTCAAAGTATACCTGGAAAGAGCGATTAGTTAAGTACGAGTGAAGCCATCGTAGAATTGGCTCCCGCACTCCACACAGACCCAGCTTGTAGAGGACTCCTGTGGGCCAGACTGTATTAAATGCATCTGTTAAATCCACAAAGAGACAATAAACTTTCTCTCCTGGCAATTGCCGAACAAATTGCGGCTTCCAGACGAGCAACCTGATCGAGTGCCGCCCGCCGCTGTCTGAATCCCCCTTGTGAATTTCTCAAAGCCCCATTTTGTTCTAAATAGAAGGTAAGGGCCAGAGGTATCATTCGTTCCATCAATATTAACACGTTGAGTGCGATACGACCCGCCGGTGGGTCACTCAGGTTAGGTTCTATAATTTTTTCAAGGCTTTCTAGTGACTGTGTGTACAAAGTAAAGATTTGCACCAGCTAGGCAATCGCAGGCAACGTGTTAAGAGGCAGGAGAGCAAGGATATGGGGCGGAAAGACTCAACAGCAGTTAATAGTTTAAAAGGTTTAGGGATAGGAATAATTAAAGCGAGCTGCCATGACCTTGGGATGACACCCGTACTAAGACTACTACAGCACAAGTTGAGAAGCCATCTCTGGCTTTTTATCTGGTAAATTTTTCAGGTGCTCATTGCACACACAGTTCAATCCAGGATCAGCATTCCTCAGGGAGGCCAGACTCCTTTCTAATTCACCTGTACTAAATGGTTCATTTAAAGAGGACTGAACTGAACTGCTTAAGGCAAGAGCAAGTGGAAGCAAAATAAACAGGGAATGGGGTTGGAGGTGGGGAACCAAGGGTTTTTTCAAAATGGTAAGCCAGCGCATTGGCTTTAGAGTCTGAATCTGTTAAAATGGAGTTCAGTTAAATAAATGGCTGCACTTTTTTAATAAAAGTGGTTTGAATGCGTTTTATTTGCTTCCATATCAAGGAAATTGATGTTTCAGTATTAATTTTATTACAGAAATTGACCCAAGATGCTTTCTTGGCAATTGTATAAATTCTATTTAATTTTAAAGTTTAAATTCTATTAAATTACTGTTTGAAGGCTTGGATATCAGTGTTCTTTTTGCTTGTCGTTTTGCTTCCACTGCTTTTGCACATCTAGGGAACCACTACGTTTTATTATAGCGGGGAAATCTGTATTCCTTTGTTTGTTCAAAAGTTGTAATACTGGATGATATCAAGTTTTTCTTAAACTCATCAAAACCCTTTTCTACATCAAATATATCAGGCATTTCTGGTTGTTGCAGTGCAGCAGACCAGTTCACCCACTTTCCACTACCAAACCTCCAGGATGGGCGGGACTTGTATCTAACTGATGAAGGTTCCACTCCAATACATGTAACAATAGGATAATGATCACTGCCCAGATCTTGTTCTGTTGATATGGAAGCAATAGGTTGCTGAACACCTGAAAGGAAGGTCAGATCAAGGGTATAGAAGGAATTTTGATAGACCTTAAAGTAAGTTGTAGAGAAGGAGGAGTAAGCAAGGCAAGAGAAGGGTTATTTTGTAGAATTTGTTCTAAGTTTCTTCCGGTGGTGTTAGGTGACTTAGCTGGTTCCCACAGTGGGTTGTGGGCATGAAAGTCCCCCACTATGACGTGGGTGGGCAGTAGCTGGTGAGAGTAGTGTAAGAATTCCAAAGTGGTGGTTGTCTTATTGTGGTTATACATGCAATTGAACTATTTTGCTTGTGCAGTGTTATACCCAAGACTTATAGAAATCCCTGATTGAAGGAGTGAGGTGTAGTTCTGTGAATGTTACGTCTGATCTTACTAGAATTGCTATTCCTCCACCAACCTGATCTACTGCTCTATGTCTATATATGGCAGTATAGTTAACAAATCTTGGTTCCGATCTGGGAGTAAGCCATGTTTCATTTAGGCATGCAATATGGCGTTTAAGGGAGTATAGTTTCATTTTAAAATTGTTCAAATTGTTTGAAAGACTTCTGCAATTCCACTGTAAGATCTTTAGTTTTTTGGATCCAGACATTTTGAAGATTTATTGGTGAGTTTATTGTTGTACATTGTGCGAAAATATTTTTCAGATGTATGTAGGGATTTATACTTTGTTGCTGAGGATGACGTTTGGGCATTAGCCTTGTGTTTTTTCCTAGGATTTAGTCTTCCTAAGATGGGTGAAGGTGTCACTTGAGTTGTTGGCAAGTCAAGAGTGGTCATTAAGTTACAAGGGGAAGAGCAATCATTATATTGAGGTTGTGCTATCGACAGTCTTTCATTATTGGCAGAAGTGTTCAGCACTTGAGTCTTTAAAGTATCTCTGACAATTTCAATTATTATATCTTTTAGATTCAGATCCTCATCTTGACGAGTGACAGCTATTAGTGTTCTTGCCAACAACTCGACCAATTGGGTTACAGTGACATTTAGAGATGTTGAAGTGATAAGTTCATCTCCAGTCTGAGTGCCAACAGAGACAAGTTTTAGAGGTTGTGTTTGAGAAGAGTATTGATCCTTACCTCCAGATTGGGTCAACGTTGAAATGTTGAAGGTTCGATCAGAGTGAGGCTGCACCAAGGAAGTTCCTCCTGCATGCAAGACCTGCCTTACAGCATCCCTATAGGAGAGCTTTTGAATTTGTCTAACCTTCTCTACTTCTCTATCTTGCCTGATCTTGGGATAACCTCCATAGTTTGCAGTGTGGTTACCAATGCAATTGCAACATGAGGGTGTGCTTGGGGGGGACATTCCCTGCTGTTGTGCGCACCACTGCACACAACACATCGAGGGGCCGCTCTACAATTTACAGCATTGTGTCCAAACCTCTGACAGCGGAAACACTGCCATGGTTTACCTATATATGTAATTACTTGGTACTACTGGTATCCAATACGTACAAACTGAGGCAGAGTGGTATCATTGAATACCACCTTGAAAAACGCAGTCACTATTTTATCTTTACCTTTGTATATACGTTCCACTGTCACTCCTCCGAAACCAGCATCAATCAGTGCTCCGGTCAACTTCTCACTGCTTGTGTCCTCCCCGAAAGGCCCGATTGCTCCCACTGAAGTGATTTGGTTGGCTGGGAGGCGACACTTGACCTTCCTTGCTACAATCTCTAGAACACTCAGGAATGGTGAAACATCCTCATAATGTTTCTTCATTGTGACAACCAAAATATTTTTACCTAGATTTTTTATGTTGGTTATTCCTTTTTTCCCAGAGGCAGAATTGGCCAGTGCCTTACTCAGCGCAACATCATTGGTCAAAAATTTTCTATTTTTGTCCTCATCCTCCATGCTGGGTTCCACCAATATAATGGGGGGATGAGTTGGATTTTTGCTCTGTGGCATTTTCCCACTAGGGTGCTGAACTGGAGTAATGACATCTCCTTGTTCAGGTGAAAACCCCTGAAAACTATGGACCTCTAGATTCAGATTTTTATTTGGATTAATTTCAATAGGTGGTATGGGGGACAGAGAAAGCTGTTGGTCATCCAGTAACTCCCCATTGTCCCCGATTTGTGAGCAGAGGCCATCCAATATCAAGACTTGACTTGACTTGAAGATAGGGGTTGAGAAGGGATAGGAGGGATACACTCCGTCGAGGAATCTATGGAGGCCCTAACATTTGAATCTCCCCCTGATGAGGAGACAGAGCTCGTCCCCTCCTCTGCCTTTTTTTACGCATGAAATACTAATAACACAATAAGTATGTAAATAAGAAATGCAACAAAAAACAAAGATTTTAGATAAGTATTAGAATGCTGAAAACTGGATATAGTTTTCAGAAAATTCTCACCAAAAAACAGGACGATACACCATTTTCTGAATTGCATTAGAATTTCGTACTGCTCTTGGTCTATCAGAGCGTTCTTTATCAGCTGTGATCCGGATTCTCTGAATCTTCAAATCATTGCAATAATGCAATGTCTGGAAGGACTTGTTCGTTGAATAAATGTTGTCATGAAATCCTTCTGCACAGCACCTAAGGATCCGTTATGTGTGAAATCACTTTTCACTATTCTTTTTCGCTATTCTTTGCTACATTTGGCCACTTTGGGGTTATTGATAATAGTGAAAATTTATGAGTAACAATATAAACATTTATCGGTACACTAGATACAAAATAAAACTCTAAGATTTCCTCTTTCATTTGATATGTAATCCGCTTTGGCCTTTATTAGGTTTTGTTGTAATAGTATTTAAAAGTGTGAAGTGACTTTTGCCCCACCTGTTATTATTCTTTTGCTAATAGTCATTTAATCAATTACATCGTACTATGGGAAGGTGTATCTAAGGCACACACAAATAAAATAAAAATAATCCTGAATAATATCATTCCAATTTAAAGAAAAAACTAAATTATATCAGTATCACATTTCATACCATAGATATTGATAAAGACTTGAATATATTGCCGTTTGAATTTGTGTACCCTTATTTTCTTGCTAAATTTATTCATTTGTCTAAATTTTCACCATGAAAGATATTTAAACGGTATTTTGCGCATCATTCGCGTATGCATTCATATTACACTCGTAATAGGGTGTTTAATTTACAATAGTAAAACTAGAAATAGAAAAGCAATTCACAATATTCTAGGCAATCAACGTTTTTCGTTCACTTTCATTGGAATTACAAGATAAATTGGGTGAACAGCTATTCCGTGTCAGATACAAAGAACATGTACTACCTGAATTATTGAAGTATAAGTGACAGAATGATTATCAAGAAAATCAAATAACCTTTTATGAGGATTTTTTTCAAGTAAGTTGTTGAAATAGATCAAAAAGAATTTGGTCTGTGATTGGATGGGGACGATGAATTGCGCGATTTAAAAACAAGCACAGCTCTTGCAAATTTCAATACTTGAGGGTAGACTCTATTTGCTAATCATTTGTTAAAAACTTTTGATGGGGCATAAAATAAAGGGCCACCAATGGTCAATGAATGAGTTAGTTGAATTGAATCTCAATGATAAGATTTCTTCGCTGTGGATAACACAGCTGTGTGTAGTTCCTTAGAACCTGTCGGGGACAAAAAACAGGCGCTGTTAGTTATTAGGAGTTCATCCACAAAACGCTGAGCTTCAGAGGTGAAAGATTCGTTAAAACTGTTTCGGACTTTAGATGGAACAATAGTGGCCTCATTGCCAAACAACGACATATTACCATTTCTTGTACGTTTGGAAAGTATACCCTTCAAAATTTGCCACGACTTCCTTGGACTATTTTTAAAATGGATTAGATATTAAATAATTTTCAGTGTCTACCAGCTCCAGCTCCAAACAAACAAACAAAAACGTATATTTCTAATAAAGTTGGTACATAAGAAATGTCACAGCATTCGTTTTTAAAGATGCCTTATTATAAAATCCTTTAGTATATATTCTATGCATAGAAGATGTGGTTGCAAGACCTTTGGTATGCTACTTGCGTCGTGTGGTTCCGTTAAGGCAACTGATATGAGATCGCGCCTTACGTCTACGCGAGGTAGACGCCCTGTGAGTCGGTTAGGGCTTGTGATCTCGAGTTATAGCCTACTACGGTAGAAGTCTTACATAAACTCCCACTGAGGCGTATAAGGTTGAAATACCGAGTAGGAATCGGTTCTATTAAATGACGAAAGTTACACTAATACATTTTACAATTTACTGAACACTTGGATGACTAAATGGAATCTAGTGATAACTAAACTAAAAATTATTTACATATATGTAGTTTGCCGGATACGGAGTTGAATTACTACCGTATGAATTAAGATGGAAATTAATTAATGTAGGTAACAGTAAATTGCAGTAAATAAAATATGAATGGAGTTGCAGGATTAAATACAAGAAGGCTTCGTCGCGTTGAGGGGTGACTAAGCCAATAGTTGCAGGACAAAATACGAGAAGACTGTGTCACGTAATTATACTATCTACGGGTATACGTAACCATTCACATCACGCAATGAACGTTAAATATACGTGGTGATGCGAATAAAACTTCACTTTTTCAATGAGGACTTAAGAAGTAGTCGTTGATGATACATGTAAATTCTGATGTGGTAGGTATTTTACGTATTTTAGGTGATAAGCAAAATATTTTCTTTAGGCACATTAGAATTACCATCATTGCATTTAGCTGAATCGGATGTTTAACATCCGAGAAAGACCGAAAAAAGTTATAAAAGTGAAAACTTAAAACATAAAATTGTAATTGTTATCAAATTAAAATTGTAATTTTCAATTACTGGTTGACTGTTTAGTATGACTTGATGATCGATTCAATTTAATCATTATTACAGTTATCTGTAAATATCATCGCGTTTAATAAAAACGAAAGTCACGTATCTGAGAAAAAGACTAAAAAAATAAAACAAATTAAAACAGAATGAATGTCCTAAATTATTAAGATTTAGATGTTGATATATGTAGATAGAAAAGCTGCAGTAGACTAAAATTCTGAGGTTTCACATTCACTTATTGTAACAAAGCAATTACTTACATTAACGTGTGAACTTTTTTATTATACCTTCGAAAGGTAAAATAAAATAATAGAAACTATAAATAAAAAATGTCTAAAAGCCATAGAAGAAGAATAAACTTATGAGCAAGCACAAATTCAAATACAATTCTATTTATTTTTAGGCAAACTACAATTTGTTTCCTATCAAGAAAAATTTTGTTTTTTGTTTTGCATTATGAAAATTGAACATTATTAACATTGGAACATATATCAGGTAAAAAAGGACCAATTAATAAGCCTGTAATTTAAAAATAAAAAAGTAAAAAACTCCCCGGTTTTTGATAAAATTAAATTAGTCAGTTTGACTCCAGAGCTGCGGGATTATGTTACGAGTTTGACATTTACGTTTATTTCGTTTGAATATTGTTAACTCTAGTTCAGTTTATACTTATGTTGTGTGACACAAACACATGATGGACACTTATGTGTAGTATGTTTCGTTGATAAGTTAATTTTCTTTAATCATGTATAGGAACCAAGTTTTCTGTATTTGTTTGCTACTTTGATATTCGAAAATGATGTGTCACGATTTTTTTTAAATTCTTAATTGATTGGTTTTCCTTCATATGCGTGGGCAGTTTATTCCAAAGCAATGCACCTGAAATTGAAAGAGCCCTTTGTCCAGCATCGGGCAAGCGGAAACTGATGTTAACATCGTGTCGTCGATTAGGTTTTACACCCTTGTTAGTGGGTGGGTAGAATTTAACAACGTTGGCAGAACTTTGAGAGCGATATAGAAAGAAGAATACATATTTGACCTTGTGGATTAGTAATCTTTGTTCTATCGGGGTCCAGTTAAGCTTTTTCATGAGAGGCGTTGCACACATCACACTTTCAAATATACAATACACTGGCAAAAGACACACGTAATAGTTAAAAAACCCTGGAAGAAACATTATGGTCAAATTTTCACCAAAAGTGTTCAAGAAAAGAGTGCCAAGGATTACTGTCCTGAAATGAATTTCTTATTGGTTTACTAATTTTTAATTGAAAATTATTACGTGTAAATAGGTGGTAGAATTCTGGAATTGAGTTGAGCTTCAGCGGGTTAAGAATATTCCCATTAAAACCATCACAAAATATTGCACTATTTGCATTAGGAACTTTAGTCGTGATTTCAGCGCTAAACTTATTATTGAACGCGTTAATATTTCCTGAAGGTAGGCGCCAAACACATGAAAACTGCAGAGTGCGGGAATGAAAGGTGATATTGCACGAAATAATTTTCATATTCTCGTTTACTAAATTCAAGTCACCAATTAACTTAAATTAATGAGCATTTCTAAGGTATACAGAGATCCCATCTCCGTAGCTATTCCTATACACGGTTAATCGATTATATCCCTCCAAGTGGCACATATAGTTTATGTTCTTACTGAGCCATGTCTCAACGACTGCCATTAAGTCATAAGGAAATGGTAGCTCATGCAGAAACGATACCAACTGACAATAATTTTTTCACGTGCTCCTGATATTAACATATATCACTGAGAAATTATTAAACTTTATCTGCGGCATGTTTGCTCGGAAATCACTATAAATGTTAAATAAACAGTTGTATAAAATTTGAGTACGAAAATTTGACTGGTTCATAACATAAAAGTAAGACATGTTTATGTGTGTCCATGAATATTAGGCACAATTATTCAATGATCTTAAATCGACAGGTTATTAAGACTTCGCCTCGCGCTTCTACTGTGTTCTGGTGAGGCACTCTGCCCAGGTGAGGACACACTACAGACTCAGCTGCGTCAGTGTGGAGCTTGCTTGCTAACGCCTGAAGACTTGTCAGGTTGCTAATCAGAACTAGATTAGGAGACACAATAGTTTTGTAGTAAATGTTACCTCTGAAGCAGTGGTTCCCAAACTGTGGTACGCGTACCACCAGTGGTACGCGAGGGCATTCCAGGTGGTACGCAAACACTTTCGTGGTCATGAACAATTTTTATTTTGTTATTTGATAATTATGGAAATAAAATGATATCTGATCGAATTTAGCTTCTCTGGAACCAGGTGGTACGCGGCGACTGTACGGAACCTCCAAGTGGTACTTGATCACAAAAAGATTGGGAACCACTTCTCTGAAGCAACTGTTGAAAGAAACTGAACTGCAGGCTGCCTAATGCTCCTATGATGTTGTAAATGTAAATCTCATCGACTGCAACTACAAAATGGAGTCGTGTTTCTGCTGTACCGTATGGTCAAAAAAAAGATATTGCGTTGTTTTTGAAGAAGGAAAAAATACAATGGAGCTGTGATGATTAGTTTAGGCACCCTACATTTCAGTTTTCTTGTACGACTGCCACACTGGCTTTTAGAACGCACATGTGGCATTGGATAAATAACGTCAATGAAGAGTGCACACAACTTGCGACAGACAGATGATCACATTCTAAAAACTTAATATTGGCTTTACTCTGTCCAAATCTACTAGCTTCCAGAATTACTTTTTAATCCTAGTTGCGTAATCTTTAATCTATGTATTCCTGTGCTCATACCCATATGATCATTGAAATTCGAGGAATATCCAAGCTCGTGTCCGTCTCACCACTGACGCATGCGACGCACTTATTTCCGTGGCTTCCAGACGCCATTTCGTGACCTCGTCCTGAGGTCATTTTTCAAACTTCTGAGGGGAACTGTCAAACACGCTCAAAATTTATACCTGCTGCTTTACCACTCTTCAAAGCTTCGGTGTCCAGGTGACGTAGAAGAAGCGTGGATTTGAAGCGACGCTTAGCTCGTGCAAGTGAACAGCAAGACATAGAGCAGCGTGGAGTTTCAAGTTTGAAAAGTAAATTGGTTCAAAGAACATTAATAAGAAACTATAATTTATGGTTCTGTGCAGATCTTCCCAACAGAACAATTCATGATAGAGCACCTAATCACGTGTTTCCAGCCACAGAGAAGAGGAAATAAACCGCATATACTCTATTCTTACTTAACTTATTGTGTAGAGTAGTCAAGAGAACTCGGTGTGACAAACTTTAAAGCAGATTCGTGCCTACTCAGAGAGTTGATGCCTAAGCACAGATATCAATATAGGAAAATGCATTATGCCTAACAATCAATAGCTAATTTTCGGCAACTAAAAAACGGAGTTTCTCTTTTTATGAAACATGTACTCCGTTTGCATAACGGCTGCACTTCGGTGGTGTAGAATATTGTCAGAAAATCACTTTGATGCCCAACTCATTTGTTGGATAGGAAAGACTATTAGAATATTCCTAGACACCAAAGCAAGGTAACTGACAGTGACTTAAGTACAAAGGACAGCGCCGACAAAAGCTACGAAAAACAGTCACCAAATTTTGGCCATACGTACTGTAAAACACGAAGTTTTCCTTTAGCTAGAGACCAATACGATAATACTTTTATACATTTTAGAACACACATTGATCGATTGTATTGCATCAGACCAAATGCTAAAAAAATTAATATCTCAATAATGTTGAATGAATTTTTTACGAGGAGTAAAATATAATCTAAAATATATCGACATATTGCACATATACGCGTCAATAAATCGGACAATATAATTTTAGTTTCAAAATTCTAAGTAACATTTTGTATATAGCAACATAATATCGTTAAGAGTTCTATTGATTTACCATGTAGTTATTTGAGATGTCCCAATGTAATCGAATCGCACTCCATCATTATCAGTGTGTAATTTCTTAAATTACGTCGCGTTTCTTGTTCTGCTCAAAATGAAGCAGGCCGGATAGTTAATGCAAAATGTAAAGAGATGAATAATCAAATTAAGTATGATAATGTACTTGGCAGGACTTCCAGCATAGTAAAATAAACACTATGCACTTCCAAGCAGCAACTATTGCGAAAAAATTCCTGTGCATATTCGCTGCTATAGAATAAGTAAATGATTGCACCGTAATTAATCTATTAGAATCTAAAAGTTACTTTATAACTTCGACACAAGTCTAGTTGAACACATTGCCGGCCCACCATTATTCAAATGGTTAGTTTTTGAGAGCTGTTTGTTTATTCAAATGGTTGCGAAGAGGCTGAAACAACTCCCGCTCTCTGACGCTGCACCTCCATCCCGAGATGGATTATCACGTGACTGACGGAGAGGAGATGTCACTCAAAAACCCAAAATCTTTTTGCTTCTCTGACTCCTCCTCGTCAGCATAAACATTGTTATTTACACATCTTGATGTATAAACTATGGCATTGCTACTGACAAGCGTTAGCTCTTAAATACTACGTATCTTGAGAGCTGCTAGAGTACGCTTTTTATCCACCCCTGAAAATACTCCGATAGCAGAAGCTATTTTTCGGAAATGCAAACTCAAAAAAATCAATTCTCCGCAGTAGCAACTGGTATTTCAGAAGCTCTCTAAAGTACCAGAGGTAAATATTGGGAATACTTGTTCATGGAATTTTGCAACGCAAACTTGTAGCAAGACAAGGACTGCATCTGGAGAACTTGTGCTTCGGTCATAAGTTTTGACCTAAAGAAGAACAGCGAAGTGCCGCAACTTGAGAGTTTCCTTCACTGTACATTACCACGAAAAATATTAGTAAAAGTGACGTTTTCTTTTACCTCCATGAAGTTTTTGTTGAGAGGAAAGTCGCTTTGAATCTTCAGTAAAAATAAGTTGTAGGAATCTGCGTTTTTAACACACTTTGTAGACATTCCAAGAAATTAAAGTGATTTGCCACGTACGCTTTAAAATTATCGACAAACATTTGGGCTAATATTTGCTATCGATATTTACTGATGAAAATAAGTTGTTTTTAAAAAAGTGCGAAAATTTCGTCATGAACAAGTTAGCTTAAAATTAATTTAAAAAATGTAAATGAATTTTTAAAGACTTGTCGCTGACAATCGGGAAAACTTGTTTTCACCTTCGATTATAAAGCTCTTATCTGAACGTCACAAGTTCGTGAAAAAAATATTGAAGACAAATTAGGAATCCTTTGAATGAAACTAACATTAAAGACACATAATAAGAAGAAAAAGATGAGGGTACCGTGAGCTGCAACTAAATTTTCGTGCAACATTGTAAAATTTTACATAGAGGCTAATGCTTCAAAAAAGCACATTCTCATTTTTCATGCTGTCTAAAGTCTCTTGAAATTCTTACCTGAAAACTCAGGTGTCTGGTTAGATAAAAATATTAACATAGCAAGAACTCTGAGGCTTCCAAGTTCTCATACCATAAAGACTGCAGCTGTGTAGCGCTGTGCTGCGGAAACTTTTTTTTATCCAAGCCCTAATGTAGGGATGCTCTTCTAACTGATCACGCAAAGAAATCGAATAAAAAATATATCAAAATCAGAACAAACTGTAGGAAGAAGCCTTTCAACAAAGTCTAAGTCGAGTAAAATGTCCCCTGGTTTATAAAATATTGTTACTGAGTAGCAAAAATGAAGCAATTTTTAGTGATAAAAACGCATTTCAATTATCAGTAGTTGATTAAACAGCCCTTCTAGAGTAAAAATCTTGAAAAAATTTAACAAATTCTTTGTTTTCGAAAGTTTTTCCTATTTCCCTATACTTATTAAATACTTCTGTCGCACGACGCACAAAATGGTATCGCTGTAATTAAAACTGTTCATTAAGCTATGCAGGAATTTGCGAAGGACACCTCATTTATAAAATCAGTATTATTTTACAACAAACATTTACAGTTTTCCCATGCCCATACGTTTTTGAAATTCCGCTCTTCATCAAGGCAACAGTTTCACGTGCAAAAATTTCCATCACAGAGCAGAACCGCTCACGGAGCGGCGAGACAACGTGAAAGCGAGTTGCAGGGTAGGCAGCAGCAGAATTATTTGATATCAAATCAAAAATTGACACTTTAAACTATTGTATTTGTTTAAATTTATCACAGCGTGATTATACCACGTCGTCCATCATACCTCAGCATCAAAAGTTGTACAACAGAAATCGAGATGAAATATATTCCTTTTACAATTCTCACCCCACACGACATCGGCTTCACCATAGTACTTCGACTAAAGTAATTGAATTATTTTTTCTGTACAATTGCCTCGCACATCAACCACACCATTCTATTTTAACCCTCTCGCATTCCTAATGGGATGTTTTTGTCCCATGTATATATTTTAAAATACTAAAGTCAATTTTTTTCACTTAAAATGGCTTGGGACGGGAGAAATCCGAGTTACAGCATAAGGAGCCAGCCACATTTTTATATTCATTATAATACTGTTAGGACATATTTGTACTATGCTCGAAAATCATATTTAACGATTTTGATAACCTATGATGCTGATTCACTAAGTTTATGGATGTCATAAGAAGCAGGAAATGTGAAACAATATACTGAAATAGACAGTTCCCGTAGAAGTTCCAGGGTTTAGATTAGACTCATTTGAAATTATTATTAGGTTGTTACAAAAATAATGCCTGCTTGAAGGTCTGGGGTTTGAAAAATAATTTTAACACAACTTTTTTAATTTATTTTCGATGAACCTTGGCATGCATAACAATTAATGTGTGCTCATTAATATTTTGTAACTTCTTTTCAGACAGAACATAATTTTGGAGGATAGAATCCCTCCATGATGAACATGAAAAAACATGACCTTCGCCTACTTATGTTGCACGAGTTCAAACTTGGGCACAACGCCTCCGAAGCTTCTGCCAATATCAACCGAGCATGGGGAGAAGAGTCCGAGCATGGGGAGAAATTCCGGAGTGGTGATGAGAGCCTTAAAGATGAAGACGGTAGAGGATGTTTGGGTAGTCTCTAGAACAAGCAATTGCATGCGGTTATTGAGCAAAATCCACGTCAAAGTGTTAGAGAAATGTCTCAGACACTTGGTGTCAGCATTGCAACAGTCTCGCGCCATTTGAAGATTATTGGAAAGGTGAAAAAGCTCGATAAATGGGTTCCTCATGAGCTCAATGAGAATCAAAAGTTTAGGCGTTTTGAAGTGTGCTCGATGCTCTCTCTGCGCAACACCAACGATCCCTTTCTTGACCGAATTGTCACTTGTGACGAAAAGTGGGTCCTTTATGATAACCGTAAACGATCTGGTCAATGGCTCGATCGTGATGAGCCCCCAAACACTTCCCAAAGCCAATGTTGCACCAGAAAAAAATTATAGTGACTGTCTGGTGGTCTGCAATAGGTGTTATTCACTACAGTTTTTTGGAAGTCAATGAGACCATTAATGCAGAGAAATACTGCAATGATCTCGCTGTTATGCATGCTTAATTGAGCGAAAATAGACCGGCATTAGTGAATCGACGTGGTCCAATTCTGCTCCACGATAACGCGCGACCACATGTTGCAAGAATGACCGTCCAGAAACTCACAGAACTGGGATACGAGACTTTACCAAATCCTTCATATTCTCCAGATCTTTCACCAACTGATTATCATTTATTCAAGCACTTAACCACATTTTTGGATGGTAAAACTTTTAGGTCTAAACAAGAGGTGGAAACGACCTTCAAAGATTTTGTTGCATCACAGCCATTAACTTTTTATCAACAGGGGATAAATAATCTCGTAGTCCGATGGCAGAGATGCATAGCTGCTCAGGGTTCATATTTTGACTAAGTTTAACATCTCTATTGTTCATTTACCAAGGATTAAATGCATGCTTCTGAAATCGGCCATTATTTTTGTAACAACCGAATATAAAAACGAATATATTACAGATTCACAACGAATTATTGTGCTTTAATTGTATATTTTTCATGAATATATGCAGAACTTCCAGTCTGTAACTAATCTACCGATCACGTGGCCTAGATGGTATCCGTGGAAATTCCACGGTTTGTGTTATGAAATTAAAGATCTATAAAATGAAATACAATTCTCAGTTTTACTCGTGGTCCTATCAGAGTCTGAATATTTTTCATGAATATGTACAGAATTTTAATTTTACATTTTATCTACCAATTACATGGCCGTGTAAGGGAAAAAAGGAAATAACGGAAAAATTGAGTATTTTATAATGATCCAGCACCTTTGGCATCCACACTACAATGTTTGTAATACATGCATACCCGTTCTGATTTCAGTTCAATAATTTTCTTCAGTAATAGATAGGAAGTAATAGGACGGACACACACAGATACAGAGAGGGGGAGATACATAGTCAATTATATATGTAGATGTTTATTGTACAAAAGTTGGGGCGAAAGGGTTAATCAATATGATGAAATTAAATTTTTTATACAATTGTCATATCACATCACCCACACCATTGTGCTCCGATCAACGTGATAAAATTAATTTTTTATTAAATTGGCACACCACATCGACTTCACACGGTCACTGATGCCCCCGGGCAGCCGATGGCACTAAAGCAAGCGGAGCGCCAAATCTTTGTCGAATGCCGACTCGGGTTTTAAGCTTCGATAAGTCACTGCTATTTGGAGCTCGTGAGCAGTTTTTCAAAGCTTTCGTTCTAGGATGTGATGTAAATAGCACCAAATTCGGGCCAAGATCATTCCAGCTAAAACGAGAATTGCCGGACCAGCACCACAAAAATTTCCGGCCATTTTTGGAGCTTCCAGGTGCTTGGAATTTCGTGGACGTCAGCCCAGGAATTTTTCAGCGACGGATGATGATGAGAGTTTAACTGTGCACATCACTTGCGAATGCACCTAAACGCAAGGAACCAAGCACTGAACGCCAGACTTGTGCAGCCAGCAGATGTCATGGTAAGTTCTCAAATCAATTTCTAAACCTAGCATGCAAAATTTTAACTTCTTGGAACTATGCATAAAAATATACGTAGATTTGTGCAATGAAATACCAATTACTTACTCTGAAAAAAAATCACGTATTCTAAAACGATTGAACCATGACGTTTTTAACGCAATAATTTTGTCATAATAAAGAAACAACATTTTATATTCACTGTCGAAACGAAACCATTTCAATGTACGCTGAGAACTCAGTTATATACTACAAACTTTAAATTTTCATTCAGAGTTTTGAAATTCACCCTTTTCAAAAGTCGTTTCGACAAATGTCCAATTTACTAATAAATGATATCTTGAGTATGGTATTTCCTGAATGGCGCATTGGCTTATTAATTTGAAAATATAATCTAACATTTAGGTGGTTGACATGCGATCATCACCAAAGAATTAAGATGCCAAATCATAATGGGAGGACACAGTTGGAAATCTTTAATGAAATAAAATAGAACGCCGTTCTAGTATTTCTTATGCGACGTTTCTCTGCATCAGTGTTGAAACTCAAGCATGCAGTTGAATATTCAGTTAAATAACAGATTGCATGCACGCAAACAATTTAATCCTTGTCTATATTTATTATTACTTGAAGCTTGAGGGGATTGAACAGATTCCCCAGGAAGAGATAAAAGCAACATTCTAGACACGCAAGCTCTCCGTTATATAAAGATCACTTAACCTATTATACAACGCAGATAGAATAAACTTTTGAAAACTTACCATATGCGTAGCTTAATTTGCTCATCACAACAAAAACAAAACACATTCATTAACTTTCACACACCGAGTATCATTGTTAAATAGTGACCTCGTTTAAAACAGTGCATCTTATGCTACAGCAGTCTTAATATGATGCACAACCCCAATTTAAAGATAAATCCTAATACTACTCACATCCTGAGTTCAACGTTCAGTCTTAATATGACACGCGGCCTTAATTTGACGCTGTATTTGTTTGACGCCGAATCTTACCCCCGCCAAACCTACTTGGATAACATTTGTCCTCTCGCTGCCATAAGTCTAGCACCTAACTGCGCTTCCACTTACGATCAGTATCAGTTGGAAAACTATTTCTTGGTCCTGGACACCACGATAAACTCTGATAGCTTCGTCCAATTAAATACATGTTAGGTTCACAGGTTGAATGACGTTCCGAACTTACGTTTATTCTCCCCTTTATAGAAACCTAGTTTTGCTAGTAAAATTACTAGCAAAATTCACTTCAAGTGTACCCTTTCCAGTATTCAAAGTTACACATCATCTGCCTGAGACCATAAGCAAGTTTGGGGCATACGCGTTTTTGGGCATACGTAAAATAAAGAAATGCTGCGCGTAACTCACTCCATACGCATTTTTCCACAGTAAGATTTATATTAAAGACTTCAGTCTTCTTAACTAATGCACCCTCCCCGGCACTGTGCTCTGTGTCACCGATAATTAGTATGTCTGGACTTTCTTCCAATGTCGGTAACATCAAATCTAACTTTTGATCATCAAAAAATATTATAATTGCTCTTTATTTCTACCTCAAATTAATGGTTCTCCCACACCTGACTGAACACATCCATTAAAAGATGGGTTGTTATCAAGGAAAGGTTGAAATATGAAGCAAGTTTTTAAGTTTTTAAGCTGATTCTTAACAGTGAAAAGTTATCTGTAACATCAGGAGGCCAAAAAATAGAAAAATGCCCTGGCTCTGTGGGAAATGAAGTAATATAGACTTTGTCTGGACTTTGTCAAATGTTTCCCTCAACAACTGGTCCTTGTCAATAGATGAAGTGATGTACTGCAGCTTGCATTTACATGGCAGCACCAAAGAGTCTCTGAGCTGTTCATAATTACACTTTGGGTATGATTGAAGAGCAAAACAATAATCATTCATGGAAAACTGATTCTGTGATAAAAGTTCCAACTGACGTGTCAAAAATACCAAGTTTTTCTCCTTCTCGGTGTTGACACAGGCTGATGTGTGAGCTTGAAGAAGAGTGACAACATTTTGGATCGTTTTGTCAAATGGGATGTCACAGTTCATTGCCAAGCGCACAGTTTCGTCGAACTGAGTATACTATCTCAAACCATTGTTAGGATAAAGTATCTTAAACAGTAGTACACTAATTCCGTTCTTGAACTCACTGAGCGTTATTGGGGAACACAAAGTGGGCTTGTTTTCGACAATCACAGACAGGCTGCACTCACTGAAGTTGTCGGTCATGAACAAACATACAAGCCTTTCTTTCGATCTTGAAATAATCAAGTTCTTATACTGCTTCTGCAGGTTACGTTCAAGTTTGAAAGTATCAAATGAAGTAATCTTATCCTTCTGAAGAAAATACCTCAGTTGTTGGTCTTCCACTTTCGGCGGTCGAGGTGCTGGTTTTGGAGATGGCAGACATGAAGCAGGCACAGTGAAGATACTGGGAGGGATTCCAGGTCGCATAAAACCACCACGCAATATAATCAAAAGCGGGTCAGCACCCCAGTGTATCTCATAAATGAAAAACTTGTCTGGATTAACAACAAAGTTTTCACGAGGTGGAAGAACATCAAGCCACTTCTGTCTCTCAGAATGCTCTTTTGGCAGGCGAAACATGCGGGGCCTGTTCTCCTTATTGTAATTACCCCGACAGTTCACAATCCCACACTTGTTTGGAATTTTTAATACATATAATTAGCAATAAACTTTATAAACAAACAATATCCACTTAGAAATGCAACAATGTGCCTCAAAACAAACAACAATGTCCGATTCAAACCGAGCGACAGGCTACGACAATGTTCGCACTGTGACAGTTGGAGACTAACTGAGGTCAGTGAACTGGCCTCCGCTAACGTAGTCCACTAAATGACCGTGCATGTCCTGTTTATAGTAGTCTTTGATATATATATATATATATATATATATATATATATATATATATATATATATATATATATATATATATATATATATATATATATATACAGGGTATCCCAAAAAAAACGATACTCAATTAATTTTCAAGGACTGTAATTCAGAAACTATATAACTTACAAAAAATTGGAAAGTCACATTTTGTTTTCTTATGCTTTGGTATCATTGATACGGCTTCAACTTGTAAGTTGAATTACGTATGAATACGAAAGCGTGATCATAAACTATTCAAGATTTTTACCAATCGAAGAGCCTCCCCATTATGCAAATCACGAAAGAACAAAGAACATTTATCGTTGAGACGTATTTTCAAGCAAAAAGTTTCCAACAGGTCATTCAATCATTTCAAGAGCATATTCCTGAAAGACAGTCTCCAACAGAGATGACCGTTTGGAGAAATGTTACTGCGTACAGAACCGAAGGAACAAGCCTGAATCTCAACAAAGGTCGATCAGGACGGAAAAGAACAGGGCGATCAGAAGAAAATGTTCGAATCGTTCAAGAAGCACTTACAGAAAATCTGCAAATCTCTGCAAGAAAAAGTGGATTAGATGTTACTAAATCTACATTCAACAGAATTATAACTTTGGATTTGAAGTGGCATCCTTACAAGATGCATATGCGGAACAAACTCCTCGATAACGATCTTCCTCGGCGGCTGAATTTTTCTCAATGGTTTTTGCAAAGAAATGTTCGGTTTGTGGACGACATTGTTGTTTGCGATGAGGTCGCTTTTCATTTAAATGGCAAAGTAAATAATCACAACGTTTGCACATATGTACCGAAGAACCAACCTCCTAATTTCAACTTTGAGGTAAAAATTTCGAGAGAGAGAGAGAAAGTCTCTGTGTGGATGAGACTTTGTGGCAATGGACATGTCATTGGTCCTTATTTTTAGAACAATAACTTAAATGGAGTTGAATACCTTGATCTAATATATAACAGGACCTTTCCAAGACTTCGAGAAACACATGGAAACAGAATCAATCGAACCTGGTGGATTCTGGACGGCGCTCCTTCGCATAGAACTGTTGCTGTAAGGGAAAAACTGAATGAGCTATTCGGGAATCGCATTATCGCCTTGAATCATCGGATCGAGTGGCCCCCAGATCGCCTGATTTGACGCCGTGTGATTTCTTCCTTTGGGGACATCTAAAGAGTAAGGTTTATAGCTCTCGTGTGTGCAATACCGACGAACTCAAGCAAAGAATTGAAAATGAGGCCAATTTGCTGCAAGGAGATGATGCTCTCGTTAGACGAGTGATGGCGGGAAGGAGGAGGCGAATGCATTTGTGTAATCAGAGAAACGGAGGACACACCGAAAGAAACGAACAATAGGAGGAACATTTCGATTGTTTTTTTGTTTTAGTGGCATGTTCCATTTAATAAACAGATGAAAGTTGTTAAAAACATGGGTTTAATATCGTAAAATTCGAAGTTTAACAAAAATGTGCAAACAGGTTTTCAGTATCGGTTACTAAAAATACTGCTTAAAGAAAACAGTAGAATCAATTCTTCTGACATTTTGTGCAGAGATGAAACAAATATTAAAAAACAAAATGTAACTTTTCAATTTTTTATAAGCTTAATGGTTTCTGAATTACAGCCCTTGAAAATTGAGTATCGTTTTTTGGAACACCCTGTATATATATGTATATGTATATATATATATATATATATATATATATATATATATATATATATATATATATATATATATATATATATATATATATATATATATATATCTGTATATATCAAGCACTACTATAAACAGGACATGTACGGCCATATAGCTGACTACACTAACACAAGCCATTGAATTGTTAATAACACAACATTTTCTATTGGACAAATTGATTAAAAATTACTTCTTCAAAGCAATAGAAGGGATAATAAGGTTTTACAGAGAATTTTAAATCGTTGAAAGCACTGTAAGGCTTTGAAATATCAATTTCAGCCGGACTTAACATGTATTATTTTATGAGCTTAGTGGCCACTCTATAAAAATCCGAGTTGCTGCAGTTTCAGGCTTTACAAAATGGATTAAAGTTAAAACTTTTCCAATGCAAACAAACAAACATACAAACATTCACGTAAATAAACAAACAGACATAGAAGCAAAAACCTATCAAACTGCAGCGATTAGTCAGCCAACTGGGCCTTCTTGACAGAGGTCTGAAGAAGGACTGCATTCTTCTGCTGGTCTTTCTCTGAGAGGTTGACAGCAAATTTGAGGGGTTAACAGCAAATTGAGTGAGTGTAGTAGTCGTCAGAATACTGCTTTTATCTGACTCGTAAAGTTCCTTGACGTCTGCAAATAATGCCGTTGTTTCACTGTCATGACCGATCTTCTGGCCCTTCTCAGTAGTCCAGTTGTTGCGGATGCAGTTGTTTAGCAGATGTAGCTCTAGTTGTTTAGCTCCAGTTGTTTAGCAGATGTACTGTGTCAAAAAGGAGAAATCAGACACGCTCGTTGTCAAGAGGATGCTTGGTTGTGGCACTGCAATCACCTAGTCGTTCAAACAGCTTACAATACTGCTGGTTCACCTTGTGGTTGTCCGTAATAGACCCGATGACACGTCCACTTGCCCTTTCAACAGCAGCTGCTACCTCCTTCACATGCTCAAGCTGGTATGCTGCAATCAGCTTGTGGACGGGTGTCAGAAATCATCAGACTAGGCCCATCGTGCAGCGACTTCATCATGACACAAAGAATAGAAGTGACCTTGCAGCCTCGGATGTTCTCGGTCATGCCACTCAGCAACCCACCAGAAAATGAAACAGTTGGGCGAATCTGTACTTCATCTACCAAGAGAAACACATTCTTCTGTTGCAGTGTCTGAACTTTGTCAAGTGTTTCCCTCAGCAGCTGATACTTGTCAATAGATGAAGTGACGTACTGCAGCTTGCATTTGCATGGCAGCACCAAAAAGTCTCTGAGCTGTTCATAATCACACATTGGGTATGATTGAAGAGCAAAACAATCATTCATGGAAAACTGCTTCTGTGATAAAAGTTCCAACTGACGTGTCAAAAATACCAACTTCTTCTCTTTCTCGGTCTCGACATTGGCTGACGTGTGACTGTCAGGCAGCGCATGTGTTGTCGAGCCCCATTCTTGAATAGTTACCCCTAAGTCTTTATTTTCTTCCATGTATTCAGCTCGTNGTTTCGAACCCGCACGCAGTCTTTCTGCACAAGCAGAGACCCGATACAGAACACGGGCCGCATACCACTCGACTACGGTGGCTGCGTACCAAACAAAAGCTGAGTACCCGTCTTGTCATTGAATTCCCCAGCTAGAGGTGCACCAGTCGACTCCCTTAACCTTACCTTCTGATAAATTGTTATAAACCTAATACTGGCCACCCAGGTGCCTTAAAAAATAACACTGGTGACCCAAATGTGAGCCTCTACTTGGGAAATTCTTGATTTTGTTGTAAACTTTAAGCTGTGACTAGGTAACTCATTTTGATTAAGCAGATTAGTAAGCCAGGCAAATCAGAATCTCATGTTCTATTTTGATTCTGTGTAGCGAGGCTAAGAGCAGGACATATTACAAAACTGCATATTGTGTTCTTAAGAGCAACTGTGTATTCTTTTTCTCATTTTTTAGTGTATTAGAAATTTTTTTTTAGCAATTTAGGTGAACAAATTTTGCCATTTCTTTTGCATAACTAATTACTGTGTTGTGGAGCTGAGACTATCATAGCGGCGCGAGCATAAATCTACCATATTACGAGACAAACTGCTGACCTACCCTATTCTATCCATCTTCTCTTCTAGCCTTTCTTAAACCTTAAACATGGCTACAGCTAGTAGTAATACCAATTCTACACCTAACCAACAGTTTAGATTACTTGCATTTTCATCAGAGGAGCCTCAGATGTGGTTCACTCAAGCGGAGATATCATTCCGCCAATTGGGTATTACTGATGAAGAAACTAAATTCTGTTGTGTCTCAACTGCCTTACCAACGAAAGTGGCGGTGTTAGTTGACCAGTTTATAACCAATCCTCAAGGTACTGAACCTTATACAGTTCTAAAGAACAACCCTCTCACTAAAGTACAACTATCTGCGAGTAATAGAATTCAGTCTCTCGTAGATCAGTCACGTATACCATGTGCATCCTCTTCCTTTCTGCCATCTATGGTCCTTAGCCATATTAGGAAAGTAGCAGCAGGGGTACGCCTCAGTGACGTATTTTTACGAGAGTACTTCACATCTCGCCTTCCTTCTCATGTCCAGCCCTTTATGGTGCAATTTCCTGACGACAAACCTCTTGACGAGTTAGCAGCTCTAGCCGATAAACTATTTGAATTGTCCCCAGAGTCTCCTCAAAGTAACATTGCTTTCCCTGTACCTATCACTCCGGCTCCCGTAACTCAAGTAGCCCCTGTAGTGGCAAACCCTGCCGTTTCAGCGCATTCAGACCAATCTTTGCGTGAGGAGATTAGAAGCCTGGCACTTGCCTTTGCCGAATTAAAAGCTGATGTCAAAGCAGAACGCAGCTCACGGTCAGACACCGTAGCTGCCATTCAGGTACCTCAGCCACTCCCTGTCCCTCATTATGTTGAAGGTGGGGTTCACTATATTCAACCTTGTGCACGATATGTTGAGCCTCAAGACCAGTATCAGAGACAAAATGTACTTTATGTCCAGCCCGAGAGTGGGTATATTCAGCCTCAGATTGGGTACGCACAACCTGAATTTATCTATTCACGCCAGAGTAGGCATAACCAGACTATAAACAGAGCTGGGAATTATAGCCCTGCAACGAAACAGTATGTGCGCAGTCAGTCTTTTAACAGAGCTCACTCACCAGCTCGCTCACAAGCACGTCCAAACACTGGGTTATGTTGGTATCACTTGAAATTTGGATCCCATGCTAATAAATGCGGTTCCCACTTGTGCCCCAAATATGGTGAATTCCAGTCGGGAAACTAATGACGCGACGTGTGAATGCGAG
>VCRD01000407.1:195157-305823 GCA_006783055.1 Trinorchestia longiramus | reverse complement strand
TAGAGGACAGTAGTCTACTCTTGCTCGACGATCCATGGTTTTTGGTAAATGTGTCGGGTAGTCTACTAATGCTTTCCACCCTTCACTATTCGTCTCGGCCAAATAGAATTCAAGATGATTGGAAACTAAAATTGTTTATTGATGTATTCATTTTTCGCTAATAAATAGTGGAAACAACTTGATTTTGCTCCACTAAATGAAATCTACATTGGCTGAAAACCTAAGCTTTTCTATTTTGTTTGGTCTAATAAAATTGAAGATGACCTGAAAATCAAATTTGTCGAATTTGTTCAGTTAAATAAATACGTGGTGATTTGTCTAAAATTTATGAAGTTTTTTGCAGTTAATCGGACTTCATTTTACGTCTGTCAATTGCTAACATTGACGCACCTTTATCATGAAACTCTATTACTTTACTCCATGTTTGTGGAGGTGAATTGTATGAGAATAATCAAATCGTATTATCTGGTATCGACAAATCGTATTATCTGGTATCGACAAATCGTATTATCTGGTATCGACAAATCGTATTATCTGGTATCGACGAGTCTCAATACTGACATCGCTTTAGATCTGATCAGCAAAAGTCTGCGTAGAATTCCCGATCCAATTTATTACTGCAGTAAGTTTCTATGGTGACCTTAATGAAACTCTTTGTCAGATTCATTATCTGCAATAGAGGTATGAACGGTCCTAATGAAGTTCGCGCTAAATTATATGCAATTTCTCCATTTCTGGGAGAGGCGATGACAAAATTTTATGAAGAAAGCAATAACAATACTAAATTAATAAATGTGCAGCTTGCAAGAAAACAGAAATGAGCCTTCCATACTGTTCCGCTGTTCATCATTTGTGATCCTATTTCATACAATCATCATAGAGTTATGAAACGAGACATCTGTTCCTATTGATGTGACATGACTTAATTTGATTTGTGCATCAAAGAGACAGTTCGGAATTCAATGTAATAGTATGTTCTAGAGCGTGTTCTGTGTAATGCTGACATTCTGATCTTCTGTACATCATGCCCTATCTGATGTTCTTTAAGCTTACCTCTCCTTTTTTGTGAGGGAGCGCTGTCAGATGTCAATTCAACTTACAGATAAGCGACAGTTGTCATTTTGTACGAAAATCAATTCAGTCTTTCTTCATTATATGAGAAATTTCTAGGGATATTTTGAACAATTTGGTTCTTATCATTTTTAGTACTTTTTAATCAAAGGTACCAAATGCGTGTCTCTAAAATAGTACTCGATAGGAGTTCATTTCTCATAGTACATTATTGCGAGATGAATAAGCTGTTGTATTCATTAATAACCATGCGTGAAGATGTGAGGAGTTATTGTTTATTCATAGGCATGCGTATCGGTAGTATTTCCTTTTCTTATGAATTTTTCACATGAAATCGCCTCTATATAGTTATAATAGTAGCGAAAGTCACAACGTTACCTATCCATACAGAGGGATCACCCGAGCAATCTGCCAGCGCTGTAGTGCTTGCAACATGAAGAGGATAACGCGCATAAAACCGCACAACACAGAGAACACATCATGAATAAAATTCTATATATTTTGCGAAAATAACAAGAATGGAGAACCACAGTGGTTGTAAACATACTGCCCCAGCTCTGACTAATGTCTGTGAGATCCGGTACTTCTCTTTCCAGGAAAATAAAAGACTAAAATTACACATACTGTATACTCGAAGTTATGTGAGGATGAGAACATCATCTCAGGGCACGAGGTGTTACGAGTCTAGCAAAATGTACGTTATACATGTAAGGTAACTAGGTCCAATGTAAAGATTCATACACGCCTCAGCTGACACAGCGAGCAATCACTTGTTTGAACCCTACAGCGAACTCCTCAGCTATCCTCAGGAGAAAAGATCAGCTGCACTCATGAGGTAAAATCAGATGCCCTCAGAAAAAAGATCAGCTGCACAAAGGGGGAAAGCATTCGTTAGTGCACCCTCCACAGGGATTACGTACGTGATATCAAAGGAAGAGGAAATGGTATAAGACCTGTGGATTATTTTTTTCTGTAATCGGTACAGTAGTTGGACTTACATATTCTCGGGGTCTAAATAGTAAAAATGTTGTGATGAGTTAGACGTTCATGTGAATTTAAATTCCCAAAAAGTTAATTATATCGAAACTGTCGATAGGCCGTACGTTCTTGAATGGAAGAAAGGGACAACAATCGAAAATAACATCGATACTGATAAGTTACGCAATACCGAAGCAAAAAAGTGATAAAATGCAATCTTATTGTATTAGACTCCATCATTGTATTAAACCAATGCTGAAATAGGATTCCGGTATATTGATTGTACTAGATACAAGTAAGCAATCGATCAAATCTCACTCATATAGGATAACTCAATTTTAATTTAGGCAAAATTATAAACGCTCATCATTTTAACAATAGCCTTTGTAATCTCGGTACACTTTCATTTAAAACAAGTCTTAAAGTTATCAAATTTAATGGTGGCTTCCAACGAAGAAATGTGAAGGTTTGCCTAACTAGATGCTAAATGAGGACTTTGAGAGGGGAAAGAAGAATTAATTACGAGAACGACTTCGTGGTCAGGTTGCGTTGCTGGAACTGTGGTTAAGCTGACGAGTTATTTATTTATTTGTTTCTCGTGCAAGTATTGCTTGCATACTTGACACCTGTTTGGCTCCTCACTAACTTCACTTCGTCTGTCCTGACCGACTACGCTGCCTGCTTGCAATAAAATTACGAGCAGTCTGCTCTGACTTCACTGCTTGTCTGCTCTGACTTCACTGCTTATCTCCACTGACTTCACTGCTTGTCTCCACTGACTTCACTGCTTGTCTCCACTGACTTCACTGCTTGTCTCCACTGACTTCACTGCTTGTCTGTGCTGCTGTTTAAAATGTTTGTTTGTTCATCGTGTACACCGAAAGTGCAAGAAATAAGCAACGTAGATGCAGGGGACTGGTTTTCATATTAATGGGAAGTGTGGAGCTCAGCACAGTTTATTATATTAATCTGCACGTACATATTTATGCTACGCACTCTGTAAACTGTGGATTTTTTTGCCCCGTAAAAAATATATGAGTACCCAGTTGTAAAACTGCAAAGTAATTATAAGTTTAATGTCACTTCTTCTCGTTATTTATATAATCCAGAAATTAAAAAAAGCTCTTTACTTGCTCCATAATATGATGCTCCGTGTATACAGTAAACCATATCAAACATATTGAAACTCAACAGAAAAGCGTTAATTAAGGTTGTGATTCGAACACCTACTAGTATTAGAACATCCTAGCCTGAAGCACGCATTATTGTATTAATTTGCGGCATCTGGAGCGATAGAACCTCTCAGCTCTCTGCCGTGCTACCGGCCAAATATCACCCCAAATGCCAAGCTCTTCGTTGATCATGCTTGCCGCAATAGATCATTTTCTCGCAAGAAAGGGAGTCTATTTAGCTTGATAGCCGTTCCTGTGATCTCCAAAAAATACCAGGCGGCAGAAAGAAATGTTCATATTTCCCTGGCATTCACAATCCTCAGACGTCATGCTATTGATGCAAAATCCCCAGAGGTGATGCAATTGATGCATTATCCCCAAAGGTGATGCAATTGATGCATTATCCCCAGAGGTGGTGCAATTGAAGCAAATCCCTAAAACTCATGCAATTATTTCTATTTCGAGACTGCCGGCAGGTAAAAGGGACTTTCAAAGCATGAAGAGCTTGCAGTCTCTCCAAGATGATATTTTCATTTAGCTCAAACTCTCTTTCGTAGTTCCCAGCAAGGATGTCAATGTAACTCTCTATGATAAGGCATCGAAAATTCTCCCCGCTCTGCAGGAAGCTCAGTCTGTTTGCATAAGACGGTGTTGATAGATACAACAACTTCTGTTGTTGTTGCTGTTTTTCATTTTTAGACTATTGAAAAATCTTTCAAAATTCGAATTAACTTTTATCAATATGGTGCTGTAAAGGTAATGCACACAATTTTGAATGGGATTGAAATTTTCCCCACGAAGTGGGTATTCCAAATTGATTTTTCTTTCAGTATCACAAATACGGATACTTTATCGCTTTGCTGTATTCCTTCTGTAAAACGGTGAATATTTTGAATTTCTTTCCTAGCTGTAATACATACGACGAGTCAGCTGGCAAGAAATCCAATAATGAACTTTTAATTACCAAATATGAGAACTTAATAAAGAGTTAAAGATCTTAACATCGACTTTATGCAGTTGTTGGCCCTCTGACGTAATGCATTGTTCCATGAGTTATCAAGTTTTGAAATCAACTTATTTTTATACGCTGGAAAAACTTGTTAGCCCTCTGAAGTCATTAATGAATTTTCTGCATTTAATCTAGTAATCACAAAGAAGCCGTGTAGAGACAGTAAGACTAGGAACATTTTGTAGCCTGATTACTGTGCAAAATTAAGACGTACCGAAAAAGAATTTTCACCGATACGGAATTGTCGCTTCTTAGAGAAGAGGTAGAAATGAATTCTCAAACGTTCATCCTTTTCGAGTCGCTTTGTCTGGGATGTATGGGGGCACAATTATCATGTCTAATGGTAGAGCAGAGAGTTCTGGTGCTGATCTCCATACATTTAGGAACGGCCTTTTCGCCCACATTATTTCAGGAATATTTACATGCAGACCTGAGACTTCGGTTATGATTCACAACGTATTTTAGTAATTAAATACCTAATTTTCTCATGTTTAAGCTCTATAACGCACGGAAAATTACTGTTTGAGTTTCTTAAGGAAATAATGGTGACACCGGACATGTTTTTTTCATTTAGAAGTAGAGCGACATGTGTAACTAATAACAAATCTCTTAAATTTCTTTTCACCAGGTCGTTTCAAGAGATTATTGCTCTGAACACTACGAATCAGAACAGAACAACGTCCACTTACATACGTCCACATGCATAAGATCCGGGCCAGTCTCGTCTTGAGTAAAAAATTTGTGTGTTCGACTATCGAAAGGTGATGGTTATTGCATATAATCGTAATAGCTTACTTATCACTTGGGTGGATGATATCAGTAAGTACTTTACTGTTAAAAAACGTCCTTCATTTTTACTACGTTCTCCTTCCTTCACTCTTTGCTCACCCAGGATTCAGAAATGAAAGCAGACGGTTTGATACAAATCTACAGCATATATATGCATACATATATACAGGGTGGCCCATAAGTAAGGTACCTTTTTAAAATTATTATAGGTATAAAACTACAAATGGTAAAGAGATTTGGTTTATTCAGGATGAATGAGGAGATTTCAAAGTTTTCTACTATCGTATCAAGTCTACCGACAATCACAACATATTGCCCAAAAATTCATAAAATCCACCCTCCAAAATGAATCGCTACGGAATGGAACAACGTGCAAAAATAGTGAAACTTTACTTCCGATGTAATTGTTCGGTTACTGCAGTTCAGAGGAATTACAGGAATATTGATGATATTGGAAGAAGTCCTTCGAAGAAGTGCATAAAAAATGCTATTGAAATTTAGAGAAACTGGGACAAATGCAGACAGACAACGTTGTGGCAGGCCATGGACCATACGAACTGGTGCTTCAATTCAGCTTGTTGCAACGAGTGTTGCTGATCGTCCCAAAACGTCAACTAGGAGGCGTTCAATTCAACTGAGAATGTCACGCACTGCACTGCAACGTATTTTGGTAAAAAATCTAAAGTATCATCCATATAAAATTCAATTAACTCGAGAACTCTATGATATGGACTACCAGAAGCGATTAGAATTTGCGAAAAGATTTCTGCAGCTCGCAGAAAATGAAAACTGTAAAAAATTTAATAATAACAGTTTTTATTAAATTTTTTACAAAGTTTTCATTCAGTTACTGATGATGCACATTTTAACCTCAATGGTTTTGTTAATAAGCAAAATTGCACATTCCGGGCTTCAGAAAATCCAAAAGAAATTCATGAACGTCCACTTCACTCAGCTAAAGTAACAGTATGGTGTGGCATCACGTCTTCGAGGATCATTGGATCATATTTTTTTGAAGATGCTAATGGTGATGCAATTTGTGTTAATGGAAACCTGTATAGACAGATGATTCAAGAATATTTGATATCTGAAATTGGAGATAATAACACAGAGATTTCCTTTTTCCAACAAGATGGAGCTACAGCTCACTCAGCGAAAGAAACAATGCAAACGTTAAAAGTAATTTTTCCAAACAGAATAATTTCTCGTTTTGGTGATATACCGTTGCTGCCTCGATCTCCAGATGTAAGTGCTCCTGATTTTTTTCTTTGGGGATACTTAAAGGAAAATGTTTACACTGAAATACCTAATACTTTACAGCAATTGCAACTAAATATCATTCAAGAGATCAACAACATTTTACCGGAGACATTAAGAAAAGTAATGAACAGTACCGTTGAAAGAGCACGCCATTGTTTGACTAATAATGGAGGTCATATAAAAGATATTGTATTCCATAGTTAAATGTATTTTATTGCTTCATTTACAGATTTATATTAAACTTTGAAATTTCTTCTTTCATTCTGAATTAACCAAATCTTTTGTTACTATTTTATTTTTATAGCTATAATAATTTTAAAAAGGTACCTTACTTATGGACCACCCTGTATGTATATATATATATATATATATATATATATATATATATATATATATATATATATATATATATATATATATATATATATGTACATGTGTGCATAATATGTATATTGTGTGCCTAAAATACGTTCTAAACTTTACTTCCCACGTCCAGCACGACTCTGGCTATTGAAAAACTCGGCTGAGTTCTTTAGAGGCTCTGGAGTGTCTTGTGATGAATTGTAATGCATTATCTCAGACGTTCTTCACTCGTACTTTTATGCTGGAAGTAAGGAACAGAGCGAGTGGTGCATTTGAATTGCTGTGTGAGGTGTATTTTATGCTATCGAAGCATTTCGTACAGAGTAAGAGCTGGTTTTTTGTGAGCTAGATATCTGTAATCACCGAGGGAGATAAATGTATCGAGGGATGTAAGTGCTGGGATCTGAGAGGGAAGTAAATGGTTAAAAACTTGTAGAAACTAATGGAATATTAGTCCGATTAAATTGATGAGTCGAGATTAGTTGTATATACAGTATTTTAACCCCTTCAGTCCCCTGGTCCAATGTATTGGACACCCTTTAAAATGCAAAAATAATTTCACTGCGAGTCATGATGGCCAACATGTTGGCCAACATATGCAATTTTGAATGAATTAAAATTTCGATTTTTTTGCTTTATCTTAGTTCATGTGGTTTGTTTATGAAGAGAAATAAAGGAATAAAGTTTTTCATTGAAAATCATTGTATTTTTAGGCCGTGACTGAAGGGATTAAACAGACATTTGGTTCAAATAACTCATTTAATTTGTTGTTCATACTAGTCAGACATAAACGTACTTTGAACCAAAGGCAAATTATTCATGAAAATATTATTCGTCTTCATTCTTTGTTTGTTAATTTTTTCTAATAATTAAATATTGCAGCTTTTGGCATCGGCTTTTTGTATAATAATACCTTCAAATATTTATTGATTCTACGCTTTCTTCTGTTTTTTCCCATAATGCGTTACAACTACTAGCTTACTACTAAATGTGGCTAACTTTCTTTTGTCAGCGTCTGATGCTCATAAATATCTCTGCAAACTTGTATGTAAAGCGTGATTACGATTTAAAGTGTGAGTGTCCCTAAATTTTAGAGCGTGCAATTGTGACAAAGTGTGATTGTGCTTGAAAGTGTGATTGTCTCGGAAATTAAACGCGTATGATTGTGATTGAAAGTGTGATTGTCCCGGAAATTTAACGCGTTTGAGTGTGATTGGAAGTGTGATTGTCCCGGAAATTTAACGCGTATGATTGTGATTGAAAGTGTGATTGTCCCGGAAATTTAACGCGTATGATTGTGATTGAAAGTGTGATTGTCCCAGAAATTGAACACGTTTGAGTGTGATTGAAAGTGTGATTGTCGCTGGTATTTACTTTTAAAAACCTCGGTGAATTAATTGGAAAGCTGAAATTTGTCTGCCATGCTTTCTATGTGCATGAGGTTACTGGTCTCTGAAGTGCAGTACCTTAAGCAAATTTTTTTTTGCTTGGAGCATCAACCTGAGATTTACATCAAGCATCAAACATCCATCTGCAGAGTCTTTATATCAAGCATTAAACATCAGTCTGAAGAGTATTTCTATCAAGCATGAAACATCAAGCTGAAGAATATTCATATTGGGCATCAAACATGATTTTGAAATGTATTTATAACGAACATCAAACATCAATCTACAAAGTATTTGTATAAAAATTAATCGAGGAATATTTACATCAAGCATCAAACATATCACCGGCCATCAAACATCAAGCTGTAGACTATTAATATCAAGCATTAATTATTAAAATTATGAGTATTAAGATTAAGCTTTAAATATTAAATTTAAGAGTACTGATATCAAGCACCAGGCTTTATACTGAAAAGTAGTAGCTCAAATGCTACTTATAATCTGTGTGCCATCACATGCAGTGTGATTGAGAAACTTATCTTCAAAAAATACATGAAACGAGTAACGTAGGAAAAGTTTGGAAGAAACGCATGACGTTTTCAGCATGTGCGGCTGATGAACTCAATCTTAAAAACTTATATGTATATGTTCTTAAACGTGTGAACTTGGATACAATTATATTCTGCTTGTAATCTTCTTCCATGCTTCCATTTATGGTTGCATGACATTAATCAACGAGATTTTTGATGTGTGTGTAGACTGAGCTGCTTTTATTATTTCAAGTCTGATAATCTCTACGGTGGTCTGAGCTCGTTGGCTGTTGGACCTAGAAAACTGGACGTCATACACACCAGCACCGGACGACCAGCTTGGTCGACTGGTGAGCGAATCTGCTTGCGAGCGGGAAGACCCGGGTAAAAAATACGGCATGGGACTTGGGTAAAACAAACGAATAATTATCGAAGTAATTATCCGACCCAAGAAGGGGCCAGAAGGTTCGTTCCTATAACCTCATTCTATTCTATTCTACAAATTCTAAGGTTTTATTCGATAGGCCTTAACTCAATCTTGATTTAGCCTGTTAAATACTAGTGCAAAACTTACAACCACTCTACTGTAGTACTTTATTTCTACTACTGTCACAATTGGTTAGAAATTTATTTTTACACATTATAGATTTTTATTTTTTACTACTTTTTAAACAACAAACTGATGTGAAGCAAGCATCATTATGGTTGAAACCTCTGAGATAAGACACAGGGAGTTACATTTTCTACAAAACAGTTTTAGTTGCACATAATAAGTTTGTGTCTCAAGTTCCCCACTCATATTTTTTCATTTAGAAAAAAATTATGTCCCACTATTTTGGGATGAAAAGTGTTTGCAACTGTTGAAAAAAAAAAGATGTCTTACCAGTGATTTCACGGTAAATTAGTTTACTGCGTAAGAGAATTATTCTTGTGTACCATGGCTACATGGATTGAACTTCAATTTTCTGTAAACTTTGTAGAGCTCAATATGCGGTGCCATGTGGAGCATGTAGAGAACATCACAGCTTCGTGTTGTTGACCACCTCTGCTATAAAAAATTATTTCCCGATTGCTCATGTTGAAAAAAATCTCTTTAAAATTCCCCCTTATTTGTCTGTCTCACTGCCTTGTTCATTACCAGGCCATCTGCTGCTTGGTGCCATTGTTGTGCAACGAAACAAAGAACTCATCGTAAAATTTCCCATCTGAGGGAAATCTCCCGCTAAAATTAGGCCGGTCTCGTGGGAGGTGTACGATATTGACACGACCTGCATCTGGTCAGGTTCTAATAAAGAGCACGAGAACAAAAAGCATTGCCTTCTTCTCTCTGTGCCCTTGTTCTCTGATAATACAGTAAAAACTAATTTTGTCAGGAACGTAAGTCTGTACTGAATTAATGAAAATCGCAGCCAGTTTCTGCCTCTTCTACCTAATGCTACGTCAGGAGCTTCCTGGCTTTTATTTCTCTCGTCTTTCCTCTTATTGGCCGTAAACTGAGCCTCTCAGACGTTGAGGTCGAACTTCCGGGTTAGTTTCTGTCTACTCAGAAGAGGGACGCTAAAGAGGTTGTTCTTCATCATACCGTATATATGCAACGTATTTCTATTTATCACCCCGAAATATCCACTCAGGCTCAGCAACGGTGTTTGTCCACGCTGGCCTGCTTTTGCGTTCTTGTGAACCTTGTATCGACCTCAAGGTACAGTGGATAACAATATAGCATGAGTCTACATTGTAGACTTCATTTAGGAACAAGGATTTTTCTCTCTTTTTTACTCCTGTGATGGTAATTTCCACGCAGTAACGTACCGCAAAATGTTCTTTGTTTTGGTTTCTTCTTTTTAATCTTGTGTTTTCTTTCCTATTGATTATTTTGAATTATTTTTTACTGTTACCTTTGGAAGACCAGACACTAAACTAAAAAGCTTAGATCAGATTTTTGTTCTCGTCGCCAATCACTTTTTCCTATATTTGACTTTCAGTGGGGTAGTATTGCTAATTAGTGCATTAAGTAACATTAAAACTCTGTACTTAGTTGTTCAAGTTCATTTAAATGGCTTGGTTTACCGTTGATTCTCTTTCAGAAATGCAAACATTTTTAATGGCTGTCCGAAAGACGAATGCGTTTAGGTCTCAATATTCTTCATCTAAGCCTTTCAACTGCAGCACTTCAGGGAATGGAAGTATTAAACTTGATGAAGCTCGCAATAAAGTTTCTGTTGGGAAACAGTGACGGATGAATAGCTGGATGCCTGGACTGATTAATGACCGGCTCTTTTAACCATTCCTTGATTTCATTTGAAGTATCTTTTTTCTTGTTGGTGCGCTCATCATTTTTGGATATAGAGCTTCTGTGCTACTGCTCTTGGAAGACATGTTAGCAATACTTAAAGTTTCTAAGTAATTTTTATATATGTTCGATTCGCTTCAAAAGGTTTAGTCAAGTTATTATTCATTTTTTATTTTTTTTTCAACTTACCCTTTTCAAACTTGCGGTTTCAACTTGCGGTGAAATTTGCGAGAAATAGATGCGCCGCAACCCATTTTGCAATTCTTCAAAATTAGATGCGACGCAACTGCAACTAAAAAAATTGCGTTCGCAATTGCATCTGAAACTTATTGCAGTGCAACTGCCCAACACTGACCATTTTGTTTCTTTTGGAATACATTTTTATATATTATAGATATGATATGGTAGAGGGTAACTTGCCTTCAGTATTTTGATATATTTTGGCCACTGGAGGTACAATGAAGTTTTCTTAATATGTTTAATATTTATTTATATATAAAGATTTCACTTTTCTAAGGTGATAAGAAGAACATAAATACATAAAGGATAAATTAAATATCAATAGATACTTTGGCATATATGACATAGTTAATAAGAATTACATATGCTTTCTCAAAAGGGATTTGGTAAGTTAAGGTGTTTCATTTAATATTTATAAGGATACAGGACCAGTCAGCAAATATATTTGCCGCACGAGTCTATGTTGGGTCAACAAAAATATTCAAATTGAATATTTATAGGGAAATATAATGATAATGGGGCAAATTAATTATGGGAATCTTAATTCAATACATACTAAGCTACAAAACTAGATTCATTGCGCTAAACTGTTAGATAATAAGTCTTTGTTGATGACATAACACTAATAGTTCATACAGTAGAAACAAGTCACGCAGAGGAGAAATACAGTTTGATTTTTTCGGTAAAAACTTGCAGAAAATTGTGACGTTTTAAGATAGACTATACTAAAAGATAGGTATTAGAAGTACATATCACTGCAACGCACAGAACTGCAGTCTGGTTAAGTAAGGTCACCAAACATGTGAAGGTGTTGCAATAGACAAAAATTTCGCTCAGAACTAAACATGAACAATTTATTGAAATGTGAGCCAGGACCGATTTTTTTGGGCAGATTTTTTTATGTCCGGCAGGTACAGGGTATTTTTTTATTAATAGTTTCCTTGTGATTCCGTCCTGTCCCAGCAATATGAAATCCAGTAAGCAGCACTCATAGGACAACCTACGTATGGGTTCTTGAGAGGAAATGAAAAAAACGTACAATAGCCGAAATTATTGAAAACATTGAATAAATGTAATATTATCAAATTGATTACGGTACAACACCACTGAAATTGTTCACATTCGCTGAACACGAAATATGTATTGTTCGCCACCATAGAGGAAAATATGACAAGTAATGCATTCTTAAAATACGTTCAATTATCTACTCATGTAATATACAGTGTATCTCCATCTCTCTATCTGTTTGTGTCCGTCCCATTTCTTCCAATCTATTACTGAACTGAAATCAGAACGGGTAAACATGTATTATAAGCATTGTATTGTAGATCCCAAGGGCGCCGGATTACTATAAAATACGCCACTTTTTCCCGTTATTAGCCTTCTTCTCCCATACAGTCTTGTTATCGGTCGAGAATGTACAGAATGACAGTTCTGTATACATTCATTAAAATATTAATTTGAAACACAATAATTCTTCGTAAATCTTTAATACATTTGTCTTCATAATAATTTCTAGTTAATCAAATCTAAGCCGTGGTATTTCTTCGGCAACTATCTAATATACGGAATAACAAGCAGAATATATGTGTGTATATCTTATGCATACAATTGGTATTCTAGATTATAATAAATATTACTCGTAATAAAATTTCGATCAACTGTTTTTGGGGGTCACCCTGTATAAATAAAAAACGGCTTTTATTATAAAGGGTTGGTTATTTTAAAACTTTTCCTTGCTCGTGCTCTATTGCAAGCGTGGCTGTATTTTTCATGCCGATACCATCAACTATTTTGGTCTTAGAAAGCGTGTTCATATGTTATGATACCCAATTAAGTGTGTTCCAAGAAATACAGCCTACCTGGAGACAACAAAAATATCATTGATTGAGTTTCGCAGAATTGCCTCAAAATATGTTTTTTTTGCACGCTTCAATTGCTGGAGGTTGTTAAATTGCGATCATTCTTCATCTGGACAACAACGTTGTTGTTTGCACCCGCTATATTTTGTGGAAGTTCTTGTCTCTCTAGTAAGAGCAAGGGAACTTTTTATGGGCTCAAATTGTACTAGAAATTAAGATTCGTGTTCTTAAGCGTGGAGAAAATTAAGCTTAATAATTTTTGTGTTAAATTGTTTAATTTTACAGACAGTGGGGACAATATTATTCCAATACAAACTTTGCCAGCCGTGAAGGTTATTTTTTTAAAGAAAATCAGGTGTTGTTGTGTTTACAACATTGTCTTATAACTTTAAATTTAATAACAAATTTCCAAAACACAAGCTAAAATGAAATTTCCATCGATGCCTAAGAGGTGATAAGTTTACTTAACACTTTGAATTATCCTGCTGGATACATTTTAAGGAATATTCCTGTATTCCTATATCTTAAGGAATACAGTTAACTAAAAAGAACCTCTTTTATGCTTTGTAGGTCTGAGAAATAAACTGTAGTTGTCAGTGGGCTCACTCCTTTCTTACCCAGGCCTCACCCCTCCTCTCTTACCCAGGCCTCACCCCTCCTCTCTTACCCAGGCCTCACCCCTCCTCTCTTACCCAGGCCTCACCCCTCCTCTCTTACCCAGGCCTCACCCCCTTCCTTACCCACGCCTCACCTCTTCCTCTCACCTCTCTGCGATGGTTGCAGGATGTGTTCTGGTTAGGTAGCGTTATTCTTAGAAGGTTCTCTTGTTATCTTAAAATTTGCTCACGGTTGTTTTAATAAAGAGATAGGACCTTTAAAAAAGCGTTAGGGAAGTAAACTAATCATAAACATTTTTACCGTGCTGTGTTCGTGTCTACTTCCTGTGCCTTGCCCTCATATTAAGGTACTTCTAAAATACGCTTCAGCTAAGCTCTTCTACAACAAAAACAAGGTTCCCTTTAAATAAAGTGTCCCTAAAATTTGATGTTCATAAAACAAGGTACACAGTAACATTACATCTTATAGGAAGTTTTCTTATTCCAGCAGGTCTGACTACAAGTTCTTCAGTTATAATTGTGGTTCCTCAATTTATTAAACGCCAAAAGACTCAGTTTAATGATCTTGCTCTGAACTGGTCACATTGAGAGTAACTTTCTTGAAAATGGAGGTTTTTCTGATGATTCAATATGGTGATTTGATCCAGCGATATTACGCTATCTAATGAAATAATATTGTGACTTGATCAAGCGATATCTTTTTTCTGACGAATTAATATCGTGACTTGATAGAGAGACATCATGTTATGAGAATAGGTCAAACTTTGAGCGTTAAAATAAAACTGCTAAATTTCAATCTATGAAATTGAAGTGACCTTTCGAATAAAAATTGAATTTAAGGTTTTACGAGACTAGGACAAATCTCGAGCTTTACAATAATACCGAGTGGCATATTAGAATGTGTACACTAAGCACAAATTTATTGCTGGTTGTACACGACTCAGAAAGTCAGTCGTTACAAAGAAAAGAAAGCTTGATATCAAAAGATAGCCAAACGTGGCCGCCGGCCATTCAAATTCATACGAAAAGTTCATGGGTTAAAAAGCAGCATGAGAATACTGGAACATCATTTTAAATCAAACGATGAAAGTTCAAATATGGGTGGAGTTTCAGACATAAAGGACAACCTCTTCGTAGAAAGTCTTCATCGCGGCTGGCTATAATAAGGAAAATGGACGAAAAAAAGGGAAGGAAGAGGGAAGGCTATTACGACCATACTAGCGAGGGTCAGGATCAAGAGGAGGCGTAGCGACAATCTTATCGTTACCGTCAGAAGGTTGAGAAGAAGAGGAGCAATGTGTGCTTAACACATTCATTGCGGGATGACCCACCGGTGAGTCACTCAGGTTGGGTTCTTTATTTTTTCCAAAGCTTTCTAGTGACTGTATGTACAAAGTAAAGATTGGCACCGGCTAAGCAAACACAATGAATGTGTTAAGTAAAACACGAAAAAATTCTTTAGGTGTGAGATGTTATATTGGGAATTTTTATAGGAGCAAACGAAGAGAAATCTACAAAGAATTCGTCATTCAAGGGTTCGGTACGTCAATTGAAATTCAGGAGGTTAGTGGGACTATTGCAAACCCATGACGTTAAAAAATGAAACTTGGAATATACATACGTATATGGAAGTGTCAATAATAGTATCAAGAATATCTGCGTATGTAAGGCTTAGTTCTTTTCTAACAGGAATCAAACATACATCACAGAATGGGAAGAAATCAATTGATAAATCTTCGAAAACGGAATTTTTCAACAACTGATCGAGAAAGAGTTGCGTGCGTTACAAATATTTTAAATCCTCCATAGGTTGAATAAAATCCCTAGGCTGAACACAATTAAGGGAGGGAAATTTCCCTTGTGAAGAAGATGAGAATGTTGAAGTCAGGAAAATAGGAATGAAGTAATTGTATTAGAGATAATATGGGCTGGAAATTGATGAATACGTGTTGGATTACAACAGAGGATGGGATTTTTCTCGTGAAAGAAGAGATTATCCGGAATCTGAATGACTAGAATTCGGAACTTTCTAAACACCTAGTGGAAGAGGAAATTCACAGGATAATTTTCAATGCGTGAATTGTGATTGAACTTATCAATTAATGACCAATTAAATTTACTCTAAAATCTCATGACGAACCTATGAAATCAGTGATTGGTTATTTTGAGTCATTGCATCTGAGATTAATTAATCGAATATCGTTAGAAAGGTACGGGGAAGTTATTCATTACCCTATTAAGTTAATATGATCATCGTACTTGTGTTGCAGAAACCATTAGAAAAGTGGGCTCTCACATGACCGCCAGCGTAGACTGTAGGTAAATCATAGATTGTTTCGTTTCCTTAAAGTTGGGTGTGAAAATTTCAGATCAGTGCAAATGTACATGAAATGTGGACTGTGTATAATACGCCTGAGTAAGGGTCCGGAAACTAACACCCGGAGGATTGACATGCGACGAACTGCAGAGGTACCTGATTAAGTGTTCAATACCACATACTAGGCGAGTATAAATCCATTAAATCAATGTTTCTTGGGCATCGTGAATGGTTACAAGTTATGTGTTCTGGGCTTCCTGTTTTAGACCATTTTTGATGTGTAGATATTGTGGAAGGGAGTGTCAATACCTCCTGTGCAAGCCCGTTGGTTGTAGCGCGATTAGTAACCGCAGATTAACGAAATATTTCTAGTGATTAGAATTGAAATACATTGTGTTACCCTGTTAGTCTGCAGGATTTATGATACCATGCAAGTTTGAATATGAAAGTTTTAAACGGGCTATTGCATTTATTTTTATAGCGGCCGTATTATGTGTACACATTACTCGTGATACGAATATTTCAGCACACATACATATGTATTGTGATAATCATGCTTTTTAATGGACTAATTTTAAGACTTGATCGAAGGGTATCATTGTTTCTTACGATTTTATACGTCGACATGATCCAGCGGTACCACTCTTCTCACTCAAACGGTAACTTGATCAAACAGTATAACTCTATAATCTATATATTAATACGCTTACGACTATCGTACTTGTGCGTCACACCCTTCATTGCGGTATCTATTATACGGTTGAGGTCGGGTCACGTTACATTACGTTACTTTGGGTTGGGAATTTTATGAATGTTTTGGTTTTATAATTTTTTTTCCATTTTTTAATTTTTAAATGGTTTAAATTTTTCATACTTTTTAAATTACTTTTTAATGTTTTTAATTTTGTAAATTTTCAAATGATTTAATTTTGTTGAATTTTTCGAATTTTTCGAGTTTTTTGAATATTTTAGGTATTTATATTTTTTGATTTTGTTTTAATATTTTAAAATGCTTAAAATTTGTTTTATTTTAGTTTTTAAATTTTTTGAATTTTTGAAGTTTTTAAATTTTTGATATTTTGTCAGTTATTTGAATTTTTTAAATTTTTTGAATTTTTGGAATTTTTTGAAATTTTTTAATTTTTTTTTAATTTTAAAAAGTGCTGCTAGCGTATCAGTGATACCGACAATACCTTACTTATGTGCGAACCTGTACTATGCGGTCCCATGAAATTGCGAATTTTTGAACGTGGCCCTTGCACTGAAAAGTTTGCCCACCCCTGATATAAAACAATGGAACAGAGAATAAGAGAACAAAGAGAAGCAGCAAGAGAGCGACAGAGAAGGAGCCGACAGCGCTTGCGAGAAGACGAAAGGCAAGCAACTCGTGATAGAAGCAGACTACGAATGCAACAACGAAGGATGAATATGAGTCAGGAGGAGTGAGAATTGCATCTTCAAATCATGAGAAATTGAGATCAAGAAAGTCGAAATGATATGAATGATGTGGAGAGACAGCAATTTCTAGAGAACATGAGAAACAGAGACCAAGAAAGACGAAATGATATGAACGAGGTGGAGAGACAGCTATTTGATGCCATGATGGCATCAAAGTTGTTGAATCATATTATCAATGATTGTTAATTTATTCAATACCTATAAAATCATGCTACTGAACTAACCGCGAATTATTCGCGGGTCCTGCTAGTTATAATATAATACGAATATAACTCCAGTAAATCTTCGCCACTACTCTTCCTGGCACATCACAACGTATTTATCATCAGTAACGACATCAGACATTGTTTTCTGTACCGAGAAACAATACAGTGTTCATTTTACGGGGTAATCAAGAAATGTTGGGTAGCGAAGTAATTTTTGTGCTGTCTGAGCCATAAAATATGTTTCTCCAGAGCTGGCATTACTGCGGGTGCTCTACTGCTTGCGTGCACGAGGTGCTGGTCTGACATATTTCTCCTTTCCACCCATTACTGCTTATCAAGGGTAGTAAGGAAATGTGCCCTGCCCCATTAGTAATTACTGGGGAAATATATAGTTCCATCCACTGATACACTAAACGAAGTTTGAATATTAAAATGTTCTTCGAACCATTAATGTTTATTGAGGTTATCAAGAAAACTGTTTCTTAATGCTTTAGTAATCCCTGGAGGTAAAATGAAGAAACATTTTTTGATCCAATTATATATGGAGTGAAGGTAGTTAGGGAAAACATTCTTTGGTCTATTAGTGTTTCCTAAAATCTATAACTCAATTAATAGCTGTGATATTCGAAACATGCTTCACAGACTCTGAGTGACTATAGAACTTTGAACCTTTTTCGCTCAAAATTTTACGCATGGAAATATTTTTGCATACATTTTGTTCAGGCTGCAACTAGTAAAATCTGATTTTCTCCTTGTGAAATATTCAACTATACCTAAGTAACGGGATTTGACTACTTTCTAAGCAACGGGACTCTACTACTACCTAAGCAACGGTGGAAGTTCAGTAGCACTAAGGTCGACAATAGAAGTATTGCATCGTTTAGAAGTCCACACTGTATCACACGCGAACTGCCAGCTGAACTGATAAGGGAAACTTTCTTTCTCTTTTTCATCGGTAATGCTTCAAAAGTCCGCGTTTCAATGTAAACTTTTCGTAGGCTCGAAAGTTTAAGTTTGGTTCGTTTGGCCGAAGAGAGAATATCAAATTCACAGACGAAAGCTTCTTCATAGGAAAGTTTCACCTTGTTGGGAGCCGACATCGATACTGAGGGTCTTTTCTTTGTATTTCTTCTTGCATATTGTACAGTAGTTGAGTTCCTTGTTTTGTAAGAGTTTCCGTCAGGGCCACTGAATGCTGACAATGCTGGCATTGTTGGCAATGCTGACATTGCTGACATTGCGAATGATACTGACAATGCTCAGAATACTGATAATACTGACAATGCTACTAATGCTGACAATGCCAGGATTCACATAGGAGTTCGAGAGTACTGTAGCCGCGCTGGGTTGAGACAAACATGTCTAAGTGTCACGATGCGTTGGGCTGACACTCATATCAGTAATTATTAGACCTCGTAGGCGAGAGAATTGAAAGGCCTCCCCTTGTTATATGAGGCTACTTTCGTGATCTCATTAGTGGTCGAGTACAATATCATTATTATTGATATTTTTATGCTACTATTTTTATCATTATTACCATTAATTTGCAATGGAAACATATACTGTATATACGCTATTGCAAAAGCCCAACGTAGCAGTTTCCTCTGAAGAACACTTCCTTTACTTGTAATTATCCTCAAAATAACAGAATAAAATAGAATAGCATGAGGCTATAGGAACGAACGTTCTGGCCCATTCTTGGGTCGGATAATCACTTCGATAATTATTCGGTTACCCAAGTCCCATGACGTAATTCTAGCCTTGTCAACCATGGCGGCAGCGGGATTCGAACCCAGGTCTTCCCGCTCGCAAGCGGATTCGCTCACCAGTCGACCAAGCTGGTGGTAGTCGACTAATCTGGTGGTATTACGCTTTTGTATTTTTTCCTAACATGACGCTTTTGCATTTTTTCCATGGAATCACAACACTTATGCACTGTTATTGAATACTAATTACCAACTGTAACGACTCGTAAAGCTCTCTAGTAGCCACTGATTTGTGCTCGTATTATTTTGGTCTTATTGCGCTACGCAAATTTTTAGGCTTCGATGACTTAGAAGACCTGCATGAGGTTACTGCGACCACTGAGCTCTGTTCTGTGGTCTCTTTACGTAGTCAGTGGGGTGATGATGAGGTGATGATGAGGTGGGGATGAGGTGATGAGGTGATGATGAGATGCTATGGTGATGATGCAATGAGGATCCGGTGGTAAGGATGTGTTATACAGAGGGTATTCAGTGGGGATGTGATCATACAGGGAGTATTCAGTGGGGATGTGATGATACAGGAAGGATTCAATGGTAATGATGTGGTAATACGGCGTTGCTTTAGTGATAATGACTGACTGAGTTAATGGCAAAGTGATGATAAAGGCATGAAACACTATGAGACTATGATAGTACATTGTATTAGGGGAGTAAATAATAATGAGATTATTTTCAAAGTGATGATAACGTAATGTCAAAGTGATGATACATTGAAGATCCATTAAAAATAGTCTTATGATCAAGTATTGCGATAATAATGCAGTGATGATAAAGTGGTGGCAGAGACAAGGCAATAACCGTGGCAGTCAGTAGGTCTCGTAGGCATCTGAGCAATGCAGTCTGCAGCTGGTATTGCCATCAAGCTTCATCCCACTATATAATAACACACAGTTTGTTGCTTGCTTGCTTCGTCCGTCTCTCTGTGACGCTCTTAAAAATTTAGATATGAGGAAATTCGGTAGGATATGCATGTATTGTAAACACTGTATTGTGGATACCAAAGACACAGTCTTCAGTGTGGAAACTCCTTCACAAATTCTGCGTCCACTGGCAAATAAAATTAAATAATCCAGTAAAAAACTAGTGCATTTTTACTTGTGGGTCTACTAGTTGCTTTATAATACTGGACTAGGGAGTGCAGGTCCCCACGACTGTGAAACAAGCCATGAGCGACATCCCAGCAGCACCATCATTTGGAGAACGAAATGAACCTCAGGAGCCGAGATTTGATTGTCAATATTGGCAGATTATCGTGTTCAGGAATGCTGAGTAATGCAGAAGTAAATCTTCGGAATTTTCACTCACATGGTTCACCTTCAGGTCATAGCAAATATTAATACTACATACGTGGTACTGAAATGATCGAAATTTTTGTTTGCATCCTGCTCTTCTTCGTCATAGCAGTGTGGTTCTGTCGAAAGAAATATTCCATATACAGGGTGGCGCATAAGTAACGCACCCTTTTAAAAAATTAATAATAAATAAAGTATTACCGCAATATGTATACACTGGGTATCTGTAGACAGGATACGACATGTAAATAAACTTTAAGAGTTCCTCGATCGTTTGCATTCATCCCCATCGTTATACCTTTCATAGTTTATTTATTCCTAATTTTTTAAAAGGGTGCGTTACTTATGCGCCACCCTGTACATGATCCGAGCTAAGATTACAATGAAGACAATTCTACAGGGTGTCCCACAAAAAAGAGGCACGAAATTTCAATTTATATAACTTTAAATCTATTGCATGTAATTCCGTTCTGTAAAAATATTTTTTGAATACAGCTTTTGTCTATCAATGTTAGAAATTTCATTTAATTATCTCTCATGGTATTCGTACAGTAGCAGTTTCACACTGCCTACGGAAAAGCCTTTTTGCACAAGGGTAAAAAAGCTTAAAATTAGATTTCAGATAACATTTATTTTATTATAAAAAATAATATTTAATCCTTTTAATTTATTAATAGTAAAATGATTCGATGATAAAAAATAAATATTTGGAATTATTTCTCTGTGACCCATTTCCTCTTACGTGTCTTCCATTCCTATCAAAGCATAATTGAGCTCTCGATCTCATTGCTCTCATGGCTCTCTTGATCATTTCTGGATTATTTTGAGCAAATTTACTTCATGATTTATTTTTTCACGCAACTGGTTTATGTTTTCCGGAGGCGTACAGTAGACTTTATTCTTCAAATATCCCCATAGAAAATAGTCGCAGGGAGTTAAATCCGGGGATCTGGGTGGCCATTCAATATCATGACTCAATGCTACAATGCGGGTGCGAAAAAGCTCTCTTAACCGTTCTTTGACAACGCGTAAACGATGTGCAGGAGCACCATCCTGAAACCACCAGTGCCTGTTAAATCGATTTGCGTAAATGTGGCGGAGTTCAGGGACTATTGCTTCGTTGATCAAATCCAGATAAGCAACACCAGTGAGGTTATTATCATAAAACAATGGGCCAACGTGAGAGCCATTTCCGCATAAGCCAATCCAAAGACTTAGTTTATCCTGACAAATACTTTTTTCAAAGTTCCATTCCAGTGGGTTGTTTTGTGGCGCATATTTCCTGACATTATGATTATTGACTTTGCCATTCATGAAAAAAGCTGCCTCATCGCCAACAATAATATTATCAATAAATCGATCAGGTTTGCGAAGAAACCATCCAACGAAATTTTCACGACGAACATAATCATTGTCAGTGATTTGATGTCTTAAAAGCATCATGTATGGATACCATTTTAAATTTCCTTTAACAATCCGGTTAAATGAGGATTTTGACAACTGCGAGTTATTTTTTTTCTGCATGATACGGTTTTGTTTTCTTGAATTATCGTCCGAACCATTTCAGTGTTTTCTTCAGTTCTCACAGTTTTCCTTCTATCCGAACAGCCTTTGTTAAGATTCAAGCAAGTACCTTTTGTTTGGTATTTCCTGACATTCTTCTGAATCACAGACTTGCATGGCGAACGTCTATCTGGAAAGCATTCTGCAAATAAATGTTGTACTTGTTTAATACTTCCAGTTCGAACGTAGGTTATTACTACAAACACTCGTTGCTCCGTTGTTAGCTGTATGATGAAGGGTTATATCAAGGTGGTTATTTGATATCACTTAGCAAAGAACAGTTTACATTAATGCTCCCATTTTCATAGTTACAGTCTATCATGACAGTTGTAGCACTGACACATGTAAGAACAAAATATTTTTTACAGAACCGAATTACATGCAATAGCTTTAAAGTTATATAAATTGAAATTTCAGGCCTTTTTTTTTGTGGAACACCCTGTACATTAGACAGAAGCAGTATTTTATTGTATTTATTATTAGTTTGTGCTGTAGTTATTAAGATGAATAGCTTGTACAGACGTGGTCAACATGTGCGTTTTGCATAATGGGGCTGGTTATGTTTTTTTTTGACGTGGCTCGCACGAGCGTGACAAAAATATCCTGGATACATCACTGGATAATATTAATGTCGATGGATATCCAACGATTACTCCTATCTCGAACACGTTCTCTGAGTTGAAAACTGCACATGTACGCACCTACCAACTAAAGTTATGAAATTGATTGAAAATTTCGTTTTAAAAACTTTCCCCAGTTATAGGAAGTTTATTCTGCGTGGTTCCACTCGAAGAATCCGTTCACTTCTCTGAAATGTCGCAATTTTTGAAACTTCAGACGGTTTTAATTTTCCTTATGGATGATAAATAGTGAGCAACTACATTAACAATTTTTTTTGGGTTGATTCCAGAAAGAGGCCGCCTCCAAGTCAATTTCTCTAAAGCATCAGACATGATGGCAGACTTAAGCCCTGGTCTTTGGAAGTTTTTGAGGTTTGTGTGCTCTAGCTCACCTGTCACTCGTACATGAACACATGTGTGTGTGTGTATGCGACTGGAAGTATGTATTCTGAACAGAAGTCATGCCTGTATATAAGTATGTCTAAATACCCGTCCCCCTGCAAACATGTACTTCATGAAACTACACCTTTATTCATGTATTCTTACCTCCATTCCTTTACACACTCATTCCTACATTGGTACACACCTGCACTCCAGTAAGTTGTGCGTACTCCCACGTACGTGGCAGGTGTGACTGCTCCAACGATACAACCCGGCATACCTGACAGGTGTAACTGTGCGACTGAGATGCCATCACTCACTGCGATAGCATGTGGCCTCTCAGTTATAATTGCCTCCTGCGTCGCAATCTCGTCGTTGCGCAATCAAGGCCGAATGTCAGCTCATTCCCAGTTCCTTACTGCGCATTCCCAGTTCCTTACTGCGCATTCCCTGTTCCTTACTGCGCATTCCCTGTTCCTTACTGCGCATTCCCAGTTCCTTACTGCGCATTCCCTGTTCCTTACTGCGCATTCCCAGTTCCTTACTGCGCATTCCCAGTTCACTATTGCGCATTCCCAGTTCACTATTGCGCATTCCCAGGTCACTATTGCGCATTCCCAGGTCACTATTGCGCATTTCCAGTTCACCATTGCGCATTCCCAGGTCACTATTGCACATTCCTATCCGCTTTTATTAAGTTCACAAGATTATAATTTCCGTATGGCTTCCTGTTTCCATTTGCTCTATTCCATTATACACTTCCGCTCCTTTGTTGCAAACACAACATCCCCTTTGTTTCGTATTCCTGCATTTCCGCTCTCATTTCCTTTCATGTTTCCACGCATATACACATACAATTAAAATCAGACGTGTGAGTATATATATATATATATATATATATATATATATATATATATATATATATATATATATATATATATATATATATATATATATATATATATATATATAGCAAGAGACGCCACGGGGTATGAAACACTGTCGAGTCACAAGCGAAGCGTTTATTTATAATTCCTTGTGGTAGCAATGAGATAATTCTTGAGTATTATTTTTTTGATGTGTTGTTTCTCTGAGATAAATAATCTATTTGTGGCCACCCGACAATGTTAGTATTTCCATTTTAGTTTTGTGCCGTTACCATCAACTGCGTAGCGAGGCATAAAACTCGTGAATAAATTTCTTTGATGTTCAAACAGTAATGCCTGCTTTGGTACGAAAAAAATAATCTCTTATCCAAACCTTCTGGCGTTTTTACGAAAAAATCCGCTCATTTATAGCCCTTCTGCCGGATGTTAGGATGTTAAAGACGTTGATTTCAGTAGAGACTTTAGAGACCGACATTCACTGTTTATTGTTTGGAAGATAATTCATGAGAGGATTTCAATTGCCTACGACTAGCATGTCATGTCCATGGAATTGTTTTCCTTTGATTCTTGCAGTGGTGTAGATGAGCCTTCCATGCCTCCTCATACGACAAGACTATGCAAATTTGGTTCAGTTTTCATTGCAGATTTGCGAAACGTTTTTTGTAGAGCTGGGACTCAACTCTGAAGGAGAAGACCAAGAAACGACGCTCTGGAGTGTCGTTTGCCTGCCGTGATTTATTATTTTGGTGCTCTCCTTTTCCACTAAATTAACGAGGTAGCCGCCGCAGGCAACTTTTTTAGCCCCTTATTGTGATGCATCGAATTTGCCCTGAAAATAAACTTTATCAAGAAGCAAATGGTGGTTTACCATCATAAATATTTACGTTGCCTTATTTGTTTACTCATGGAGAGCGATTTGTTTTCATATTATTTTCTTAGTCTGTTAATATGGTAAAACCATTTCTTCATGTGTATAATGATTTACTTCGTGCTATTATGTTTGAAAATAGGAGCACCACTTAATGCAACTCACACGGTGGTCTTCAGGAACAAAACTTATCACTCTGCACTTCTCATCTCCTTTCAAATTTTGCTCTTGTTTGCTTGGGCGTGTAGCAATTTCGAGCTTGTGAAGGACTTCTTATCTTTTATATAAAAATCCGTGAACGTTGTTGCTCATCTAAATTCAGGTTCGATGCGTCCAGTTATGCTAAGGCGCAAATTTCTGGCTCAAATTTTTGCCTTTGTGGAAGGAGGATTATTTTACACAACGAGCTCTCACAAACTAGAAGAGCTTCCAAATACGATCAAGGTGTGCACTGTATAATGCATAGGGATACTGACGCCTTGATTAGATATTTATATGAATCATTGAGATAAACGTGCGTCATTTGACCTAAAAAATTTTTGCGCCTAATAACTGTCGGGTTGAATATTGAGGAATTTGTCGGAGGTTTTCCTAAAAAGGGTTCTGAATTCTTACAAAAATTTGGGTTTTGCTATAAGATTTACAGTTCCCAATAAATTTTAGAATTCCATCAAAGGAATTTAAGTTCCCTAAGGCGGGTTTGAATTGACCATTAAGGGATTTAGTTTTCCAAAAAGAATTCAAAGTCTCTAATATGTATAAGATGATGTCTCACAAATAAGATTCGTATTATTTTGTGTGACCTCACTGAAACATTGGAGACGTTACTTGAACTAAATATTGTGTGGAAATATGAACAATTGCTCAAGCTGGCCACTGTGAACTACCCATATTTTACGGAGCCAACTCTTGCATCCAGGGTTGTGGAGTTGGAGTTGGATTTGAGGAGTCAGAGTCGGGAAAAAATTATTGCTATAGAATCAGAGTCGTAGTTAGGATTTCTAAAAACTCAGAAGTCCGAATCGGATTGTCTAAAGGTAAGAGATTAGAGTCGAAGGATTGACCTTCCAATTCCAGAGCCCTGTTAACCACACTGCCGTTTGAAAAATGCAATAATTGAAAAGGTGTTAGTAGTTTACAATCAACTTTTATAATTTTATCTCCTGTACGTTCTTTTCTTTTTCTATGGTGGGTGACATTGCTCAACTCGAATGACGTGTCTCCTATTGTTCTTTGTATGATTTCAAGGCGTAAATTGACGTTTTTTTTCCAGAGAACGGTAAATTACATGGTTCAAGCCATCTGTAATCAGGACTCTCAAATTGTGATTTGAAAATTGAGACAGTGAAATCAAAATTTTCTAGTCGGGACTCCAAATTCGTGATTCTAGAATCAGCACTCCAAAATCAGAACTCTGAAATTAAGTCTCTGGAATTAGGATTCTAGAAAATGGAAATTAGGATTCTGGAATCGGGACTTTGAAATTAAGACTCTGAAATCGGGACTTTGGAATTGGGACTGTGGAATCAGTACTTTAGAATCGGCATTCCGGAATTGAGACTCTGAAATCAATAGTTTTGAATACTAGATACTGAAATCAGGATTTTGAAATGGGGACACTGGAGTCTGAACGCTGAAGTTGAGACTATGGAATCGGGACTCTAAAATTATGATTCTAGAATTGAAACACAGGTGGTAATTTAAGAACGTAGCTTGGATATGGCACTCCTTTAATGTTCCAACTCAACATTCTGACACCATCACTCTGAAGGCATGACTGCAGATTGAGATATATTACTCTGAATATATGACTGGAGGGTAATATATATATCACTCTGAGGGCGTGACTGATAATGAAATGTTTGTAATTTTACGTGGGACAGCTTTCAAATGCGTAGGGTGTTTTTGCTTGATGTATGTTCAGTATACAGGGTGCAGCGAATAAATACGCCGTTTTTGGAACGTCTGGTGGCTGGGTTATCCCTCTCCAAACGGTAAAAATCGAACAAGTCCATCAGCGGTGTATGTAACGTCGGTGAATTTTAAATTTTCGAATCTATGGAAAAGGTACGCAGCATTGATTTAAATTCACGCCAGAAACCTTAATTCTGATATTTCAAAGTGGCTCAAAGTAGATAAAAGCTTTTTCAGGGAGGTTGAACGCAAGTTAGTTGCTGCCAACTACAACTTTGAAGCAACAGCTGCCAGTTAAGCATCATTCAAGAGGTCTGAGTGCACAAGGAAACTTCCTTGTCTTTGCCTCTCCTTATGTATGGTCTCCCAACTACCCAAACCTCAATCGAATGAACTTTTTCACATGGAGCTCAGTCGAACGGTACACCAAATCCCAAGCACAAACATGGGTGAATTAATTGATCGTATCAACGTGGTGTTCGCCGATCTTCCAAGAGAAGTCGTCAAGAAGAACTGCAGTAAGTTCCGAGGGTGTATCGAGGCTGTTATCGAGGCAGGAGGCGGCTACATCAAGTAAGAAGTGACCAGATGGTCTAAAAAGACGATCAGGTGATATTTTCTTTTGATTAAGCAATTTTTCTTTGAATAAAAACATTCATATTGTGACCCAAAAAATGGGTTATTTATCTATCGCACCTTGTAATTCTTCAGTCGGTATTACTATCTAATTATTCGGACAATCGAGTGCATTGTTAACTACCTATTCTGATAAAGATTTGAATTTGGCTTCTCTTCACTATGTTTTTAGTTTTGTGTAAGGTAATTGCCGTTTTCCCTACGGATAATTTTCATCTAATTTCTGAAAATCCATCACAAGTTTGTGCTCTCGCCCTGGTCAGACGAGCGTCACAGGCACTCCGACTCTATTAGGCAATATTAATGGCCCTGAAGGTACGTTTAGCTCCTCATTTAATTTACTGGCGTAACTTACATAACTGGAAGTAGTTTAAAACACATAACACCTTTTTTCATTAAAATCGTAAAATGACGTTGGCCTTGAAGATGAGTTTCGTTCAACACATAACATTCTTTTCATTACAATCAAAAATAATATTCCTAACGGAGTTTCCATGCGGAATTTGTAGTGGAAGACGCTTCTTCTTCAATCCAAGTTCCTCTATTTTTTTCGGTCAGCTTGCGCAAGAATACATGTAATCTGGTATCTATATTCCAGGACAAGGGCCCCTGTAAGGTACGCCTTTCCTGGAAGCTGGTCGTGCTGGCCCGCTATTAGTTGGTGAATTGCAGTGTCATGACGCATCGTGTCTGACCTTCTTTAATTATTATGGGCAGGTGCAGCGCCTTCAACGGCCCAGTTGATTCACTCATGACGTTCGCTAAGAGTTATACCCCTGTGTTGGGCAGCGAAAATGATGTATGGGTGTTCCTATAGGTAATCGTGATGACAGTTTAGGACAGGGTCATCCTATGGACAATCTAGAACAGAGCCATCCTAGGAAAAGTCTATGATAGAGTCATCCTAGTGACAGCCTAGCATAGGATCATGCTAGGGACAGCATAGGATAGGAACATCCCAGGGACAGCTTAGGATAGGACCATCCTACGAACAGAATTGTACAGCCTACAGTTCTAGGCGTTGGAATACGTACGACCACAATCAGTGTTTATGGAAAATGAAGTTTGTTATTTATTTAGCCTCTCACGCCACCGTCAACAGTTAATTTACTTTACTTCCATTCAAGGCTTCATGCACTCATAATTCATTTACAAATTATTTTTTCCGTTTGCACTCATAGATTTCAATTATTATTGAAATGCACACATGTTTACGTATGTCATCGTGTTACTCAGCTGCGTAAAGATTGGTTTCACTTGACTTTTATTCGTATGTCAGTTTTCATGTTATAATTTGTTATGCAGAATTCTGCTTTTGTATGACTTCTTTGGAAATTTCAAGTAAGAGATCGACGTCTTAAGGAGCGTCTTAAAACATTCCTCGATCTTCTTATTTCAGTGTTTCATTCAACTTTCATTTTGCCTTCACTTTCAGAAAGCATTCCCGTTCCAAAAATGATCACTAAGGGTAGAACCTCCACCTAACTGAGGGTGGATTTTATAGTACTCCATGTAATTCAAACAGCGTAAATTTTATGAGGATCACTGATATAATGTACAATTCGCATTAAAAGGACGGGGATGGTAGGATTTTTTTTAGATAAATAATTTCCCAGGGCACACACTCAATTCATTTCGTATATACAACGGTACACAGCGTTGCTAATTAATGCATTGGTGAAATAAAGCGCTGTGTTTGCTACAGCTATTTACACAAACAAATGAACTGCATGCTAATATAAACTGTTTCATTTCTAGTCTGCGGCTGTGCAGTCAGCCTTTAAAATTCTTGGAATTTGAGGAGTCAATTAAGTTAAAAAAATCGAATGCCGCTTAATAGAATGAATGATTTATTCATTTTATGTTTCCGAGAAAACGAACCGCATACAGAAGTAGGCTGCGTATCTGATAAACTGGTTCGTATCACGCAAAGTGGTACGTGAAAAAATGTCTGCAACGAGCGGCATCAAATCACATTGAATATCAAGTACCGTTAAAAAAATGAATGTTTTAAGTTCTAAAATGAATCGTCAGATACTGAGACATACGCTTTGCTATTCGTGTTTGTATTGCCCGCGCTTTTCTCAACAATTTGCCACCCACAGTTCTACACCCTGCTAATCCACCATCACAAGTTTTTACGTATAGACTTTATTATCGTTATGATTTTGTTACTTCGGGATCCACGAAGGCTCGCAGTACATAAGATTCAATCCCAAATTGTTTTCACTCGCTTGTCTACGCAGAAGAATTTCATCTGCACAGTTTTCATTCACTCTCCTCTTCTCAACTTCAGTAGATTCTCTTTTCTTGATCATCCTTTCTTTTCAACGCTCGAATTGTTAGCGTTTTTACTATTCTTTAACATTCGGCACTCATATTTCATTTGTCATGTCTCCACTCGCTTGATCAATAATATTATCTGTTGCACTTACCTCTTCACCCCACCATTCACTTCCGTTTCTTCTCATTCTACTCATGAGACTCTAATTACTCACATCCTTTGTGCTCAAACGTATACGTGAAGATGCTACATACCTCAATGATTATAATTATTGTTCTCGCTTCTTCTGAACTCTTACATTTCCCTCTGGTCTCACTCCCTCTTAATCATCTTCCAACCGCTACAAGTATCCTTATCAAATTGAATAACAACATTTAGTCAATAATAAATTAATTATTGAAGTGGAAGCTTTATTTCCTAGACTGCTCGATTTCGCTGTGAATGATAACGTGTATTCATTTATAGTCAGATATACGATATGAATGGCAAAATAAATGTGCTTTTATCGGGAAAATTAAGCTGTGTAAGTTGAAGAAAGGAAGCTGCTTTTGTAATGCAAAACATTCTGCGCAGTAAAATAACATAATATTTTTTAAAGTTTGAGGCTCAATTTACCATGAGATAAAATACGTAACTTGAAAGCTACGGACGAAAAACTATTTCCACAATCAAGTAGTTTTATCCAGAAATTTTGCTGTCGTCGAACTTCAACAGATCTTAGGAAATAATTCTCATATTATGTAATTGTTTATATAAATGACTAAGAACCATTATTACCTATAGAGTTTATAAGCTAGTGCGATTTAAATTTCTTGTGCTTAACAAAAACCTTGAATAGAACATGTTAGGCTTCTTTTTTGTGTAGCTTTCACGTGATTTTTTGTATAGATCATGTTTTCTAATAAAATGCTTGAAGATCGAGGTGTAACCTAGAAATGCTTCAAAAATAAGTATAAAATTCTAAATTTTGAAGCAAAAATATTCTCACAATTAATATCCATTCACTGATGCCATAAGCGAAATATATTTTCACAGTATTATTGCAAAATTAAAACTGGGTATTTCTTAAAAATTGTCTACCACTGAACAGAAATAGAGATTGTGTAGGTTATAAGTAAGATATGTCGTCAGTTTTTTACTTACCTTCTTTGCTTAATAAAAACAAATGTATTTTTTGCAAAAAGTTTGTTCAAAGAGCAGACCACGTTTCTCTTGGGCAAATGTCACTCAAATTAACTAAGTTGACCTGGTTGTTAAATTTGTCTTGAATCAAGCTCCTGCATTCGTCAGTCATTGATAAAATGTTTAGCCAGAGGCCTCTTTTTATTGCTGTAGATTTGTGATGCGTTTTGAAAAGACCGTGAAATGTGTGTGGCAAAAAACTAAATTTGGCTGCTAGAAATCAAGAATTTCGTTTACTGGGTAATGGAGTCGGAAATTATCTTTCAAGTAATTATATACATATGTTTTATAGGCTTCTATTTACTGTATTACGAAGTACTGCATCCTCATTTGCCAAAGTTTCTCAATATCGGTGATGCAGAAACTGTCACGTTGTCCCCCATCTTGCTACTTTTCTTTCATTAAACGAAATCTTTACGACACCGAATCTCTGAGTAGGAATCTGAGACTGACTTTAGTGCCTCATGACGGTCTGCAATAACCTCGTTAAATTAGCACGGCGAGCTCTCCATGCTCCTTCGAAACGAAGTCTAGGCCGAGTAATTAGCCTTTTTTGCTTGAAGCAGCCACCATCATTTGAACCGTGTGTCGTACTAGACCTTCTTACCAAAGAGTTGTTATTTTAATCTCCAGTCTAGAGAGCATTGACCAACGAAGAACATTGCTTTTATTATTATGTGGAGAGATTTTTATGGATACAATGTGATCTAAAATTAAAAACTCATCACTGTCATTTCGTATCACACTTTTATTGTGAACATGCTTTACGTAAACATTTTTAAGCATAAATAGAGAATAAAATAAGGCGATAGAAACGAGGCGTTTGGCCCATTCTTGGGTTGATGCTCAAGTCTCATGCCGTTTAAAGTAAAGGCATCAATTATACGCGTACACCTTAATCACATAAGTCAATTCAATTACGTACATGCACTTTACTGACTCACAGGCATTTCAGTTACTCGCTCTTATCACAATCATACACTGGCCTTAGGAGTTAGGGACATGTAATTACTACGATATACATAGCAATGGTGGTTCGTAATCCAATATTTGTCAAGACGATTTTTGAATGTGTTCACAGTGCCAGCAAAAACGATGTTTTCGAGCAGCTGGTTCCAAGTTGCGGCAATTTTAACGGGAAAGAAGTCCATAGCCTGGGATGTCTTGAAGTTTCTCAGTATCAGTTTTTGGCCGTAATCTTGAAGAGTGTATTTGAAGCCTTATATTACTGACGAAATGTACATTATCCAAAACAAAATATGAGCAGTACTTTTCCATTGAAATATTAATCAATGCCTAATATTTTACCGACATTTTACCACCGGTGCTTTCTGTACATTGAGCTTTCAACCAATAAAGTAAATTACTTTCCTGAAGTGCTCTCAAAACTAATGCGTTTCAATTGTATAACTGTCAAAACTTCATTTGATTTTTACTTTCGTTGCCTAGAGTTGAACTTTTTTAGGAATGAGTTTATCTAACTGGGGTCTTCAAAGTGACTGCTTTTTAGTTCTTATGAGCTTTTTTATTTAAGAATAGAAGTATATAATATTAAGATTCCAGCTCAAGTTCTTTTCCTTTAGTTTCAATAGAACCAGTAACAAACATTTCACCCTATCTAACCTGTTGCTGCATCAGCGGTGACTTCTGTCGATTCCCGTATATTTAGTGAAGATGGCTGAAATACACGGCCGTTTATGAGATGCGATGTTGGAAGGTAGACTGGGTTCTTAGATTCCTTCATCACCTCTTTGACTGATTTATCACGGTAATTCATTCGCTACCGTCTTGATGGATGTATCGCTTCCTTGATTGAGCCATCGCTTCCATTATAGTTGATCATATTCTTTATGGATTCATTGCCTTTTTGAAACTTTGCGATGGGGCAAGATTTGCAAAACGGTGCTCAATAACTTAATGTCTTTTAAGCGTTGCCATCGTCCGAAAAATCTTACGAGGAAATCTTAGGCTTTTCTTTTTGAAAATTACCAGTATAAAAACGTCGGTTTCTTTTATATGCAAATCTAGTGTAGTACGGTCCTTTATATGCTAAAACAAAAATATAATTCATTTATCAAAAAAACTGTCTCTCGTAAATATGTCTCGTTCTCATATGGTGGTCAGATGTGATGCTTTTGTTCCAAATATATTGAAGTTATGGAGAATAAACTGAACCGTGCTTCCATTGAAAATAAAGAAAGAAAGAAAGAAAAAGAATGTTTAACTTTCCACAAAGTTAAGGCATGAAATATGGAACATTGGGTTTTTAAAATGTTCTAATATCAAAGTCCATCAGTGCTAGATTTATGCGCATAGTTTGATAAATTTCTTGCATGAGGCATACACCGGACAAGATGCTTGAGAGCTGGACTTCCTATGGTTGTCTTACAGGTTCAGTGATGACTTGAGTTATATGAAATAATATTAGGTTAATGTTGAGACACATGCTATTTAAAGGACTTTGGAATTATTACGGAATGATCAAATTAGCAAGCATCGTGATCTCAGAACGTGAACTTATGTTTATTGAACGATATTCAGTCGTGATAAATGACCGATACACAACTGATTTTTGGGTCAAGTTTTTCTCCAGCTGGAGCAATCTTGAACTCTCACCGAACATGAGATTGACGAAAATTTCCTGTGTATTTCCTACTCTATTTTAGAGATTTATGCCATTATTATTGTGTTAATTTGTCGTCCGATCATCTATTGATGCGGACTTTAGCATCAAAAAAGTTTAGAAAAACCGATTGGGTCGATGTTGATCTTCTGATTAATATTTCTTTCATGTATTTTCAGCTACAACAATTATTCTATAGCTAATGACAGATATTCAATAATCGGTAAAAATGTCGGTCCAATAGAGCAATTTTAAAAGAAAACACGAGATCAGATTATAATTTTTACGTTTTTATTTAAAGGCGTTAAGTACCAACTATTTCACTTGATTTAGGGTCAGTTTTGGATTTTAAATAATTAAAATTTCAAATGCCAAGTGATCAGTGTTTTTCGAATAAATTCTTCGATCCTAGAAAGTATAGTTCAATCGAATCATTTGTCAACTGTTTATTGAAATGAACAACAGTTTCAAAAGTCAAATGTTCTTCTGTTTCAAAACGACTTCCCTCAAAAAAATAGCTCGAATGATTTTGCGACAAAAATAGACTTTTAATTTCAAGGTGACACACAAACCTTCACAAATTATTATACCGAAGCTGTACTTTCGGTGCTCGTTTTTGTTTCATAATTCATTTCAGGCAAGCGAGTCGAAAAGAAAACCTTGTGTGTGAGAAGCGTGAGCCTGTTCTTTGTACCGTTGCTGTCCCAGACAGTTGTTTGTGGACACAACGTTGCGGAGGCTCAGAAAGAAGAGTTTACAGTTAAATGGCCATGCTTTCTTGGATGATTTTGAAGAGGTCTTCCAAAAGGGGAAGTTTTGCAGTGTAAAAAACTGTTGCATGTATGTCTACATCGATACAAGTGGAACGCTTCAAAAAAATTCGCACGTAATGAGCCCAGCCCGATATTGTCGGAAAGGAAATCATGCTAAATAGAACGACGCACCAGCTCCTGGTAATTTTATGGAGTTATCAATAATATTATTCGTAGGCAAGAGCTCGGGGTAGAAGATGAAGGAAGGTTTTACATGACGGAAGACCACGTACAGTATGGTATTTATAGCTATGTTACTTAAAAACATCATCAACAGTAATTAAAGCAACGGTGAGACATGTTTGTATATTTTGTTCATTTAATAAAAGGATGGATACAGCAAAGTGTTTTCTATTTCTTTTTGTAAGGCTTGGAATGGAGTTCATGCAACTACGATTGCATCATGTGAAATGCAACATCATATTGATGAATAATTTGTACCACAATCCTAGGGTAGAGTTTAATACCTGCGTTTGTTCGATTTAACCAAACGTAAACCGAACGCTTGGGTGTTCAATTCACCTAGTGTAAGTCAGAAATTTGATTGCTGAATTTAAACAAGCATAAATTAAAGAATCTCCCTCACTAGTGCGTACACTTTTTTCTGACCGTACTTAAAATACGTAGTTACACACGTGTCTCCTTTACATAGTTTACTCGAAATATACATGCGTTTACGAACTTATTGAAATTTCTTGCAAGATCACCGCTGTGATAGTTTTAACAAGATCTCTAGGGTACATCTTCTCTCTGAGAAAATACATTTTTTATGCGCGTGCTGCCAGTCATAGAATTCGGCTTAGTTCAGTGACTTGATGAAACCCTGTTTTTTTTCTGAATTTCAGGAACGCAAACCGCTCTGCCACGTAGTGAACCCTATGATAGATTTAATATTATTATTTCGTATTATTATTCTTTATTAATTGAAGGGTGGACAGCACTAGTGGACTACTTGCATTTTTTCCCACTGGAAAAAATGCAAGTAGTCCACTAGTGCTGTCCACCCTTCAATTAGGAGTATTATATTAATGTATTTGTAATATATTTAAGTACCTCATTTTTCTGCATTCTTTTTGTTGGAAAATTGTCTTTTTGAATCAGAAATGAAAGAACATTGCTTTAGAATAGGGATAACTTTTTCTTCAATTGTAGATACAATACTTTCAGTATTATAACAGTATTTTTAATATTTAGTTAGACATGCATACAATCATTCAATTTCTACCTCCAACTAACCTGATGAGGAGAAAGCAAATAAAGAACTCAATCTTAAACCAAGTAATATATCTTCAGATGTTGGTATCAGCGGAATATTTTTTTACGTTTTTCTTTCAACATAATAATTATGCATTTTTTGCGGTAATGTGTAACGTTAGTTATTCGTTCAGCGATCATAAAACACAGCACGTTTCTGTGTTTCGTAGGCCAAAAAATATTAAGCTAGTAGTAATAAATGAAGGCTGATGCAAAATTTTAATTTTTAGGGCGCCTGTCTCCCAAGAAAGAGTCAGTCGCCTCCTTATTTGATATCTGTAATAGTCTTTATACTGATACATTTATCGCAGTATAAAAACTATTTTTTTCCTTACATATACATGTATATATATATATATATATATATATATATATATATATATATATATATATATATATATATATATAAACAATAGACATGAAGTATGTACAGGCAGTGCACGACGAAATTATTTGTACGTCCAACAATATTCAATGCTTATAGTTATTCCTTAGAATTTAATTATCTTATAATTCTAAATTCTTCCTTTGTAATTAAGTACATCAAAAGGAATTTTAAACTCAGTTTCAGAACGACAGTTTTATTTCAATCTATTTAACAGAAACATATTGCAAAAAAATAAGTATACAGAAGTTTTCGTGCTGGTAAACCATGTAACATAACAACAATATTTGTAGCAGTCAATAGCATGACCTTTCATCTTCGTAACTTCCATCAAGTGGTTTTTATACTTTTCAATCAAATTTGAACAAGCTTGTGCTGAGATATTACTTCGGTCTATATGGTTACATTCTTAAAGGTATTTCAAAGCCTGATAATGTATTTGAACTTTCAATTCTCGCCATGGACTTGCAAGCAGATTCAAGTTAGAACTCATCGTAGGCTGTGGAAAACTGTCATCTTATTTTTCTGGAACCATGCAGTTACAGATTTAGACGTACATATGTTTGGGGTCATTGTCATGCTGGAATTTATACCGCCGGCCGAGCCCAAGATTTTGAGCCGATAACTTAGAGTTTTCATTTGCTATTTTGATGTCATTTTCAGTCTTCATCACTTCTTTGATTGTAATGAAATTATTAGGTTGTTACAAAAATAATAGTCGATTTCAGAAGCCTTCCAGAACTTCGAGCGGCCATTATTTTTGTAACAACCTAATAACAGTCCCACTTGAGCTGAGAGAACCTCAAAACATTAAACAATCACCGCCATGTTTAACTGTGGACACGGTATTCTTGGGGAGGAAAACCCTTATCGTTCTGAGTCCAAGTCATGTCTGCATCATTAATTTTAAATAACTCAATTTTTGTGTCATCAATCCATAGTACTCGATCCTGAAAGCAATTTTTTTTTTGACAATAAAGATTTGGCAAAATTTAAGCGTGCCCAGAAATGATGTGGCTTGTGAAGAGCCGTCCGTTGTGGTCTCTCTATGTTAGCGATTCCTATTTAAACAACGTGGAATTGTACGAATACTCATGCTGATGTCCGGCATCTTGCAGTCTTTAGCAGTGTTTTTCAACGCAACTCTTGAGTTCATATTAACATCGTGACATACTAGTAGTTTGCGCGTAGCTCTTGGTAAGAATTTCGACGGCCTTTCATGCTCAAGCATAGTTGCTGTCTTATCAAACTCTTTAAACTTCTTGATGACACATTGTGCTGTAGATCTAGGGATAGCTACACATTTTGAAATATAATAGTTCGATAACAATTACCGGACTTATGAGAGTGAATAATCTTTTGCCTCAAATCAACGCTGAGCTTCTTTGTTTTATCCATCCCACCGTCAGAGCGAGACTGACAATGATGATGCTAATTGCACCTCGTTATGTTCGTTACTGTAATTTTATAGGATATTCTCGTAAATAAATATTCTACAATGCTCCGTGCATAATATAGAAATAGGAACTCATAATATCATGAATAGATACCTTGACAATGGAAATTTTTCATTTGTGAAAATTTTTGTCCATTTGTTTCTTTATGATGTTCTTGTTAAATTTGTTAAATTATATCAGTCTCTCTAAAAACTGAGTTTGGAATTCCTTTCATATGCTTAATAACATACAAAGAATTCGGAATATGAATATTAAATTCACAGAAATAACTGAAGTATTAAACATCGGTGGGTGTACGAACAAATTTTGCCGCGAGCTGTAAATAAACTCATACATTGTATGCTATTAAACGAAACTTTTGACATGCATTTTTGCCCAAGGGAAGCGCATGTCCGTGCTTGATCAGCAAATAATCTCAATCTCACTCTAATAAGTATTATATAAAGAATACCCAATCCTGTACAGTACTAATTCCATTTCTTTCTTAACTCTTGGACAAACATTTATGTTTGCATGACTGGAGTGCTTGTAAGTGGTTAGGGTGTGCCCACGTGACTGAAATATCTAAGTATAATCGAGGTGCGGGTTCATGATTGATGCCTTTAAGTTAGACGGCATAGACCGTGGTTAGGAACCCAAAAATAAACCAAACGACTCGTTCCTGTTGCCATATTCTATTCTCTTCTATTCCTCCACCATAATCCTCTCACCTTCCCTCCCTTCTTCTCTCCCTCTCCCTCTCACCTTCCCTCCCTCTTCCCTCGCTTCTTTTCTCCCTCTCACCTTCCCTCCCTCTTCCCTCCCTCTCTCTCTCTCCCTCCCTCTCCCCCTCGTTCCTTTCCTATCTGGTATACCGTCTCATACTACGCTTCTTATTTTATAATTTTCTATTGTAACCCATTGTCTATTTTCGTGCTAATTTTTGTGCAGACTTTTTAGTACAAAAATATCACTCTCGACCTTCGATATTTTTCCTTACATTTCAGATATACTCACAGCGAAGCTGTGAGCTTATACATTCATAGATTTTTACGTATCTAAAATATTAATTAGATAAAAAATTCAGTATTCATCATTGTTTTTTAAGCATATTTTTATATGAGTGCGTCATTAATTTCATGTATGTTTCAGTATTACCGTCTGCTATTATATTATATATATAATATAATATAATATAATATAATATAATATAATATAATATAATATATTTATATATATCCGTCTGCTTATTTTTGTTGACTTTTTAGCAGACGCTGATACATTAAAAAGTCAGCAGTGAAGTGTCCACTCATTTTTTTAAATTATTCTTTTCGAGACACAGTCAGAATGCCATAGATTGATTTCTCCGTATGTTCTTCCTTATTTCAAGGATGTGCAGTTGGAAGGAAAATACGCAGTCGTCATCTCGCTGCTCTGTCTTTATGCCTGACAAATAATTTCGATTTCATTTCAAAACTCATACTTATGACGTGTCTTCAAGCTTCCTTATTTTTTGCCGTAATAAACTTGACACTTATGCAATTCTCTGGTATTATTGCTTCAGTTTTTAGGGAGCATTGTTTGTTATGGTCAATTTAGCACACCTGAAATTATGATTCTAGGGACGCGTATGCATCTACGAGCTCCTAATGGCTTCATGATCTTGCGAACGCATGCTACTGATCAAGTTGAACTCGACTCGGTCTTCAGCTGAGCTGAACCTCATGCACAGAAGCAAAGGCCGTAAAATTGTGTGCCAGTTTAGGGCTTTTGTGTAATTAACAGTTCAACTTAGGAGTCAACAGAACTGAATAGACCTTTTGTCGTTGAACATTTCATTGTTACTGTGTACTGCATTGCGGCCACCGTCCACAAATATTGGAGATTACAGGCTACAATATTCCAATTATTTGATATAAAATATAATTAAATACTCCTACACCTTGGAAACTTAGCTTTACGCAATCAATGCAAAATATCTGTACAAGTGCGATCTGAAAGAATTCCGTGTCGCTTTTACACTTTTTCTAATCGTTTAGTAAGATTCATGGCTAAAAAAATCATTTAGCCTTATTTTGCATTCCTTATTTTTTGTGTAAAATACTGTATGAGCTAGCGTTAAAATAACGCGCAAAAGACAACAATGAGCTAAATTTCCTGGTTATGCCATCACTTTACAAGTTTAACTGTTCTATGCTTCGTGAATAATATCTATCTTGACCAACTCTAGTTTGTGCAAAAATTTCTGGTGAAAAGGCTCGTATAACCTCTCATTGACTAAACTTTCATTATAATATGCGGGAAATGTTCACTGACTAGTAAATTTGGAGAAAAATTTCTGATTCACTACGTTTTATTTCTTGAGCACAGATTTTTGAATGCAGACATGCTTTCTAGTTTTTTCGTTAGCTTCCCAGTAATTGGTATCGCATTTCAAACGTTTTATTTTGTCTAGTAAGACAAGCCGGAGGAGCTGTCAAAACTGCTTTATCATGAGTCGAATAAATGCTTAAATGAACGCATTCCTCATCTCATCTCTGACATAGATCTGAAGTACAAAACATGCATTGTAATATTTTAGATAGTAATTTTTGCTGCTATCAGGTTCTCGGAGTAATATTACTGAGAACCGCAGTTTTCAACTCTTTGTACTGATTTTATCCGAATTAAAACCCGCATTACACGATTTTAATATCATGTCAAAATTATCTCGTTAAACCTTCTATCCCTGCTCCTATTTTCGATAGAGTTTGACTATCATTGAACGATTTCCTTGCAATGAAAAAGAGCAAAATATTTTCTCTAACTAGGTCACACGCAGGGCATGTGGCAAATAATTTTTTCCTAACATCTTAAAATCATAAGTTATGTATGCTAAACAAGGTGGACTTGAAGTAGCAGATTCTGATACCATGTCTCATTCAGCTCTGCAGTTTCTTCTCTTGTGTGAGCATAGGAAAGCTGTCCAATACTACTGCAGTGTATGTGAGAACTAATAGTTTGATGATTATTGTGATAATGCTGGAGTCGATTCAATTATGTGTAAAAATTATACTACCCATTAGGAACTTTCTATGCTGTGCTTAATGAAACTTACGACAGCAAATAATTCCTTCATTCCAATTATTGTTCTCTAAAATTGTTTGTGAACACGCGCAACAATTTCATAAACTTAGGATCACTTCATTCTAATTCTGTTTGTTTGTAAGCAATGGATTGCATCCCCAAAGCGACTTCATATTGTATGATGCTGACAGAATGACTCTTACTGTAACATGGAACACTTCAAACAAATTATGCAGCAATATTTGTAGCCACAAGAGGAAAATGTATGAATGCATGATGGGTGGCTTAGACAAGATGGTGCAACTTCCCGTACAACAAGAAAACACTTTGCAAAACTTAGAGCGGCTTACCTTGCTTTATTTGTTTCACATTTTAATGACATTTTTTTGGAAGGAACGGTCATTAGATTTTTTGTACTGAAGACACCTCAAAAATGTAATTCATAAACAAACCTAGTAATTTTCGAGGGTTAACTCCAAACAATTTTTGAAGAAATCCACTTAATCACATCGAATGCTTTATAAAATTTATTAGGAAATATGGGGTAAAGTATTCTACAGAACACTTAATTTTTAATTAACTGCACTTTTAGGCTATAATTTTCAAATACAAATAATCAGACTCTTCCTTTAATGTGTAAAATCCTTCCTTTAATGTCTGGACGACTTATAAAATTTCCTTCGTTTTTGAGTCATTAATAAAAATGTTAGACAACTTTTGGGCTACTCGTTTTATCGCTTTCAGCGTAGGCAACTTCTCAACTGGTAAAACTTGTTTATTTGTTAGGGCTCGATGCTGCGAAACTTTATGTAAGGTTTGTTAGGATGTACCCTAATTTTTTATAATTATAGTGTCACCAAGGGCTTAGTCATGAAACCTGGTTTCAAAAACATGATAAAAGTTTAATTTGAATATTTGAATGTATATAGAGCGTGAACAATGCTTCTAATTTTCCTCTATTTACAAAATTTTTGAAGTAATTTTTTTTTAGCAGCTAACTCTCTGAGAAAAATAGGATTTCGAGCGTAAAGTCGGCCGTATTCTTAGTGTAAAACAACATATTTAGATGTATAGAATACGTAATCATGTGACCTATAAACTAAAACAACTAGTGGAATTATTATCTTTGATTCTTTAAGAGCAAAGACCTTGTATTTGAAAACATGACCTCTGAGTATGAAATATTTAAATCGAATATTCACTCTCGTTCTTGTATTAGTTATAGAATACAGTATAAACATTCAAGGTATTCAATTGATTTACTGGGTTGTTCTAAAGTTCTGTTACACTCTTTTTCAGAAATTTAGTGATCATTTATAATAGATTGGAATATTTCTTGTAATAGCTGAATAGTAAAGCTATTAATCTTATCTGAAAGTTGTTAGTACGTCCATAACAATTAGTAGTATTAATAATGGAGGTAAAGAGAATTGAAATCTCTGCTCTACTACGTGCGTCTCATAAGAAGTCAGACATTGCTAAGCGCCTTAACGTCGCTCGAAGCTAATGTCGAAATTTGAGAGATGCAAGTCGTTTGAGAGATGGTGAAACCCTCAAGGATCATTCTCGTTCAGGTAGACCCCGAGTTGTGAAGACAGAGACCATTAGAAAAACATTCAAAAAGATCCAATGCTCAAAATGACTCATCTTGCCCGGAAAAAGAAGATCTCTGTCTAGACAATGAGAAGGGTTGTTAAGATTGAAGGGGAAAGAGCTTAAAACTTGTCAAAAAGCCCCTGCTAACTGCTGCAAAGAAGCAGAAGCGTTTTGAGCGATGCAAACGCCTTCTTAACGACCTGAAAAATCGTGGTAATCGGATTGCTATTTTTTCAGATGAGAAGACATTCTCGGTCGATCCTCTTGTGAACAAACAGAATGATCGCATTGTTAGTTATGGTCAGGACATCTCTCAGTTACGGAACATGTCTACAACCAAACATTCGGCCTCTGTGATGATGCTTGGAGTCATGGCATCGAATGGAGAAAAGATGCCTGCAGTGTGGTTCTGGACGCATATTGAGAGCAAGGCATGTCAAGTTCGCCACAACAGTGTAGAGGAGTTGAAGTCTTCCGTTAATCGTTCAGGGGCCACAATGAGAAAAGATTACATCCGCAAAGTTTGCAAGGGTTTCCGCTCTCGTCTGAGCCGTGTCATTGTTGCTGAAGGAGGTCAAATTGAAAAATAGTATTGTAATAATTCTAGTGAATGTATGGAAAGCACCATTTGTTTTTTTATTCCTATAAATCGTAATTTTGGAGATTTTTAAATAAAAATATCAAAGTGTAACAGAACTTTAGAACAATCCGGTAGGCAAGTACTTAATTATACATTTCTTCATAAATGAATTTGGTGCTGTAACTTTCAAAATCTTGGACTTCACTCTAGGTTGTGATTGTTGCTACTTACGGATCTTCACATCCTTCATATGACATGCTCACCACCACATGCTTCACATGACATGTTGATCATCACATCCTTCGCATCACATGCTGACCACCACATGCTTCACACCACATGCTTCACACCACATGCTTCACACCACATGCTTCACACCACATGCTTTACACCACATGCTGACCACCACATGCTGACCAACACATGCTGACCAACACATGCTGACCACCACATGCTGACCACCACATGCTTCATACCACATGCTTCACAACACATGCTTTACACCACATGCTGACCACCACAAGGTGCAGGTTACGTAACTCGATCAGTGTTTCAACTTCTACGCTTCCATTAGTACTGCTCTAATGATGGCCGTGCCTTGGCCTCCTTCTACAGGCTTCTGGCCTTTGCATTGGCTCCAATGAGGGCAAATGAAACGCAATGCACCAACCTTCGAAGTCGTGTTCATGAACTCTGATGCAATGTGGTATTACGTAAGAGGTCTCTCGTTTGCCTCGCACAAAGCTCCAATAGGAACTGCAGTCATTTGCAAACGCTACATCAGAAGTTACGTTTCGGCTAGTCTTATGATGTTCATTTCTTGCAGAGAATATCCATTCCATTTCTATAGAAAATAAAGTGCAGCATTTGTGGCCTAGCTTCTTGATATAAAGTCCATTCCGTGCTTGTAAGAACTTGCCCTATTTGTGGTGTAGATGGGGTGTGATTTCTTTCATATAAGGTATTTTCTGTATCTGTACGAACATTTGAAGATATTTGTGATCTAGGTTCTGTTTTTCTCTCATTTTTGTGATTTAGTTCAGTCCTATGCGTTTGCATGAACATGTGAGTCTCCATTTCCTTTTATGTGACAGCGGCTTCAGCGATTTTTTCCATAAAGCGAGTTTTTCAACATGTGTTGCTGTGTATTTTATTGAGGACATGTGCCATAAATAATACACACGTGTGGAAATATATGTAATTTGTAAACACAGGACCTGTTCGCCATTTTATTTCCAACAAACTCTTTGAAAACTTACTCAAAATCCTCTAAAATTTTACCAGCAGCTAATACGAGAATAATGAGTGCCTTTGAATCAAGAATACTCCCTCAAATAACATTAAAATGGTATACTGGATGCAATGAAGTGTTCGTACTCAGTGTGCTCGACTCAATGAAATAGGAAGCGGTATTGCATGAGAAGCGAGCCTTGACCTCGGGTTTTAGCTTCTGTTTTCATCCTATTTGTTGATAACGATCAGCTAATGAACCCCTGAGAGATGTTCACATAACACTTTTTCTCGTGGTTTCCTTTGGGATGAACGCTCGAGTCTCGTGCGTTGCTATCGTATATCTTGTGGCGGCCGAGGGATGGTTTGGTAAAACTGCTGCACAATACAAGTGCGTGAATCGTGTTTATATTTGAACTTCGTCCAGTTTTTCTAGCATCATCGATGAATTGTTGATTATTTATGCTTGCACTAAATTAATGCAAGTTTCTGTAACAATATATATATATATATATATATATATATATATATATATATATATATATATATATATATATATATATATATATATATATATATATATATATATATATATATATATATATGTATATAAATTTTAGTTATCCAGTCTGTATTTCTCTGTCAAAAAGGTATAATTTTTTCAAATGTTTCTATTGCACTTACATATATTTCAAAATATTTACAGAGACAGATATTTACAGATACACTCCGTTACCCCCTAAGAACAACAGATTATTACAGATGACGGTTGCTATTATGGTTGGTGTCCAATCAATGATCGTGTAAAGCAAAGAAGCTGCTTCTTGATCCAAGCGTCACATCGAAAATTTGACCAGTTTTGTTCACTAGAGTTTGTTTTGTTGCTGAGGGATCTTGCTCATTTACTTCTATTGAGAATTTATATAAGATTTGAGCCAGCGGCATATTCTAAGGGATTATTGAGCTCCATTTAGTCCTTTTCGTTCCTGAGTTTCTGTTCCATTTAAGGTATTCACTTTCTGTGGTTAAAACCACAACGCTGTCACATTATATAGCTGATTATTTGAAATGTTGTATCAAAAAATGCATGACGACGCACGAGATTAAATTTTGAGACTCCACTTACCGAGGATTTAAACAATAGTCCGCAGCTCTAAGACTTTGAAAGCATTTGTACGTCTTTTGTTGAATTTCGAATAATTCAGATCCATCACGGCAAGAAGTAGAAGGAGGGAGGGACTAGCGAGTTATTGGTTATGGGAGATTATGATTAATTGCTTGATTGCTGTAGAATTGTGCGTTGATGAATTATCCCTCTGAGCAATAGTAATAGATATTATTCAAACATGGTATTGATATTTTGAAATTAAAAAATTTATGCCGAAGTACGAGCATCATTTAAAATAGAAACCTGTACAAGAGTATAAATCAAAAAGAAACCCTATAGTAATATGATATTTTAATGGAATACAGCTGCAGTATTCTGCAGCTGTAATCTGAAATTAATGCACTTATAAAATTGGTTTTTAAAAATATTTTTATATCTCTGGTGCTTCCGTAAGCATTAATCAAAACCATTTTCGAATTTAATTCACCGCGTCATTTTAAGTTCAGCGTTGTTATGAAGGGGAAACCTAACTAGACTGATTTTCTTTTATTTAGTGCGAGGCAGCTCGGTATCAAAAAAATTGGGTTGAAAATCCTGCTCTCTCATTAGAAATAGAGGCTTTTCAGACGAAATCAACATATTATTGATATACTTGTAACATCATGCTTTCTTTTAAAAATAGGAACTCTTGAGACTCAATTACTAAGTACATTTCACGAGTTTAAATGGGTAGGATATTTTTTCCTGGTAACTGCGATAAAGAAAATTTATAGTACTATAATACCGTAATGGGAAAATTTGTACAATTGTAAGGGTAAATATTGGGGCCTCACTGAGTTGCAAAAGTTCACGCGCGAATAGCGCGAACGTAGTGCTTGGTTTACTTGTATAATCACCTTCCTGTCGAACGAGGAAGATTTACGGGCACAAAATGCCTTCGAGAGGGACACAAAATGTTTCGGAATAATAATTATTGGGTGCTGGTTTGTCAGAGGATTGAGTTCATACAAAGTAGATATCCAAGGGGCCTATAAAAGAACCTATGAGCTGATTTTATTTGAACAAGCCGGAAGAAAATGCTCGAAAATGAACTTGTTCTTTTATGTTTTGTTTCAAAATTGATGTTTTTTCTATGTGCATTGCTTGGCAAAAAAGACTTTTGGCGGTTTTTAAACCCTAGACGTATATAAAGGCTCATTAAAATCACCTACTTCACCCCGTTTGAAACAATCTTACTTGCTTGTTCATGGTATGTAAATGAATATTTAAAATGTTTGAACTCGTATCTGACCTGTTGACTTTAAGACTTCATGAAAACTACCTGTTTTACTTGTCAATGAAATTGTACCCTTATTGAATCATCTGCCAACCAGATACTTCAATAGACCTTGCTTGAATAGCTTATAAATGATAATAAATTCTCGTACTTAGTTACAAACGCAAAAACAATCAGCAAACGATTGAACGTAATATGCCCACATTACAATCATACACTACGCTGCATGTGGGATAATTTCTGCATTTGATCTGCGCATCCGAAATTTGAAGTATTTCGTTTTCGCTGAAAAGCTCTAGAAGTTAATGTCGATCAGATTTTATTATGCATTTTTTTATCCTTAATAAACTCAGATATCAGAACTTCAAACGAATGAGGGGTCAATAACACTTTCATGCGTCATTTTCAAGTTACGTAACCGACAATAATGTCTTGTGGTAAAAAATCAGGAACATTGTTAGTTCGAGTCAGAAATTTAAATAATGATTGAGTCAAATTTCAAGAACGTTATGGTATTGGCTTTTTCTAAGATTCCTGAGTAATGGGATTGCATTTATTTTCTAAAGATATCCTGTCTCTTGAAATGTCAATCTATGAAAAGCGTATAAACTGAAATGACAGTGCCGAAGACGAATTATTGGACTTCATTTTGGGTCATGGACTCTAGCGTACAAGCTTTAATTTTTTGCCGGGAGTACAAGGAAAAAATTCCCTATTATGTTCCGTGTAGAAAATTCTGAAAATTAACAGAAGTGGTCATTTATGTAAGTCAATATTTTCCGACATATGTACTTGTGCTTGACAATATTTTTGTCTAATAATCTTCTTGAATGTGAGAGAAGTGAGGAATATTTCAATTAACAAATAATATCGCAAAATGCTCACATCGCTAACAATTCCGCAATAACCTCCATCAAATTCAGTTGTACGCAACTCTACGTCTTGTTGAGATGTGCCAAAAGCCGTGACCGAGTATCTTTTTATGCAGCGTTGCGTGCTACAAGGGCGAAGATTCTTAAAACAAGTTTTGAGTAATTGCCGTACAAAGTTTGCAGAAGGAAAGTCCCATAACATAATTAGTTGTGCACATCTCAATGGATTCTTGGTTTTATTTTGTAGGGGAACTGCTGAAATTCAGCGCAGCTGTGAGATTTATGGTTGTACCCTAAAGAACGATTTTTTTTGCAGACGGCTTCTGAACCCTTTTGGCATGGAGCGTTTCATATATGTGCATGCTCTAGAAATTAGATCAGTTTTTCGAGGGCTTGCCTTTCCTTGCAGCTCAAATTTATTTAATTGGAGGAGCAAATATTGGCTGGCGGTGGCTCTTTGATGAGTGAAAGAAGTTCTTCATCTTTGGATCTATTGGATTTAATTTTCTAAATTGGTTTAGTATCAAGCTCGAGTCCTGCTGTCGGTTGAGGTATCACTTGAGATATCGCTTAAGGTTTTAGATCAATAAGGTACGACTAACTAACGTAAGACTAAATATCTCTTTGGAGCTGTATTTATCATTGAAATATTATACAATTCCAAAATGTTTAGAGCAAACAAGATGCCTATGTATTTTTAAATGAAAATATATGTTAGAGCACTTTATTACTGCTGCAAGTATTGGTGTTGTATACAGAACTCATACTGAGCTGTTATTGAAATAGGTGAAAAAATGCTTTCCATGGTATATTTTTTCTACACATTTTTTGGTGTTCATCAGAGCGTGCAAACAGATTTGAGCCCGCAATAAATTCATGTATTTTAGAGATGCTTTAAGGGCACTGCGAGTTACTAACAGAGAGACTTTGTTTTGTTTGGCGCAAGTGGGTCAGCAGAGGGAAAACATAAAACCTACAAAGATCAACACCAAGGGTTTTCTTGGGAACCAGGTCAGAAATTTGGTAAAAATATACAGCTGTTTTTTTGAACAGAAAAGGACTTCGAGGCTTGCGACGAAGTACACAGATGAAGCTGGGGCGAATGGGAGGGCCGCAAAAAACTCAGTGTGACCTCAATATATGGGGATACGAATTTTAGAACTTGAATACATTCTGCAAGGCTCTCACAAGACTCTATGCATTCGGAACAACAACCAGAGGCTTGGGTAGAAACGCTTTCGCCAAATGTGTCTTTTTTCGAAGTCACACTCGTAAACACGACCGAAACTCATATAAAAAACGGTTACTGAGTTTTTTAATATCCCATGAAATCTATAGTTCAATGTGCCGTAAATGAATAGCATGAAAGGCAACATAGTGTAAACAATAGAAAAAATTGGTTTAACCCTGGAGCATTGACGTCCCTAGCCTCGGACAAACCATACCCATGTTCAAGGCTCTAGGGTTAAATTAAATTTTTGGCGAAAATAATGGTTGTTGAAGGGGTTAAACGGGAATGCTGAAACAAATTAAAATTAGTGCAATTTTGTTCGATTGGCCGTTTATTCGAAACATCGTTGTGGTTCCCGTCAGCCGCATGGTAAAGAGTCTTTTCGCGTTTAACCTTGCAGAAATTGGTGACTTTTGGTTACCGTAGAGCAAGCTTGTGGAAATAATACATCTGTATAAATCTATTTACTTCTTTTAGTAACAATTTAGAGGTATAAACTTGAAAATAAATACATATGTTTCATGTTATAACTTTTACCTCTTGGAATACAAGATGTTCGTGTTCTTTGGCCGACATTTTGGTGCAAGACTTCTTTTGTATCTGAGGAGGTAGGAGGACATCATGGCTACACCATCGTCTCTGTCGCCTGGTGATAAACTTTATGACCGAAAAAGAACAGCGTCTCAGCCGTCCAGTCGCATAAACTTGACTGATTTAGAACGGTTCTTGCGCTTTTTTCTTCTTAAACTTAAGTCTCTGTACAACCTATGCGCCAATAATACAAGTTTTTTTTTCTCAACACTGCAGTTCCACTTCAGATGTGGCCATTGAGGATCTGTAGAGCAAATTCGGAAGGCTGTTGTGGAGTCTTAAAAATATTTGGCACATGAGCAACACGAACAACATCCTCGTGGGTGCAATTTTCATACTGGAATAAATTTAAGGGTGGTGTCAATATACAGGGTGCTCCATGAAAATTTGGTACACAGTTGATTTAATTACTGGAAACTGACAACAGTTGTCACCAGACAACATCGTGAATTGGTTTTTAGATATCGAATTAAAGGACTGTGGTAAAATTTCTCTGCATTTTTCACGTCTCCAAGTTTGATATTCTTTCTCGAAGAGAAAAATTCCTTTGTGCTGAAATATTGATAGCTGCAGTACCTTAGAATTAGGGGAAAAAATTACAAAAAGTGCATGTTAGTTGATTATTTAGTTCATTAGCTCATTCATAAAGTGAAATACGTTAAAATGCTTTGTATAGGACATATGTAAAATACATAATGTAAGTCTAAAATTTTCTGGTTATGTGGGGCACCCTATCCATGTAGATTACTTCACAAATGATTTAAGTATTCTGAGTACATATTTTCAACAGTTTAGTAGTTAGAGAACAGAGGTAAACCAAATATCAGAGAAATTTGTAAATGTTCTCTGCAACTTTACGTGGTGACAGTTTATGACGTATTTTAAAGATACCGACATTATTTAGTTGATTGATGTAGTACGTAATTTCATTTTTCACAATTATTTAGATACTCGTGAACAGTTGGTTGTTTTTAAATCAATCTGGTATTAATTATTCAAATATTGTAGAATCATGTAGGTAGATATCGTTAATACATTTTAGTATTGTATAGTCCAGTTATTAAATAGAAATCTTAATTTACTTTTCAATCTTTCTTGTTTTCATAGGCAAGCAGCTACTACATCGCGCTCTATACTCGTAGATGTTGATACGTCTTTCATTATTATCAGTTGCGATGATCTTTATGTGAACATTCGTAATAACTGAATTCGTTTGTGTCTGCTCAGAATATAAAAAAATCACGCATTAATTTCTACAATGAAACTTATCTCGGAACACAAGTTATGAAACAAGGCGAGATGAAAATTTTCCTAGCAAGACTTGCAAAGTCTTCGTACATATACGCTGTGGTTGTCGTTTGGGACCCTGCATTATCCTGCAAGGCTTTATCTGCTTAATGGGCTGCATAAGATTACTCTTATGACCTCATGTTCCTGGAAAATGCTACTTTATTCTTCACTTTACGTACTGCAGCTAATATTATTTCGAGACTGTGATATTATAGCACTGAGTGTAAAGGAAATACTCTGCCATATAGCAAGACCAAGTCCCATGCAAAGCAAAGAACGTTTCTTATTATAGAATTGTTGAAATATTTTGATCTTTTTATGTGCTATGCAATTAAACCATTCAGAACCACGCAAAAAGTCTATTACACTGCTTGTAAAAGTCATTGTTGGACAGGGGAGCGAACTATTTCTGTATTGGTGAATCACTGGAGCCAATCATTGCACATGCTAGGAAATGCACCGTTGTTCATTATGTACCTTACACATAATCTAAAATACTCATTTTCACATTATGAAATCTAGAACCCTTTTTCACACTGTCATTGCCTGATACTTTTAGTGGACATTTCTTAGTTTTACTGGGTTCCTATGTCCAGCGTACGTCTTTTCACTCAAGCATCTGGGTAGCAATAGACGTGACTACTCGTAAATTCCTTCACGCAAAGTCCACCATTCTTTCAGCACTACAATGTTCCACATTTGATCTCCTCCCTCTAGCTCTCAGTCTTGTTCCTGCTTAACTTTATGGAAAATTGTTTCACGGCATAACTACTAACTTTTCTCATCAAGTATTCATTCGTGCTTACATTCTCTTTTCCAGGTGATTCACCTTGTTCGTAGAGAACATTGACAGATTGAAGTAGAAATTTGCCGTCGCTTAGCAGCTTCATTGACTTCTCAGGAGTACAATGGAAGTTCTGCGCACGATCAGGTTGTGCCCCATAAACTTTCGTAGCTCGAAAAAGGGCACTTGCCTGGAACAATTTTGAAGTCGTTAAGTAACATTTATAGGCCTCCTAGAGTGCCAAAACATCCCATTTAACAACTTGTCTACTATTTCAGTCTCTTGTGACAGAACTCATGCAAACGGAAACATTTTACGAGCACTTATAACATTCAATAAAATCTCAAGCTTATACTCCACATTAGCTCATTAACGTGATGAAACTCATAGATTATTGATCGCATTCTTATTTTGGTTTTAATTGACAGAATTTTCATGGAAGTACACTAAAAGCATTTATATAGTCATAGATTTTATAATTAATAAATATTTTCTTCAATCATTCAATGATTTTATTCACAAAAAGGATGGTGTTGGAACATTACGTTCTTTTGCATTGGTAAATTAATGTTCTATACGTTGAGAATGCTTAATTGAGCAGTCAGTATCCACATATATTTTCTTCACCATTGTAGTGCGACCTTGTCATTTTCTCTATGTTAAAAATTAGTCAAGATCGAGAAATGAGTTTTGCTCGGCGAAGATGATCACTTCACTCGATTGACAAGTTTGTGCAGTAAATTCCGCGCAGTCCGTCCACAAACCTACGATTTTGCTCGCTATGACTGGCTGGCTATATGAAACAAAATTAACAACTTCAGGGAAATATATGTTAATGTGCTGGCTACCACATACTTATTGTTAAATTTGAATTAGGGAAATTATGTAGTGATAACTGTTTTATTCTTCATAAATACCCTGCCAACAGTGAACATTTTAATATTAGAACAAATTCAACATTTGGGATTCAACATTAATCAAACCAGCCAAGCTGATTCACCACTTACCAACAGTTTTCGTTTATCGGTCCTGGATATATTTGCCCAACATAGCCTTGTAATGCAGTCCATGGCTTTCTTTGCGCCAACACGATTTTCGTTTCTGAAAACTAAGGATTTATCTGACATGGCTCTGTAATATAACTCGATTTCATTTGTGTTGTAAATACCGTCAAAAGAACATTTGTTCAGTACTTTGCGTAATTCTGTTAATTTCCAATCTTTATCTAGTTTGAGACCAGTTCCAGCTTTTTCTATGGCACGTTGAAATTTAATTGATTCACGTAGGCCTACTTTCCAGCGTGACAACCACCGTCAGTAGCTTTAAACTCTACGTAGTTTTAGCACACCTCTTCCCACTAGGATTTCAAACCAGGTTTTTATAGCTTTATAGTGGTCTCAACCCTCAAACATCTCTTATCTCCGAGTAGACATTGAATATCTTTATGTTTTGTCTGACTCGGAGTGAGCGCTTGAGGGAGTAAGGGACCGTCGAGGAACCCAATAGGAGAAAAGCAATTAAAGGCAGGATGAGTTTAATACTTTGTACTTGGGCATTTGAATATTATATTAGTTGTTGGTTCTTATTTCTTCGATGCGCACGTCTTGCTGGCAGGGCACCGGAACGTATAAAGTTGGAGCACGTGAACTTCATGTCAGTGCGTGAGTTGTTTGAGCCCCATCCTGTCCGCAGACAGGATGGCTGGTTTCTGCTTCCTTAGCTCTGCTGTTGGTTGTGAGTTGAGTTATTCAGGTGATGAGAGTCCTGGCTAGATTTGTTGACTTTGTAAGCCCTTGGTAGAGAGTCCGTGACGCAGAGCGTTGCAGCCTCGTTATATAGGGCGGTTGGCTGGGCACTGCTGGCTGGGCACTGCTGCCTGAGCGTGACCGCTTATTGGTTAATGTTGTGCTTCTGGTCGTAACGGGGCCTAGCCTCGTCGCTGGATTCACTTCTTCTGCCCTGTTTGCTCATTGGCCGATGAAAGCTAGCCTCGTCGCAGTACTCGTTTGTAGTGGAGCCATGAGATTCACGACTGATTTTTTTATTTCAGGGTTCTTAACTTTTCGTTCCCCTTTAATCGGTGTTTTAGATTGTTTTAAATCAATGTGTAGTCAATATTCCTTTTGTAATAACTTCACGAGTGTTGATTTTGGAACGCCTACAATTACTGCCAGTTAACCAGTAGATGGTCATGGTTTAGAACTTTTGATTTTATCTCATATGCGCACTTTCTCAGCTATCGTCGTCTTTTCTCTTCTTTACCATTATAAAGGTGAACTGGCGAATTGAAATATTCTTTCGGCAACAAATACTCAGTCACTTCTTATTTTAAAGTTATGACGCTGAATGACTGTGTAATAGCACTGACGCTAGTGCAACTCAATTACAGGAAACACTGCATTCTCGAAATTCATAAATTTAAACACAGACTCATTTATTTTACTCATAAATACCATTCAACATGAATGGCATAACACATAACACAGAGTGTTACTTCACTTTCAATGCTTTATACCTCAATTATATAGCTAGATTAATGATAGTCTATTGGTCTGTATAGACGAAACGCTGGTCAGAATAAAAGAAGCAACGGAGTGCGCTATGCTGCGTGAAACATAGCGTTTGGTTCTGTTTCGACAGAATTAGATGCCTTAAACAGTTGATCAAAATAACCGACGCTTCCATCAAACGGAATCGACTGCATTAATATATGAAATTCACTTTAGAGTATGGCATTCAATTGGTCGACATTGATCAGACTTCAAATCTAATGCTAGTGTTCTGTTCTCTTCATGGATCAATTACTGGTGCCAATGTTGGAAATCCCACAAGCACAGCCTAGTCGTACGCTCAACTCAGTTAGAGAGGATATTGTTCTACTGTACTATGGGATAATAAATAGGATTTGCCGCGGCTTCGTGTGATGCTATCAACGTGTGTTATAGCTTGAACTCTGGAACACGAACGCAGTTGTCTTAATTATAACAAACGCTGGCCTAACAATTTCTGAGAAATCATCTAAGGTTGTCGTATGTTAAATAAATAATAAAACTATAATGTTAGACTACCTAAATACACTTTTTTATTCATAAACCTGTTATTAATTCTTGAATTCATACACATCAGGTTTTAATTGGTTCGTGGGCAACATTTTATGAATCGGATACTGCAGTGTACGGTCTGTATTATATCAGGTCTTGTTGAATGAGAACTCATCTTAAAACTAAATTCAAAATAAAAAATATGAGACAATTTAGGTATGAATGTTTTAGAAAACACTTAATCTGAAAGACTTGTTTTTTCATCACTAACAATACAGTCTTCCCTTCCGAAATACTATGAGTTTTACTGGTTAGATTCATAACCTTTAAGAAATTTTTGAGGCTGCATTTGGTGATCACAGGACAAGGTAAAGTAAATAATTTTGTTTTCTGTTATAACTTTTCCTCTTCCACACTCATGGAAGTGTCGAATCTTAGTAATTGGCGTTAATTCAAAAAATCAATGTAATATTTCAATAAGGGTATTAATAATATTCAATGTTTGCAAGGGTATTTTGAACAACTTTCATCTTCTTTTGATTTTTGTATCTTGAGTCATAGATAACGAAAATTCGCTCCGTAACTAAAAAAAATCTAGAGACCTTGAATCAAAAGGACTTACAAGAACACTTGTTGATATTGAAATGATTTAGAAAAATGAATTATTGAAATATTCTTGCCATCATTTTTAAGCTTCTGGATCGTAAAATTTTTTAGGTTCAACATATTTTATACAATTAACAACTTAAATAGTGCGCTCCTAAAATCCCGCTTGTTTTCTTCATTAGACTTGTAAACCATAATAAAGGATCACTATGTATTCGTTGAACAATTCAAAGAAGTTGTATACCATGTCAGTAACTCTATGAATAAATCTCATGAATGGTGGAAATTTCCTATTTTCTGATACGTCAAGTTTGACGGCAAGCTTTGCTGTAAAATAAAGGATGCGTTGATGCTTTTGCTTTTCAATTTTGCGGGGACTGAACGCTCTACAAATCCCGTCGTCTATCATTGCTTGTCTTTGACGCAGCCACTCAAACAAAACACAAATTCAAACTGAAATTCCGGAATCCCATTTGAGGTCCGGACTTCACAATTCTTCGTTTTCCCCTGTTAACTTTCAATTGTACTTAGAAAAATACCATTCAATTGAAAAAATATGTAAATGTAATCTGCGTTTGGCACGTTAATCTAAATAAATTAGTTTGGTTGGAGATATTTTTATTCTTATTTTCCGGTATTTTTTAACTGTAATCTGAAGTTTTCGACGTCTTTACAAAATTTGAAGTTCCATGTGGTTTTAATGGATCCCTCGAGCACTAGCACCCCTCAAATCCATCTCTGAGGAACAACCATTATTATTCAATGCATAGTTTTTAAATAGTACAGACTCGACAGAAATTTGTGTATTGCATCATAACAATATTCTCGGGCACATTTGTCTCCGCGTTTTCAAATACAGCCAGAACCTGTAGCTATTAAACAAACAAATGGTCTCAGAGGACAACACGGTGCCGGTATGACGCACGGCTTGCCAGGCCTAGATTGCTAATAAATTCTGGGCTGTCACTCGCCGCCAGAACGGCTGTAGATGCCTGTCCAAACCGACCACTTGATTCTCTAAATTGCACATTTCAATTCACGTAAAATAGAACTAGCTAGCAATGTTTTTTGAAGTGAGCTTGTACTTGATAATAAAGCAGGTTTAAATTTTTTCATGCTAAAAAACGAATGCGTACAAAGTTAGAATGTTCTACATTCAAGTACTCGTATGATGTTGCTTCATGTAAGTTGGGTCGTTCTGTAATAACCGGACGTAAGACAATCGGTGATGCATGCTGCTTTGACAATTTAAGTTTCCAGTGACGTAGATAAAATATGATGATGACGATGGAAAAAATCTTTAACTCCTGATGCCACTGAGATTTTGTGCTGTGGTAGCACTATCTACATATATAATTGACTATGTATATCCATCTCTCTCTGTATCTGTGTATGTCCGTTCCATTACTTCCTATCTATTACGGAAGAAAAATTATTGAACTGAAATCAGAACGGGCATGCATGCATTACAAACTCTGTACTGTGGATACCAAAGGCACCGGATCACTATAAAACACGCAATTTGTTCCGTTATTAACTTTCTTCTCTTACACGGCCATGTTATAGTTAGGTAAGATACAAAATGAAAGTTCTGTATTTATTCAAGAAAAATATTCTGATTCTGATGGTACCACAGGTAAAACTGAAAAATACATTTTATTTCATAGATCCTTAATTTCATCACTTTTAAACCAAGAAATTTCAACGGGTACTACCTGGGCCATGTTATCATTAGATAAGATACAGAATGGTAGTTCTGTATACATTAATAAAAAATATTCATTCAAAAAAGAATAATTCGTCATCAATCTTTAATACGTTCATCTATAAAATAATTTCAAATTAGTGGAATCTAAATCGTGGAATTTCCACGGGAACACTCTAGTACGTCATAATTCCGCATGCCAATCTTTTGAATATTTTTTACACCAGGTTTTACTACTGCTGACAGTACTGCTCAGTTTTATATGTTTATATATCTTGAACATCTTTTTAAAACATTTTTTTATGCCTTCAAAGCTGTTCCACCTAACTTGCCCTGCTGGAAAAGACGCTGAAATTCTTCCTTCGACCTCCTAAGTAATATTGCAAACACCTTAAGCTCCCAATACAGAATATTGAAAAAGTTTTGCCTTAACCATGCTTACATTTTGCTTTGAAAGGTTCTGTCAGTTCTTAAAACAGGAAACACGTTGTGGAGATGCGACATTTTCGTGCTTCTCTACTGTATCTTAGTTTAGCTCTATTGCTCATTTATATTTTTCTCAATCACTTGTGTTTGTTTTTGAATTCATTATCGTTTCACATCTGTTCCTCATTTACCATAATGATGCTAATAACAGTAAAAAACATAGTGTTTGTAGCTGAGCAGCAGAAAACACAATTATTGTAGTTTTCTGAAGTTAGTAGTGAGTTGTCATATCTTTCAAAAAATAATAGTACCGGTTACATGAATTGGTTTACTTCTATTCAATTTATTTTACATTTATACAATCATTTATTGGGTTTTGTGATTCATTAGTAGAAAGTTATTAGCTTCCTTTCCATATAATTACAGGTCACAAAGACTGAATTTCCAATACAAGTTGCCTATAGCTTGCGCAAACTAATGATCACAGAAGCGTCCTAAGGTTTCTTTCTTCCTGCTTCATTCTTTTCAACACTTCTATCTTGAATATGAGTGATTGCTTGTTCAAAGCTCTGCCTAGCCTGTTTTTATTTTACTGGATTCTTCATCGTCCCAAGTTTCTGCTTGCACCTCGCTGTCGTATTTTGCTACAGAAACGTGAGCAATCCATACAATGAGGAAAGCTAATTTGGAATAGAATATGGCAAGAGGAACGAGTTATTGTGTTATTAATAGTTTTGCATTTTTTATAAAGTGTACGTACTTTTAGAGTATCTCTCAGTATTACGCTCTCTATTTCACGTAGATTAACTCCGTTAAAAAATTAATACACTTCAGGGTATTAATTTTTTTCTTAACAGTACATCAATTATTTTATTATTTCAGGTTTATTGATCCTGAGGCGTAGGCAATCTGAAAAAAATTCTTTTATGTTCCCTTGAATTGCTATTCGCTTCCAGATCCACATTGTTCACGCTGCTCAACAGTTTGTGATGGCCGTAATCTGCTGCGAAAGAAGCTGCTGATGAGGTTTTTCCAGAAGGTAAAGATCCACGACGTCTAGAATAGATCACTAAAGGGAACTGACATAAGCTTCTCAGTCAGGATCATACTTCAGATTTCAAAGTACTCGAGAGTGCTAGTGATTCAGCGATCTAAGTAGCTGAATATTATCATCTTTTTCTGACGTGAACTAAGTTTTCTAAAAATCGAATCGAGAGTTTTTAATGAGAACTGACCCAACAAATGCACCGTAAGTCGTGAGTCTGTGAGAGCCAGTCTTAGTTAAATCCCTGGCGCACCGTCCAAGCGAAATTAATCTTCTGAGTTAGCAATCTTCTTTTCTAGGTCTACCTTGACAGCTGCAACGAGTAAAATACTTTTCTTACTTGATCTACTAACGAAAAAGTGTGACTAATGAAAGTGTTGCATCAGTATCGAAACTTAATACACACACAGTAAGTAAAATAATATAAGTGTCTCATTCACAGACACGGACATCGTTTTAACCTCAGTACGACGCAGTGCAAAGGTCTTTATCTTCTTTAAACTTTTAATTTCGTCAAAGCTCTCTGTTCTGATGCTAAAATATTCCTGCTACGCCTTCGGATGGGAAGTCTAGTGACAGCTGTCGTTGACTGCATACAAATGCTCCCTAGTTAACAGAAATGAATGCCGCCAAAGACGAGCCAAACGAAATGGAAATTTTTACGTGCCGCACAGAAAAGACCCGGAAATTGCTTGTGCAAATCGTGCTTCTACGTTAGCTCCATGTGGGAAACTACAGGCTCTTCCAGGGCATCTCTTTTGGCTTATTGAAGAGTCAGCGACGAAAGACGACCGAGAATTACTCCTCATTTTTTCATTTATCTCTTTGCGGTTTTATTTTTTTTTCTATTTATACTCGTTTCTCAGAAGTTCAACTGTATAGCTTGCAAAACTAATTGCGTATAAATGGTGCTTCTTTCAACAAAATAGAAACGTGAATCTTCAGAGCCTGAAGCACAAAATTAGCATGTTTAAATGCACTTGCTAGAGGGTCCCTGGAGCATGATCTGTTCGACGCCACTTTTTGTTGAAAGTGGAATTTGAATTACGTATTCGAATGCAAAAGACGCTCTTTGTTTGATCTTTTACTCAATGATATTGTATGTATTTGTTTTTCTTTTGTTTTATTTTCAAGGTTACAAAAAGGGTGTTCCATAAATTACTTTAATTAAGGAGGAAAAATTGCATGATGAAATCTAAGTTTCTCTCTCATGTGAGCCTCAACTTTCGTTACGCCTCACTCCAATTTCCTTGCTGTGTCAGCAAGGTAGTAACACAATTACTGTAACCTTGTGGTGAGAGGCAGCAAGGTAGTAACACAATTGCTGTAACCTTATGGTGAGAGGCAGCAAGGTAGTAACACAATTGCTGTAACCTTGTGGTGAGAGGCAGCAAGGTAGTAACACAATTGCTGTAACCTTGTGGCGAGAGGCAGCAAGGTAGTAACACAATTGCTGTAACCTTGTGGTGAGAGGCAGCAAGGTAATAACACAATTGCTGTAACCTTGTGGTGATCAGGGAGGGAGGTAGTAACACAATTGCTGTAACCTTATGGTGAGAGGCAGCAAGGTGGTAACACAATTGCTGTAACCTTATGGTGAGAGGCAGCAAGGTGGTAACACAATTGCTGTAACCTTGTAGTGAGAGGCAGCAAGGTAGTAACACAATTGCTGTAACCTTGTGGTGAGAGGCAGCAAGGTAGTAACACAATTGCTGTAACCTTGTGGCGAGAGGCAGCAAGGTAGTAACACAATTGCTGTAACCTTGTAGTGATCAGGGAGGAAGGTAATAACACAATTGTTGTAACCTTGTGGTGATGAGGGAGGGAGGTAATAGCACAAATGCTCTGATTTTCAGTCTGTCGTTATGAAAGCACTGAAATGAACTTATTGGAGCATTATATTGTTATTTTTTATAAAGTCTATTTTTGGTCCAAAATAATGAGAAAATCTTATACCTTTAGATACTCGTAGATTTTCATTATTTTTTGTTGATTTTAACAAATTAGTACTGTGTATGAATAGGTAGGGTCCTGCACAACAATTTACAGATGCTGAAGATTATATCACCAATAAATTCTATTTTTGGTTATCTCACGGTGTTCTTTTTACTTGTCATTGCAATTCATGTTTGTATAATATATAAGATGATTTTCCTGACCGTTTGTTCTTCATGTTTTTGTTTTGCATCAATTCTAGCTATCCTTGCTTGTTTATCTAATTTTCTTGCTAAGTATATCATTTTACGGTTCATTCCACCATGTTTTGAGCTTGTAATTTGTTGTTCTCCACTCGGTAAATTCATCTATTTATTACCTGTAATATTCATCGTTTCTTCACTACATATTTTATCTCATGTTGTTTCTCACCTTATCTCCTTTCTTCTCAATTTACCCGTCTTGGTTTTTCAGTTATCTTACCTCACTTCTAACTTCAACTTATCTTCTAACTTTAACTTATCCTGCTTCTCATTTCATCTCATCTTGGTTGTTATATCGTCATTTTCTGGGCCTATAGCTAGGAAATGCCACACTGCAGTGCCATGTGCAGAAATTCCTATACGATTTTTCACCCCATGCAAATTATTTCAGGGAGGCTGTCACGCCATCAGCTCGTCTGATGGTGAATTGTTCATGACTGTCAGTTTTTGTGATAATCTTTAGACAAAGTAAGGCCGGTTTGCATTGTATCAATCCAGGTATAAAAACATATTGAACCATATATTGAAAAGACGTACACTTCTAGTGCATGCAATGCACATGATTTAAACACCCTGGTTTTAAATATTTTATTTATTTTGCAAATGATAATCTGCCGTAAGCTTGTGTTGGAAATATTACTGAAAAAACAACTTGAACTGACGAATTATAAACATTTTTGGCCATCGTACCAAAGTATTTTTTATGGTAGTTCTTAAATATTTTTTGCTATAGCTTCAGTTTGACTAAAATAAAATATGGTAAAAGCCCGTTTAGCCCATTATTGGGTTGATACCTAAGTCCCATACCGATTATTGATTATTGAAGCAATTATTTGACTTTACTTCTCCGAGCATCGATACCACTCTGCTAAATGAAATCCCCTATTTCTGTGATAAGGTTCAGTTTATTGGTCGGTACGAATGTTCTGAGACTTTGTTCTGCGTATTTCATTTTAATTTCCTAGGTTATTGCTTGCAACCACAGCGTGTTGGGGCATTGAACTTGCCATCTATTGTGCTAGCATTCAAGGTTATTGGCTGGCAATCTAACTTTTTTCTCTGACTATTCAAGCAGCCATGTTCTTCCTCTCGTCTTGCTAGAGGTTTGGTAAAAAAGTATGGAATTTTCTAAGGACAGGATGATTTTCATTATTATTGGCACACTGTTTGCGACAAAAATTCCCAAATTACGCATTTCCAGTTAATGGCGTTACAACTTTTTATTGAGCTAAATTTCTTTCCTGACTATTTGTAGATTTTGAAATTTCAGTTAAATCAATATATCATATAATATATTGATAAAAATTTACTGGCACAACCATTGATTCCATTTATACTTGTTGGGGTGCTTCTTTCCAGTTAGATGCTATAAATCGTAAATCTCTACCTGAGGTGGTTCGTGCCTAGAAGCGTACCACCGAACCGAGATACTAGGATCCTCCTCGCAGCTATTGCAGGGAAGAACGACCTGGAACGTTTCCAATCGTTTATTATAAAGATGATGTAGTAGACTCGTAGAACAGTACAGATGAGCTAAGCCAAGTGGAACGACGGAGCTGATTGACTGCTACTGGTAATTTAGGAGAATTAAGGGGTTAAGGGGCCGACGACTATACTTCGAAAGAGTATAGTCCGCCTACGAATCAGGGCTTCGGAGATGAGTGACATGTCGTCTCCACGTGACAAAGTCCTAACCCCTGTCGAACATCATACGACCGAGTCAGCGAAAGCTTCAAGCTAGTTCTCGTTCCACTTAGTCAGCAACCATAGTAATATAAGCCACACACATGTGGCCTGAATTCCTACGGGGTTGGTGACCTGGCAACTAACGACCTGACATACTTTGCAACTCTCAAAACTGACAAATTTACTTGTGACATATAATGTCCATTATTATTATTGTCGCAGTCATATTATAGTTAATTATAGGCATAGTCATTATTGTATCATATTGTGTCTTATTACAGCAATGGGCTATGAATTAATCAATTGTATGATAATACTGGCACATTTTACAGCTTACTTACTGCCGTATATACATTATGTTGTAAGAAATAGTGAATTTTTATACTGATATTTTGACTCCAGTTTTTTCTTAGGCTACATAGTTGCTATTCACATTGAAGTGCAAATTCAACTCTCACAGTAGCCGTCTACGAGATGTTCCCTGTCGAAACTTAGCCATGGTTAATGATTCTTCATGTTTAAGAAATCATCAACGGTTGTCATTGAGGATTTCTTATAGATGTGCAGCCTGCGTTAAGAAATCTTGTTTCTGCGGGCTTAATGCCGTAAACGTCCCCAAAATTTCAATTCTGAATTTTGCTGCCATTTTATCAAATTAAAATATGTATGAGTATGAGTTTTTAGTCATTGTGACTCCAGTTGTGTGATAAAACTCAGTGCTCGTCTTATGTACACGCATAAACTTTGTAACAATATTAAGCGCTTTCAATGTATTCCTTGAATATGAGTGCGAACTGTATTTCTTTGCTTAGGGATGTTTTTAGACCCTTGGGAGGTTAAGACCGTGTTCAAAAATCCAGCAAAAATTGTTTATGATGAGCATAGAATTATGCAACTGGAAGCAGATGAGTTTTTATTTTCAGGCTGGCATCTGGGAAAGTGGCAGTATCGGCTTGCATCTTGCATATTTGTTATATTTATCAGAAATATTTTGAATTGTTTCTAATTAGTCTCAGCCAGTGTCACTCATTTTCATGACATTCATTTCGGGTATCAGGTGAGTTGAGCATCGGAATCATTTTAATATTGATTTCAGTACTTCCTCTGTCTGAATTTTATAGAAGAGAAAGGATTTTCTGTCAAAGAAAGCTGGTGGAAACATTGTTAAGGTCCATATCATGATTCAAATTCTTCATCAGAGGATCGCTTCAAATTTTCCCCATAAAAATTATCATTATCAGTAATTATCGGTAGTTGTTATACTTCAGTTTTCACTTCATGCACCTAACCTAACCATATATGTATTTTGTGTTTGAATCACATAATTATGACTCAAAGATAGAAGTCCTTCAAAACTCCTTTTTTTCAAAATCTTCCGCGCTCAAAAGGAACAAATTGATCAAATCCTCTGAAAAGTTCCGTTTTTAGTAGATTGAGGGAATCAACGCTTTCAAAAGGCAGCATGCTTCACAAAGTTTCAAGCACCGAAAGCCGAAGTGGTCTTGAACATCTAGACAACTTCGGACGTCCACCAAACTTGAGCGTGAAGGGTAAGCTCGAAGGTGGGCCAGTGGTGCATGCAGATTGAATTTAAAAAATCATCCGAACTTCTTTCTACAACGTGCATAATGTACTCTGCTCCCAAACATAAATCATTTTATGTAAATTTATCAAGAAGTTATTTTGAAATTTGGTGACCGTATTTTTACAAGTGACCAGCTAAGTGGTGCAAAATCCTGAATTTCTGAGTGTTAAGTTCTGACTACTCGTAGAGCTTGACGCCGCCTTGGGACTGCGAGGGTCATATGGAGGACGTGTTTCAGTTTACTTCTTACTCATCACACGTCACTGAAAATAACATAGTTGTTAGGTTGCGAAGGTTGCTTAGTTCAAATAAGATAAAAATTATTCAGTCATTAAAATTATTTTTTAGTGTCAAAGAGTCACTTAGGGCACACAAAATTATAAAGTGAGTCGCCAAATCCCACTTGATATGAAGGTTGTCATATCGACATACGTTTTAAACTCACATCTAATTTTTCTTTCGGTGGTTTGCTGACTTCGTGCTAAGAGGTAGTTGGCGAAGCTGCATGAAAAAAGAGTTTAAAGAGACCGTGTGTATATTTTTTTATAATTATTAAGGGTTATTTTTGCATAAATACTTCATGGTGAGGGTAATGTTTGAAATCCCTTTACATTAGAATAGAATAGAATAGAATGAGGCTATAGGAACGAACCTTGTGGCCCATTCTTGGGTCGGATAATTACTTCGATAATTATTCGGTTGTTTACCCAAGTCCTATGCCGTATTTCTAGCCGCGTCAACCATGTCGGCAGCGGGATTCGAACCCGGGTCTTTCCGCTCACAAGCAGATTCGCTCACCAGTCGACCAAGCTGGTGGTTTGATTTACAGCAAGGCAATAAGTGCGAGCGACAGTGCTAGGAGCGAGAACAATTCCACAGCTGGGACTTAGACTGGGGAATTACACATCAACATTTTTTTCTGAATTTATTGAAACTGAGGCAGGAAAAGTAAAGCTTACTGCTGTTAACTTTATATTGATGTATATATATATATATATATATATATATATATATATATATATATATATATATATATATATATATATATATATATATATATATATATATATGTATATATATATATATATACGTGTATATATATGTATATATATATATATATCATGTAAATATTATTTCCCCAGACAGGTAAATGGTTACAATTTTTAACTTTTCTCTCTTTCTCTTTAAAGAGTTCGATGTCCAGAAATTGAAAAATAATGAAACGCAAATATTTCAGAACGAAGTGCTTTATTGTCAGTTTGAATAATTATTTATTTACTAGCCAGTTCCCATGGAAATTTCACGATTTAGATTTGACTAATTTGAAATTATTATAGAGATAAAAGCATTGAAGATTTACGAAGAATTTTTGTATTTTAAATGAATAGTTTTCATTAATGTATACAGGAATTCCATTGTGCATCTTATCGAACGATAATGTGGCCCAGACAGTACCCGTTAAAATTACTTGATTCAAAGGTAAGAAAATTAAGGCTCTATCAAATAAATACATTTTTCAGTTTTACCCGTGGTACCATCAGAATCAGTATATTTTCTTGAATTCATACAGAACATTCATTTTGTATCTTATCTAACGATGACATGGTCGAGACGGAAGTTAATAACGGAACAAATGGCATGTTTTATAGTGATCCGGTGCCTTTGATATTCACAATACAATGCTTGTAATACATGCATACCCATTCTGATTTCAGTTCAATAATTTGTCTTCTGTAATAGATAGGAAGTAATGGGACGGACACACACAGATACATACAGCAAGACGGAGATACATACTCGATTATATATGTAGATACTTCCACGGTACGCAAGGTGGAAGAAGGCAGTGCGGCGGGTGGTGGCGCGCAGGAGGTGTTGAGAGTGGCAGGTGTGTCCCGCCTGCGCGCCACCACCTCAGGTGGCAGGAAGTGATGGGACACACACACAGATACAGAGAGAGAGATAGAAAGAGGAAGATACACTGTCGATTTTATAGGTAGATGGCAAGAACATCCATGATAAAATTAGGTCTAGATTCGGATAAGGCAATCCTGTGATCATCTTACAAATAATTTGAGAATTTACAATAGGTGTTATACATGTATTAACCAACTGGCGTCAAAAATAGTGTTACTTTAAATGGAAGCAAAACAGAGATGAATATCTGTACCACAGGGAAGAGCTGTGATGATAGTTGAATCGTTAAAGTCTGGGGTAAGAATTTGAAGTCTTTGGAAAATTTGGGGTATGAATGTCAAGTCTGGGGTAGAAATAAATTCTCGCTCTATGAGATGGGAAGCGCAATAGCGCTAAATACACTGCGTGTTCATGTCCTTTGAAGTTTGACAAGTTCTACAAAACTTTAAAAGCGTTTTTTTACATGACCAGTGAGTGCTGCAAGCGCTGTATGACCAGACCAGCAGTATTGTGTACCACCCTCTTACTGTCGCTTACATTCTGTGCCAGACACGAAAACGACCTGCGTTGTACATAATGTTTTCTTTTTATATGAAAATGTAGGTGTGAACGTAATAGAAATTCTTGTTGTGACTTCATTAGTGTCATGTCTCCAGAATGCATTGCCTCGAGGACTTCAATAATGAATGCAGCCTGTTGTACATAACAAAAATGTTTCGAGTTGTTAAGTTACCATATTTTGAATGAAGTACATGTTGATATCGACCGTAACAAAAGTTCCCGACATCATACATGTAGGAAGTGGAAAGTGCATCCACTTTCCATCACATGTAAGTTATTTGTCGAAAAATATTTTTTCTGTCTTGAAAGCAGTGACAATTCATTGCACTATTTGCTGACCCTTTTGTCCATCGTTGAGTTCAGATGACATCTGCTCGTATTTTTCCACCCATTACAAAGGTTGCCCAATGCAGTCCTCACCAACGTTGACCCGTTATACAAGTCACTAGTTAGTTTGATCTAGATTTGATTTGATACAAATCCGGGACGCTTCATCATCAATCGCTCCGACCTCCGAAATAGAGGGCAATCTTCACGTGATTCCTCCCCTGGAGACAGCTTCTTGAATCTTTTTTGTGCTGACGACCACTTAGTCTTCTCCAAGTGCTGCACAGATTCGCCTTGTAGCAATGACCACTTTTATTCATTTTAAATCGTAAAGAACATGGGCTTTTCCAATGAGTGTTTATTTCATTCATTTTGCATTTTTCCCCGCGTCAGTAAGAGTAGTGATTGACACTGAATAGTCGACACCCAGGAGGTAACTTTTACTATACCTTTGAATTGTTTCTTTATAAATAGTTGAGCTTTCAAATATTATTAGACAAGGAGCTGTCAAAACTGCAGAAACTTTACCGGACGTCGTATAATGTACATCTGCACATTAATCTGGCTACTGATCTATGCACTCAAGGTATGAGAAACATTTTTCTTGCGTTGAGAAAAATGTTCGTTATTCAAATCATAGCTAAATACATATCGATTAACTGCATCCCATATGGTCTAGGCCCTTATTATTAATACGGAATTGGGTTTAATTCATTGTCAACCGTATTGCAAGTTGCTAGATGTAGGACCTTGATAATGGAACTTAGTGAATTTTAATGGAAAAGTATTTTAGCTCTGAACATACTGTATACTCAAGCTTCTACAAAACTTTCAGGGACTCTAAGAAATTGTTAATAATCATTTCATTGAACACTTATGTTCAAATTTCAAAGAACTTTGTCTCGCTACCAATGTTTGCTCAAAATTTATTCGTGTGAATCTGATAATCATGTTTGATTTTGTCTTCCCTGTTCGTTTCAAGTGAAAAACATTAAGCAGACCAAGGATATTTCTAAAGAAGTCAGTAGTAATGCCGATTCAAAGCAATCTTGCTTGGTCATAAGAACATTCAGCATACATACGCGTGCGCGTTGGAGTGCACCACCAACGCACGTCATCCCACGCACTTTATTTTGCTCCGTTGTTTATTCAACTCGACATCCAAGTACAGAAGTTCGCAGAATCGACCAACGGCTGCTAAAGTCAGCATTGCGTTGTCGGCTTCTGTGTATTGGGCTGCTATGGAAATAGTCTCTTTCTTTTGCTTAGGCTTGCATCTGGAAAGTACGGCATTGCTGCAAAGTGAGCTTTCGCGAAGTTTTAGGTCAAGGAAAAGCTGCCTTATTTGTTTTCATTTATGCTGTCAGCGTTTCGAACTGTTATTTTGTGTAGCCCAATCCAATTTACGGGACTGTGTTTGCTTCAAAGTAATCGCTTTCTTAAAATCTTAACGCTATTAACATCACTCAAAAAATCCAGCAATGAGGTTTAAGCTTTTCTGAAATATATAAAAACACTTATAATTAAAACTGGAGTAAACATCATCGACGTAGGTCTTTGAACTTAAGTCTGAGAGACCAGCCATGGGGGAAGAATAACAAAGACTGGAACAGTTAATATCATGAACTTACCGGGTTGTTTTAAAGTTCTGTTACACTTTTTTTACAGAAATTTAGTGATCATTTACAATTGATTGTAATATTTCTTGTAATAGCTGAATAGTAAAGCAATCAATCTTACCTGAAAGTTATTAGTAAGTTCATAACAATTAGTAGTATTGGTAATGGAGGTAAAGAGAATTGAAATCTCTGCTCTACTACGTGCGTCCCATAAGAAGTCAGACATTGCTAAGCGCCTTAACGTCGCTCGAAGCTAATGTCGAAATTTGAGAGATGCAAGTCGTTTGAGAGATGGTGAAACTCTCAAGGATCATTCTCGTTCAGGGAGACCCCGAGTTGTGAAGACAGAGACCATTAGAAAAACATTCAAAAAGATCCAATGCTCAAAATGACTCATCTTACTAGGAAAAAGATCTCTTTCTCGACGGGGAGAATGGTTATTCAGATTGAAATGAAAGGAGCTTAAAAGGTGTCAAAAAGCCCCTGCTAACTGCTGCAAAGAAGCAGAAGCGTTTTGAGCGATGTAAACGCCTTCTTAACGTTCTGTAAAATCATGGTAAACGGATTGTCATTTTTTCAGGCGAGAAGGCGTTCTCGGTCGATCCTCTTGTGAACGAGCAGAATCATCGCATTTTTAATTATGATCAGGCCATCTCTGAGTTACAGAACGTGTCTACAACCAAACATTCGACCTTTGTGATGATGCTTGGAGTCATGGCATCGAATGGAGAAAAGATGCTTCTAATGTGGTTCCCACGTGCCTACAGGCTAAATGCCTTTACTTACAACGATGTTCTTGTCACGAAAATTCTACCTTGGGTAAGAAAAATAACTAGAAATGCAAACAACTTATTCCAGCAAGATGGTGCACCTGCGCACACCGCAAAAACTGTTCAAGAGTGGCTGGGGTCAAACATGAACTTTTGGCCCAAGGACTTCTGGCCGCCACAGTCGCCTGACCTGAACCCCTTCGACTACAGCGTCTGGACGCATATTGAGAGCAAGGCATGTAAAGTTCGCCACAACAGTGTAGACGAGTTGAAGTCTTCCGTTAATCGTTCATGGGCCACAATGAGAAAAGATTACATCCGCAAAGTTTGCAGGGGTTTCCGCCCTCGTCTGAGCCGTGTCATTGCTTCTGAAGGAGGCCAAATTGAAAAATAGTATTGTAATAATCCTAATAAATGTATGGAAAGCCCTATTTGTTTTCTAATGTCTATATATCGTAATTTTGGAGACTTTTCAATAAAAATATCAAAGTGAAACGGAAGTTTATAACAACCCGGTATTTCCTGCACGAGGTTTGCGCTGGGCTTGAAAGTAGTGAGTATTTCCAGTTTCATTATTTTCCTTTGCCTGATTGTGTTTTTGCTATAATTTAGACAATTTATTGCACTGATCATAAACGAAATCCCAACTTTTGCAGCTGGAATAAAATAGAATTGTTTTAGTATTTGTTACTTCGTGAGGCAGTTTCAAAAACTGTAATAATGAATATTTCATTCCAAAGTGATACACTGTACATGCTCAAATGTGTACATGCAATTTTTGAAAAAAAAGATCGCCTTCTTTTTCGACTATCGAGATTTTTGATTATTTTAATTTTTTCCTATTAGCGTTGAAAAAGAATCTACTATTAAACAATATTGGCGTCTGCCATTCTTTTATAACTTTATTTTCTCTGTTTTAATATACTGTTCAGCCACTGCTATTATTGAAGCTAGAAGAAAGCTCTTACAACAAAATTATAATATTTCGTTGAAATAACAGGAAATTTAATATTCACTGTTAATGTAAATAAAAGAGAAGAGGTTGTGTAGTTCTAACCTTTAAAACTTTATGAGACATTCAAATCTCCATTATGACAATTTTGCTGCAGTTGGAAATATAATCCCAGAAATAAAAATTAAGCTCTCAGTCATAACCAATGCGTAAGCTGCCGTATTTTCAAGAAATGCCTCGTTAAAGGGAAAAAAGTTCACACAATCTGTTTGGGCGTTGGCAGTGAAGATCTTTTAAACAGGAGCTGTGTGGAGCTTCCACCAGTTCCACACAAGAAGTGAATGAAAGAGTATTTTGACTGTCATTTTTGAGTAATTAGGAGAAGCAGTTCTGTTAGAGGATTATTCCTGCAGTCTGAATCTCTGATTCCACTTTCTTCACTGTACTATTTAGGTCTCAATACGTGAAAAATTTTCTAATTTCCAAGATGATGGTGCGTGATTTTGAGACTACGTTTCACCTAAAAGCTGTCGATTTTCCTCACGTGAATATTGTTGTTGTGATCAATTTCTGGTGCTTTTCAGTCCAAAGTAGTCATTAAAATAGTTTAGTGAGCAGAATTTATCCTAAAATGAAATGACTGTTGGTATTTCAATGCTTTTGCATCTATTATATCTCTCGTATATGATGAACATTTTTTTGTTCGTTACGCAAAACTTGTCAATCACGCATTTCTTATGTATTTATAATCTAATAGGTTAATTATCTTACATCTATGATACATAAAACACGTAATAATAGACGTTTTACTGATCAGAAATTTTTACCTCCTCATGATCTGTCTTCAACTTTCACTACCTAAAGAAGCATTTCTTTACTTTAGTCATTAATACTCGAAGCCACATTCATATGAATGTCGCATTGAAACTAGACGACGCATGCAAGTTACTAAATAACATTTTCTCCTACTACCAATTTTCTTAAATTAGATTGTAAGCATCAGATGCCTGATAAAGTTTTTATGCTTTTCAAATTTCTCGAATTAAAAATGGGCGCAAACTTTTTTGAGCATTTGATGCTCGTATGGTCTTAGAAGTTATCTTCGCTTGTGAATGTTTGGATAGTGCACTGATTTTCAGTGAAGTTCACCTCAACGTAGTTTGTTGTTCCTCAAGTCTTAGGCCTATGAGTTTGAACTGTTAGCACCCTCATGGTGCTGTCCAATGGTTGCTTATTTTAATCAAACAAAATCCGAAGAGATTTTGTACGACATTATGTGTATAAATATTGCTACCAAAATGATGTTATCAGATTCAATAACGGTCGAAAGTTTATTCATAAGTAATAAAGACGTTTTAGTAATTACGACGATTTATATTTCCCAGTCTCGTTTATTTGTTGATGTTAGTGTGAAAGTATTCTTACTTGCCCATTTGGAAATATTTTTCTCTAGCGATTGATCTATGTACTCAGGGCACGTAAACTATTCGTTTTTCTGTAATGCTGACAGCAATTTTTTCATATTCAATTCGAGGATTTTTCAACTTCAATATTAAGCTACAAGGCTTAATATATACAAATTATTAGAGAGAAATTGATCATGGGCTGGAGGCAGTGGGAGGAGTTGAAAATTTTAGAGTTGAAGGACGCTGCCGATGAGGTTGTCTACACTCTACCCGATTAAATTGTTTTAGGTTAGGCTGCGTAAAAAGAGTTAAATAATAAAATTTCCTTGGATTTCGAATCGGCTTGTCTGGTTTTCAATGTAATTTCTAGAAATTGTTATATTTCGTGGGGGAAATTCCGTGGAAAGTGTCTACGTCTAGTCTCGTTCTCATAAGAGCGGCAAATCACCAATAAAAGTGAAATAAGATTCGATATCACAGGATCGACCAGCCATCATTGAGCTTTCGTTTTCACTCTCGTAAAATTTGATGGCACTCTCTGTGGGCTTGCTGTTGTCGTCTCTAAACACCGTTCATGTCTCTTTTTTGTGCTGTACGTTTTGTTAAGTAAGAAAAAATGCTCTTAGCTTTTAGTTGTTTAGAATTTGTAATCTTCGTTTCTAAGCAAGAGATGTCGGTATGAATGAATGAAGGCTAAATGAAAACTTATGACAAAATGGTAGCATTAACAATTGTTGTTCGAATATTTTTTCTCATACAAGGAATTTCGTTCACTATTATGCAGGTCGAAATCTACGGTTGTGCAGTGAACATACAGTATAAAAATAGTCTTTTTAAAACTTGTATAGACAAGGTACGGCAGGATGATCTATCACATATGTAGTTTTACTAAAATGTTAAAAAATGTAGAGAACGAAAAATGTCTTCTTATTTTCAATGTATACTTATGATGCCATTTTATTGCAATTCCTTTTCAGTTGCCGACATGAATAAACTGGGTGAACATTGCACTTACGTTAATTTAACCTACAATAATTGTGTCATTGTTTTGATGCATCCTTTTCATATATGTTCATTCATGAAAGCCTTGATTGTACACACTTACAAAACCGTTGAAGCAAGAGAACTGAAAAGCTTCCGCTTTACTCAATAACATATTCCTTGTGTAAGACGGCTATCCTCTTGTACGAAATTTGTTACCCGTTTAACATTTTATTTTATTCCATATTTCATTTTCAAAACTGTCTCAAGTTGGTAAATCTAATCCTTTTTGCAAAAATAACTCCACAGGAAAAGCATGGAAGGAGATATTCGTTGAACACCAAGCCCTGTGGGGCTGTTGATAGAAAATTTATTACTGAGAGTAAGATACATATTCTAGATAATTATTGCTTGTTATTCAGTGATATTTACAGCTGATATGAGCTTAATATGACTTGTGTAGCGGAATAAATTTTGTAGCTTTTGTTCCCAGTAAATGCAAAATTTGATGCCCTTGTAAAAATTATTTCTCCGATGCTGTTGTTACGAACTGAAGAGTATTATTAATTTTTTTCACTCGATGCATTATTATTGAAGATGCTGTTGTTGGAGCTCTCAAAGAAAAATCCTCTCCCTCTATCTTTAGGAATTCCAGTAGTTGCAAAAAGCCTTCATCTTGTTTGATCATAGCATTGTCGTCAAATTAATTACTTCATCGAGGGACAAACAATGATAGAACTTATATCATCCTGGGCTAACTGAGCCACAGGAAAATAAAGAACCTTATTTGATCGTGCTCAGACTGAGCCTATCATTATTCCGAGAAAACGAATGCAACCACTAATAATCTGGTCGAGCTTTATAGCTCGTTGACCTGCCGAGGCTCTGAGCTACGTGGGTCATAATGAAGGTTTATTGAGAAGTATTTTTATTTTACAGAAGGCGAACTAATGTCAAGTCTTTGAATACTTGCTCAACTTCTCCAGTTCATTGAAATTATGTGTGCTCATTTTAGCGCCAGCGCTAACTCCAGCAGAAAAGTTTTTCACACTCCTGAACATGTGGACCATTGTTTATGAAGTATTTTCAATAAAATTTCTGATGACCCACTTCCTTAACTAAGAAGGGCATTCCCCTTGCTTTTATTTGCCTGGCTTGTTGCAGGATGCAAATCTTGATTTGAATTTGTCCATGACAAAATTAAATATTCTAAGCTTTAGTAACATGGTAAAGATACGAAGAAAATAGTGCATTGAAACTAAAATCCGACACTTTTGGATGCATATGAATGTAATGCGAAAATTCAGTTGTTAAATCAATTGAATTTGTGTGCATGAAGCATCGTCGCTAGCAAAGCACTGATGGTTGAATTCAAATTTTCGGTTATTTAATTTGTACGCGTAATTGTGTTTGCTGTAGTCATGTGTACGTTACAAACTTTACGAATAACTTTTGAAAAAACTTGTTTAAGGTCTGGAAACAAAGAGAATAATAAATTCGAATTTAAACTCGTGTTTCATTGATCTATCAATTGCTTGAATTTCATTTATTTTCTACACTTTTCATATTTTGTGCATAGAGAATATTCTCTTTACGCCGTATGCTTGTTATGTTCGGATACGTCCTCTAACTTTGCTTTCCTTTTCTTCAAGCTGAAAATTCATCGAACTAAAATAATAATGAAGTCTGATCGAAGATAAAAAATACATTGAAAAAATGAATTTAAAAGCTACTGATCTGACAGCGTGTGGCCGTCAGAGATCTAGGAGATATACGTTTGAGATATACTCGTATTGGGAGATTGTTTGGGACCTCAATAGAGATCATTTAGTATCCTCTGAGAGATAGTCCAGAAAATCGTTTGAGATCTTCTGGAATGTTGTTTGAGACGTCTTAGGAGATCGTCTGGGGTCTACTGGAAGTAGTCTTTAGCATCTAATAAAATATCGTCGGGGGTCTCCTGAAAGATCGTCGGGGACCTACAAGAGATCGTCTACAGAGATCGTCACGACTAGCCTAAAGTTTTGCTCTTTCCTTGAAGTTAATGAAAAAGCTGAGGCATTAACATTGCACTCCTGTGAGCAACAAAAAAATCAATGTATTAACCACAAATAAAATTCTGATGCTCATACTTCACTTTGGTTAGCCTCAACTATCGTACATGTTGTACATGAGGATCGCTCCATCTTTGCTGTAGACTCAATGAATCCAAAATTTCCCTCGCCGGAGGCTCGAGATGACTTAATCACACTTGAAGGTAGCTGCTTTGACTTATGGGCATGATCCCTGAGCTGCCGTGTTTTCTAACGAAGGTTGCCAAGACGCTTTCAAGATTTTTAGAGAGCCTATTAACTATACCTCGCTAGATTATATCTTTGCTAGCGCTCTAAAGGCCAAAGTTTTTCTTAATCTAACAAGTCCGCCGATGAGAGCACAACTCGTCCAATTCACCCAGCGTGCACTGAAGCAGAAACAAGTTTATGGGATTTAAGGCTTCTCAGGCCCTTTAAAATAAAAGGATGGTGTTACTTCAGTGTGTGGGGACGCGACACGCACAGGCGTTAAATTGCTGTTTTCCAAATGAGAAGTAAGTGAAGATACCGTGTTGTTTCAATGTGTAGGATTTTTATTTTATTATATGCACCCAGTTTTCAACGCAAATAGATTCTCGTCAATATTTTATTCATTGGCCAATCAGAAATAACGACTTTTGGACTAATAAATAGCTCAAAGCCTAAATAAATACGCGCACCTTCACTCAGGAAGCTCGACCGCGAAGGTCAGCAATACTTATTTATTATACATGAAATTGAAGTCTTTGGCTCCTATTATAGTTATGGGCTCATTTCTGTCCATTAAAAATTACCCTAGTGATGTTGAAACTTTTGTAAATATATAATAACTATCGTTTATTGACCATACATAATTTTCTTTGTTCAAATAACTCATTCAAGAAATTTAGATTATGAGAGCAATCTTCCGCCGATTCCGTACCCATCATTTGATTGAAGCTGAGCTCTCGTGATGAACATTATTTTACGGTTTAGGGTCTTTGAAACAACACACACTCTGCTGGTACCTGCTGTGCCACGTTCTTTTTTCTAATAAAGCCATCGCAAGTGTGCCATTAGAAATATTCTTTCTTCGATCCGGACTTTTTTATTCGAATTTAAAGGGTGATAAATTTTGGTTGCGTTTTAAAATAAGAGTAGACTAGAAAATGGCCAGTAACGAGCTGTTTAGTCCATTCTTGGGTTGCTACCCAAGTCCCATGCCGTCTAACGTAAAGACATCAATCACGCGCATGCCAATAACCGATTTATGATGCTACCTCAGCTCCTGTGCCCACGAGTCCATAAAGTAAAACAGTAAAGAAAAGTAAAGTCAAAAAAGTAGTAAAAATGGCAAATAATGTTATAAAGTAGACTGCCACTGTCATCAAGAAACCCATCTGCAAAAATGGTGAGATTTTTGGAATGACATATAAGCACAATAATCTCGTCCAACAGTATTCACTTTTTAAAAAAAATGAAATATGATCCAGAAGTTTCTGTGCTTTTACAAAAAACTTTCCCTCCACCAAAGCATAATAAAATTCAAGCCATTGTTCTGGATGTTGCGTACCAGTGTTCAGGCGCTTTGATTCGCGAAATTCAAACTCCAAAGTTTTCTGTAAGAAAAAGGAATCGGGAGTTCTCCAATCTTTAGTTTTTACTTTATCAATAAACTTTTATATCTGCTGGGAAGTTTTATCTAATACTAAGAATGACCGTCGTTTGTTTATATATATTTTTATTGATATATTTATTTCTTGATTTATTTATATGTTTCGTGTCACTTTCAAAAAAATTAGAGAGATCCAGAGCCTTATATACTCGAGTCCGTATCGTGGATACCGAGTTCGGCATTGTACCCGAATATGACACGAATTGCAGAGTCATTTGGAGCAGTAGAAAACTAAGTGTCTTAGTTTTCACTAGGAATGTTGTCATTAAAGAAATACTCAATTAAAATGTTTGTCCTTTGTAAATATACAAAAAGCTGAATATATTGCATTACGTTCACATATGTAATTTTGTTTAATATCTTTCCAACAGTATTTGCCATCATTTTTGATGGTACGGGTATTATCACAAAATTTCTGCCGTCATTTTTCACGGCTGGGTACACTAATATCAAAATAGTTCTGGAATTGCAAATCCCGTGTTTGCAAATTGTTTGTACAAGCTATTTCAAGTAGTCATTCACTTAATATTTCTTATTTCGTTACCGAAACTTGGTAAATAAGAGGTTTCCTCTAAACTTTAGTCATGGAATTTTGAAAGCACTATTCTGTTTTTCCTTATCTCTGTTGTTTTAGCGTTGCTAAGATGCCTCATTGCTTCTGAAGTAAGCCTGGTCATTCAAACACCTCTAAATTTCTCCATTTTTTCACGTGTGTTTGTGGGTCCAAGGCACTTCTTAAATTTTCACACGCTGGTTAGGATTCATGAGAGGTCGTCTTGCAACACTCGTTTCCATGTTCAGGAACGCTGATTATTGCTCATTATGCATGATTTTTGGACGTCGCTGTAATAACGCTGAACTCTCAAAACTTGCGCTTATGAATGAGAGGCAATCAGGCGTGGGCGACAGCTGTAACGAATGGGGGAGTGGCTTCATTGCCATTTAGCGCTGATTCAGTTATGCGTAACTGGTGGGTGCCTACATTCTGGTGTCCATGGATAATTGACGCTCGTAACGAATGAAAATACAGGGACTTTCTCTTTGCCTAAAATGAAGGCTATGCATTAGGTTTGCGGTGAGCTAATTTCAAAATTAAATTGGGTAAATTTTGGCAACATATGACGTGGTCTATTCGAAAAAACGTATATTTATTTAGGTAACTCGACTTTGTCGTCTGAGCAATTTTCCATTATACTCTAACATACCCGAATTAACTAAGGAGACTTAATTAAACATACCCAAAGTAACACTGTGAGATTTTTAAATAAATTTTTCTCTTGTGAACGAACAAAGTGCTAAAGCTTTTTATTTAATAATTTTCGTCCATTTTGAACAGGTAACTGTGTACTTCAATCTTTCTGCCGCATGAATTTGTCGATAGGTTGATCAATTTTAGTTAACCATGGCGTGTAATGTTAAGTAAAACACTGTAACTTTTTTAGTTAACCATGGCGTGTAGTGTCAAGTAAAACACTGTAACTTTTTTAGTTCACCATGGCGTGTAGTGTTAAGTAAAACACTGTAACTTTTTTAGTTAACCATGGCGTGTAGTGTTAAATAAAACACTGTAACTTTTTTAGTTAACCATGGCGTGTAGTGTTAAGTAAAACACTGTAACTTTTTTAGTTAACTATGGCGTGTAGTGTTAAGTAAAACACTGCAACTTTTTTAGTTAACCATGGCGTGTAATGTTAAGTAAAACACTGCAACTTTTTTAGTTAACCATGGCGTGTAGTGTTAAGTAAAACACTGTAACTTTTTTAGTTAACCATGGCGTGTAGTGTTAAGTAAAGTACTTTAGTATGCAAGTTACTCACAGCGTGCTACACTAGGGAGTCCCAGAAGGCTGCTACACGCTTGCTCATCTCTGTGCTGTCATTAAGTCGCTGTGATGCCTGTACTGCAGATGTTCCCTAACAGAAAAACAACTCCCCACGTACGTACAGCAACCTATTTCTGACAATTTTATTATCACAGATGAGAAATCTCCTATCTCAATTTTTACAAATGATATTGTATCATTTTGATTTTCATTTCTGAGAATTTTGTCAATTTTATCCCCTCGACTGAAAATGCTGTTGGCTATCTCATGCTAGAGATTTCAATCACTTGAATTGATGCTAAAGAGAATTTCATCAATGTGATATGCGCCCAAATTTCCGTCGATATATTCCCATCAATAATATCCCTACAATTTTGATCAATAAGATATCTAGGAATAAAATTTCTTTAACTGGATTTTTGTTCAAGAGTTTCTAACTTGTGTAATTTTCTCGTAGAAAACTTATAATGAGTTCATTTACACAAACAATATTGCCGTCAATTTTATTTTCAAATATGAGGTGATTTAGTAAATATTAAATAAAATATTACATCTATAAGTAAAATTGTAAATTCCCATTGATATTTCCATGAAGATCTTTCCATCGTCAGTGTCATGAGTTTTTTTATTTTTTAATGCTATTTTTGGTACTCATTTTCCGCCAAGAACGCGTTCATCAGTCACATCTCAATAAATGAGGTGTCTATCAGTAAAATTTTTCCATCATATTGTCATATTGTCTTCTGATTCGATAATACTTTCTTTAAATTTGATTTTCATCTAACCGATTTAGATTGGCGAAATTTCTATCAATAATATTTTCATTGAGAGAATTTTTTATCGTTGATGCTCCCGTCAATGCCACTCTATGAGTAAATCTACTTCCAATGACGCAACGAAGGCGAGCAATAATTATGTAGACATTAGTTTTTTCTAACCAATTCAGCATGAGTGCATAGTGTTTTTTAATGCCGACACTCTTCTTTTCTGAGCAAAGGGAATAAAATATAAATTAGTTGGGGAATTTAATATTCGTATCTAGGGCACACGCTTCAATTACATTGTCATTTTAGGAACGTATCTCTCTGCTATTACAAGTGGTTTTCAAGACCAATAAACTTCAAAGATTTCATCTCAATAAAGAAAAATGGGCACGGCATTCAGTGGTTGTTACATCAATAATTTTGGGGCTTCCTTTCCACTGTATGTACACAAACATAACACACGTATTTAATATAGTAGCGTGCACTCTTACATTGCGAGATTTGTTCCATATTACATCTTTAATATGCGTCTCACTGGTAGCATTAGAAGACTATACAGTCCTGATATGGCTGCACCAATTTACCAAGGCTTAATGCATCTATATCCACTACGTCTCATGCTAGGTGCATCGCTCACTTGCAATGAAACCTCCCTTTCAGTTCACCTGTATAAAGTATCAGTTATTTGTTCTACGTAAAATAAGTACAGTTATTATTTAAAGAATAATATTGTAACAGAGTTTGTTTTTGTTTTCAACCCTTTAAAAAAAAATACGCATGGAAAAATTAATCTTTATTATCTGTTGAAATTAGGGAAAACAAGGTGCTGCTATTTTAACTAACAAAATATTTGCGTATTTTATTTATTACACTGAGTGATACTACGCGTTGAAATACGTTAAATATTCCATGTATTACTATACTTTCTTAGCACACTCCTGAGCAATGAGAAAAATTTAGAATTTCTGATAAATTGGACACGAGACTGTGGGATCCAATGTCAAGCATGTGCTTTAGGGGTTCTCTATAAAGTGGGCTAATTGGAGTATCTTAACCCTTTAGCAATTAACTTTTCTCATGGAGATAATTTTTTTCAATTTTTCGGTAAGCGTACTCGTTCTAACCAATGGCGGCGTTTACTGTTGCGTAAGGCGCGTAATATGAGATTTTTGAAGGGAGACGTATACATAAATAGTCGTACGAAAAGTTAGACGCTAAAGGGTTAAACGCTCACTCGATGCTGAAGTGGTCGATGTGTACACTCTAGCGGGGCCGTGGCGCCAGTGGTGGCCAATCTGCGGCGCATGCGCCGCATGCGGCGCATTGAACGATTAATGATGGCGCATTGCTTCTGTGCTGGAGGGAATAAATTAATGTTTTTTAATATGTTTAATACTCTCATGTACTCTCATGTTTTTGTGTAAAATTAGCGCATCTGATCTTATATTATAGGACAAGTGGCGCATGATATGCAAAAGGTTGGCCACCTCTGCCTGAATGTAGTCAGTCATATCATGTCGAGTTGAAACCATGGCTCTATTTTTTGACTTCGCCTCTTACGTTGGGGGGTGCCTGTCACTGTTAAATCTCAGCTCTTTAGGGGAAAACAGTGGTAGCTTACCTTCATTCATGTATTTGGTTTTTATACTGTTTTTCCAAGTCAATTGTATTGTTTGCCTGCTATTTAAAATGTTGTGTTATGCGTAATATTCGTTTTTTTATTTTTTATTAATGCCATCAAAAAGCAGTCTTTATTTGTCTTATTCATAGCTGCTTTTTGTTGAGAATTTGTTAAAAACATCCTTTTCCTGCTGTCCACACTTAGAATACCCATAATAATAATAATAACATAAATTTACCTATGCGTTTTAGATGGCGTAAAAGTGTTTAAACCCGAGAAAATGGATTCTAAATGGAACTCCTAGCATGCAGCATATCAGTTTACGCTTAAGCCCGTGACTCGAATTCGAGAGCAGTTTATAAGTTGAAAAATATGCGACTGAATTCTGTATCCGTTCTTCTGGCTTCTTTAATCTATACTACGCAGGGTGGGCCACAAAAACCCAAACCTTGAATATGAATGTTGATAACTCGGTAATTAATGCATATATTTTACCAAGGTTTGTTTCGTTTTACGCACAAATTGTTTTTGTATTTCATACTCTAATTTTATTGTCATGAATAAAACTGTACAATAACCACGTGTATACAGTTTGTAGTACATCGTGAAAAATTCTGACTGAAAATAATGAAAAACGGTTAGACCCTTGGAAATATATTCAACGCGATTCTAAAAAAGGAACTTCTTGTGGGCTCGTGCATATTCAAATTTTTCTAAAATTGAGGCAATCATAGAATGTTATGTTTTAGTTTGCTTGGATCATTTAAATTTCAGTTAAGAGAGAAGGTTCATGTACCTCAAAGCTAATGTGGACATTTTACTACATATTGAGATCTAATGGCTCATGTATGAACTTAAAACACCTATCAAAACTAGCCACCACATCATAACTCTATGGTCAGGTGCAATGCTTGTGATTGCATTTTTAAAGCACACCGAAAATTGATTACATATTTTAAATCAGTAGCCATCAACGAAGTGACAATGAGAGTGTTTGTACGCCAGGTTGTCAGTAAGTTTGGTCGAACAATTGCCTCATCAAAGTTTTATTTGTTTAAACACGGATATATAGGTGGATATGACGTAACTTTCAACTGTTTTTACACCAACAATGCCCAAAATACGTAATTTGTTGATGTATGGAAAATAAGATGCTTTACCTTCGAACGAAAACATCGTCAAGAAGTTCGATAGTATAGTGCATTTAACGCTTATCCATTTTCTATATTTTGACACGGTTGTACTAAGTTCTCATCATGGTATCGTTAATAGACATGTTTTAATAACTAATATAACATTTATTCGATAGGATAGTGCATGTAATGCTTATCCTTTTTCTATGTTTTGACACAGTTATACCAACTTTTCACCATGGTATCATTAACAGAGAATCATGCTTTATTAACTACTATAACATTAAAGTTGGCGTTTTTACAGACACTAATCTTTTGGATAAAATATTTACACTTGTGCATCTTACGAGACTATGTGGAAGAGCTTCTATGTAACTAATCTAAAATAAAATGGACGTCGTTATCTCGATGAGGGAAGTAAAAGCTGACTTCCAGGCTCATGGAAGGCACCTTTTACCAATCATTTTACTACATAGTATAAGTCAGAGTCCAGTAATCGAGCAGTAATAACAGGTAAACTTATCAACTACGCCAACATTCTTTTCACGTACGTAGCTATGTCAGAGCTATGCACAGTCCTTTGCAGCTTTTGACGAAAATTACGCTATTGCAGAAGTTATACAGCTGTCGATTAAAAGTTTTCAAAGTATCGCCTTCTTTTGAAATACACTCTTTCCTCATCAGTTCACGTAACTAGAAAATTTCTCCTCTAATACATGTATCTTGTCATCCCATAAGTTCTGTCCGAATTTCATTCATGAGGCACCCATTTTCCAAGTTTAGGAACTTTTCCAAGTTTTTGAAGATGACAATGAATAGTTGTATGGTTTGGACTGAGAACCACTGCCAATTCTTATATTATTATTATTTATTATTTGACTGATAAAACAGGATTTTCTTCAAGGGCTGCTTCAAGAAGCTTTTCATCAAACTCAACTGGACGTCATCTTCAAGGGTGAAATCTCCAACTCTGAATTTCGCAAACCATCTTCTGCAAGTTCTTTCATTCACATATTCCTCTCCATAAACTGATTGAATGTTTCTAGCCACTTTGGCCACTGAGTTTCCTTTCTTGAACTCATAAAGCATTATGTGCCTCAAATGATTCTTGGGGACTTCCATGTTAGCAGGGTTTTAATCAAACAAAATATAATTTTATTGTTATCTGAAATAAAATTTGATCAGTTTAAATGCATCTAAACATGAAAACAATGTTCAGCTCCATTAGAAATTATAAAATACTCTTCAAATGTCGTTCAATTTAAAAAAAGTTAAAATTCGAACAGAACTCGTGGGATGACCTGATAGCTGAATGAGGATACACTGAAAAATTCTGAAAATACCTTAACACGTTGACTCCGAAGTGGTACGTATGTGTACCACTTAGGTTAGGTTCTATAATTTTTTCAGATCCTTCTAGCGACTATGCGTACAAAGTGAAGTTTTCCACCAATCAGGCAATCGGAGGCAACGTGTTAATTCAATTAGAAATACAGCTAACGAAGAGACCGATGTTGTTGTTGTTAGGAATTTATTACTAGCATTCATGCAGCAGGTATAGTATATACATACACACAAACATGGCATTGGCTTCCACATTCATGGTACCGCTAGTACGTCACCAGCAGTACCCTCGGGCGTAGTTCTATGTTTCCTCACACCCCGTACATCTTTGCTAGAAGTACCTCTATGTCTCCACACTGTTCATTTCTATCATCATTACAATATATTTAATGCATCATTACCTCTATAAATACCGCATGCAAACTCTTAGTTTAAAAAAATACAATATCTAGCTTTGCTCTAGATGTATTATATTTCATTCACAAACTCATGAAAAAAATCTTGATTTTGTAGACAAAATTTGACCGAGTGTAACATGCTTTTTTTATTGATCTGTTTATTTTATAGCACATTTATATTGTATAATGTTCTTACTAATTAACACTAAAATATCTCTTTAGTATTTCCAGCGAAACATATATTCTTTGAGACAAAACTTTACTTTTCGCTAATCTATCTCATATACTATCCCATACATCTAGCGTAAATGGTCAAAATTTCTCTTTTGCCCATCGTAAAGTAACATTATGCTCTTTATTCTTCGTTCACTTAAATTACAAGGCTCTCAATAACAATTTTACAAAATATCCACGCCATTCTATCATAGCTTGAAACAGTATGCTTCATCTCAGAGGGAACTCCTTGCATTTAATATTAAAAACATTGTCTAGTATTTGGTGGCCCATACAACGTGGGCTAATAAATGGATAACACAGCTACAATTACGGCATAAGTACAAGAGCTACTCGACTGGTCGACGCGTACTGTGTAGTAATGCACTCAGTGTGCAATAAATTTTGCATCACTGGCTCTGCAATGAAGAATGCTTTCCTTCGTTAGAATCTACTCAAGTTATCGGTCTAGGCTTTCAACAAACATGCTGAATAGATATACGCAAACAAGTGTCGTGTACATTCTGTATACTTCTCGTGCTGTATATGCTATTAGAATAGAATAGAATAGAATAGAATAGAATAGAGTATAATGAGGTTATAGGAACGAACCTTCTGGCCCATTCTTGGGTCGGATAATTACTTCGATAATTATTCGGTTGTTTACCCAAGTCCCATGCCGTATTTCTAGCCGCGTCAACCATCTCGGGAGCGGGATTCGAACCCGGGTCTTTCCGCTCGCAAGCAGATTCGCTCACCAGTCGACCAAGCTGGTGATGACTGGATATTATTTATGTGGATATTACTTATGTGCTGGATTATTACTTATATGCTGAATAATACTTATGTGCTGCATGTTATTTGGCCATAGTATTTCTTCAGCCACAAATAAGGAATATATTTTTGGTTTCTGTCGTCTTGTTGAAGTTTTGGATTCATACTTACATCAGCTAATGATAGAGTGAAGAAATTTGTAAATGTGTTTTTAACTACCTTCAACGACATGCATAGTGCAAGCATGTTATCTGAAAATGGAAAAAACTCTATTTTTCGTTCTTTGCCATCTACATCATCTGAAACGCAGGAAAGTTAGCATCTAATGTCTCATCATTGATAGACTAACTCTCGATGATAAGTTCAAAAATTTTTTCACCAGCTTGGCCGACTTTTCACCAGCTTGGTCGACTTTCACCAGCTTGGTCGACTGGTGAGCGAATCTGCTTGCGAGCGGGAAGACCCGGGTTCGAATCCCGCTGCCGACATGGTTGACGCGGCTAGAAACACGGCATGGGACTTGGGTAAACAACTGAATAATTATCGAAGTAATTATCCGACCCATGAATGGGCCAGAAGGTTCGTTCCTATAGCCTCATTCTATTCTATTCTATTCTATTAGTTTTTAGAGGGTTCATGTACGTTATAATTAATTTCAATGTGGTGTTCAAACCAGGTGTTAGCACGAAGTGTCTTGTGTGTATAACTTCAACATGAGGGTGTTAAAACAACTCTTTTAAGAAATATTTTACAGCACAGAAAATTTCTTATCATCTACTACGCACGAATCTTCTTTGATTATAAAGCTAACAGAATTGAGCTGTGAAAATTTGTCTCTTCGTGTCTACCAGTAAGAAATCTTAGAAATGAGCCCGAATTTACTTGATTTATTCGCCATTATTTTTACTCAAGGCTTCTCCTTGTCGTCGCGCTGATTTTCAAGGTTCCCATTAAAAGTTTTGAGCTCATCTTCCAAATTTCTGATCGACCGCCTCTCTGAAACTTTGCAGAAGCCACCTCGAGATCTCGCTAACTGCTTTTTGCCGGTCCAGTGATTCAAAAATATTGCTCGAGAAGAAACAAAGTTTTATGGGAACTGTTTGGAGATCGTCTTCCAAGGTATTACCGAGAAGATATAGGAAACTGAGGTATAAAGGTATAAATGGCTTTTGCTCTAGCGTATTGCATTTTTATGTATCTTGCGTCTTTTAGCTGGAAAGCTCGAGTTTGGAAGACTTTATAATAATGCTAGGATCGGTTTCAGCTAGACCATATATGTATGTATATATTTTTCTCAGCCGACATTTGTTTGGAAATTGAGAAATATTAGTTGAATGAGCAGAAATATCAGTTAAATGAGCACCTCGTCAGCAAGTGATGTAGGAAAGCGTGACGTCAAGATGAGTGATATCCCTGAATGTTTCATGAAGATTCACGATCATTACATTCACGATTCTTAAAAAAAATCCTCAGCCTTCAGAACTGCAGTTATAAACGTTAGAGAGCATTTGCTTCAAATAAATATTTTCACGAAGCGAGTCTACCATGGGAATAAATTTTTTTTAATTGTAAAGAAAATAAAAATGTGAAACATTTCTTTCTCTGCATTGCAGTGCATTGCAGCGTCTCTGAATTCCATACAATAGAACAAATGTACACGCCGGTTTAATGCGCATTTATTTGTTTAATTCGTCAGGAATGTGTGCCTGTCTAAACGGCAAGGGAATTCCTGCGAGTTTTCAGTTAACATTCAAAAGAAAATTTCCTATTTTGGAGAAATAAATATATTGGCTGTGTTACAAACAGAGTCTAGAAAATAAATTAAAATCTATTTGCAATCGGCTCATACTTTGAACTTCGGAAGATTCGAAATCCCCAACTCTGATTACCAGTGATTATGACCAGTGACTGATTAACGATGCTTGTTAACAATGGATAATTAACAATGATTACTAGCTGTACGTGATTTAATAACGGTTATTAGCAGTAGAAAATTTATGATAATCATTAGCAGTAGGTGGTTTGCCGGTATTTGGTTGCAGTCTTGATTAGCAGTGCTCGGAATACCTACAAATTTAGCACCTAGCGCATCTTGGAAACAGGGTAAACTGAGTGCAGCTGTTACTGCAGTGGCGGGCAGCTGCTCTCAGATTCCTCTGACCTGCGATTTCAAGGTCTCATCCATTCCCAGCGCTGGGAATTCCGAAATCGTGGCTCCCTTCTGGGACTTTTTAACATACTCATTGGAATTATTTTTCCATCATTGAAAAGTGAGAGTTGTCCAGTTGATATATTTTACTACGTTGCAGACTAGTAAATTTGCGCGCATTTCTAATTTGCCAACTGCTGCAATTTTGTATTTAATTTAACTCGTGCTAAGATGATCCCAAATCTGTCTTATTTTTCGCGTGCCACATACGTCTTCTGCAGTGTGTACATGTAGGCGCCAATATACATCTATTTCATACTTACTGACTTTCACTTGAACAACATAATTTTAATGTAGTTAAGCACCTCAGATTTAACTTCACATGTTATGTATAAATAGGGTTCCATTAATAATTAAGTCAATTTGGTCTAACTCGAATTCTATTAACCATGCTTAAAACTACATACTTTTAATACATAAAAGGTATTTCATAGCTGAGAATATAAATAGACCAGAGAATGAAGAATATATTAGATCCAAGTAGGGTTGCTTCTACCACCAACATCTAATTAATAGCGTGTGCGCTACAGCGAATTCTAACTAATAAGCTAAATAAAAATTGTTGGGCAAGATAGCAAATTATACATTTAGTACATCATTGCCACATTCTTACTTCATTGTACGAGCACGCACTAAAATTGTGGCTTGTGGAGTAGCTATTCTTATCAGTGTTGAGTGGCGGGGTCCATGATCCGTGCTTGTTAAAGACATTTTTGCGCATATTGTTTTAGTTTTTTCTTTGCACGTATATTGTTATTGTTTTTCAGTGGGGCACAGACACTAAGACTTTGACTTATGAACGGCAATAAAATGCGTTTAGCGTTGTTTTCATTTTACCTATCAAATAAATCTCTTCTTAACGACGTCATCAATTTTCTCTTTTCTTCGATCAATTTAAAAGTTGTTTGCTCGTGTATGGGAATAAATCTTACAATAGGCTGGAAATTGGATGTTCCTGATAAATGATCCAAATACGCTGTTGTTCGATCAGCCAATTAGTGCGGACCATTAGAGCGTTTCGAAGGCAACTTTTGAAGCGCCCCTAAAATCCTCAGCAATGCTTAAACAGTTTACAGACTTGTCTATTGTGAGTATTTTTACGGCTATCTCCTCCAATTCGTTTATCAGTTTTTAAACATGATTTATGCAAGCAATTTTCAGACTGTCTTTTTACATTCTCTCTTATTAGATGATTTCTCTCATCTTCAATAGAAGGCTTATATTGTGTGACACATTTCAGATACTAAATGTAATAATATTTAACTTTTGAGATGCTGTGGTCGTGATATAGAGAGTTTACAAACTTATGAACTCGTGTTTTTGTCTGTAAATATTAAATTCAAACTTTCGCCAAGAAAAATGTAGCCCTATAAGATACTGCAGAAAAAAATACAACGTGCTGCTTTCCATAAGAAATTCCGGGGCCGGAAGTTTGTCAGCATGAGCAATTTGTTCCCAGAAGTAAGAGACTGACGTCAGCTTCTACTACCTGGCATGTACTGTAAATGTAATTAATCGAGGAAGATAGGTCAATTCTTCCATGTAAATTAATTACATACAAGATACTCTGTTCGGAGCTTCATTAAATCAGTGATTAATTTTTACGACAAAATTAGAATGTATCACTGACAACTGCTAATAGCTGAATTTTCAGAAATAAATTAAACGAAAGCGAAAGTATGAAAGATGTGTGGTAGTAACTGACTATGATGAAAATGATTATATGAATATACTGACTAGTGTAAAAAATGTGCTACATGAACTGACTTTATTCACAGAGTTGAAAAAAAAGTTTAGTAATAACTGCTTATGCTCACAGAGTTAAACCTGAACTTGATAGTCAATGTAGATAACAATTTTGAATGCGGTACCTGGATAGTACTTCGTTTTGTAAATAATCATTTTTTATGTGGATGAGTCATTTGTGACTTAATAATTGAACACAAAGAGCGGAAGAGTTATTCGAATTAAAATTATGTAGATTTTTCACCTGAAATTCATACGCGGTGTGAGCATTGTTTCGACCGACCGCTTAGTTTTTGTCCGTCACAAGTTACTACGAACGTATTTAAAGAATTTAAATTTTTGCTGTCAATTAGAGCGTACCGTAATTTCAATGATGTGATTTACAGGACAGGAAAAGTTCACGCTTCCCTCACAGCCAACCTAGCGCCTAGAACTAGGAACGTCTCTTTTATACAATAGAATGAAACGATAAGAACGAGCCTTTTGGCCCATCCTTGGGTCCGTGCCCAAGTCCCATGTCGCAATTCTAGCCGCCGATGGTCATACACAAACCGACCACGGCGCCAGCGGACCTCGAACCCGGGTCTTCCCGCATTGCAAGCGGGTTCGCTCACCAGTCGACCAAGCTAGTGGTATGTTCCTATGTTGCTATGTTTCTGAGCTTTACCTTGAGCGATCTCACGTAATGAAATACATCGTTAAATACCTCTTTATCATTCACATAAATTTTATCACAAATACTTCTTTTGACGCTGGGATAGCAACGTTTCTCTAAAGTGATGAACAGCCAGAAAATTGTTTCAAGTAATTCTGCTGATACATGCGTGACATTTCATTTGCTTATCGAATTGCCTAGTTAAAGGCATCATTTAATCACAATATTATTGCCTTAAACATCAAGTTTTAGAAACTGAGGATCAAAGCTTGACATCCCACAATGAGAGCGCCTAATGAGAACGTTAACTGTGCATCGCTCATGTTACTTATTTTGCAAAAGAGAAGGTGCTTAGCAGCAATGAAGGCTTCGTTAGTTTAGAACTAAAGGCTTGTATTAGCCATTATTTGTGACAAATAAATGATATGTCGTACATTTAGAGCCAATTCAGTTGCTATTAGCGTGTTTCTCAGCCTGTTAGATTGTCATACTTTAGACACAAACACAGTTTCTGACATTGATTGTACATGTAAGTCATGTTTTGAATGTTTTCAATCCACCACAACAACTACATCTTGTATCTTACGTATACATCTTTGAACTCTGTTCACCAGAAAATTATTTGATTTTAGTATTTTTATTGCTACAAAATTAATTGGTTTAGCATTACACACTTATCTCATACATCCGACCCCGATGTTTCACTGACCACAGGTATGATTCTCTTTGATCGCTTTAAATATGTCATATTATCATTAAAGAACTTCAAGTGGCAACGGCGTTATTGATGGCTCCACCACACATGTATAGAATGTACATTTAAGAATAGACTTCATCTTGCCAGAAATATTTTCTCAGAAGTTCTATCCGAAGTTCCCTTATGAAAGGTCCCGGAAAATTGTATCATGCGTTAACTTGCTAGCGTGTGCCTATTATACCTGATTTGGAAAGACCCTTGTAGCCACATTGATGAAGTTTGTCCCTGTATAAGTTTTCGAACAGGTCTTACGGTCGTCAAAAGCCACAGGCTAAAAAGTGTTGGACACAGGCTGTTCATTGTCAGCATTGTCGGAAAAATGTGAGGCAATTCCCAAGAGTTGTCAGACATAAAATGCAGCGTAATTAAAAATTCAACCTCATTCATTTAATCCTACATTGGTCATTGGCTCTTCTATGTTTTAATTGAATTTTTGCCGAAAATTTTTTTCAGGATGTGTACATAGGCTTTTGAAACTAGGTTGATTAAAGAAGTTAATCATACGATCTCTGGATGCATACATGTGGGATCTGCAGAACAGGTTCAACTAACGTTGCTCACTCGCAATTTCAGTTCACGGCTCTGGAATCCTGAACATGCTCGCTCGCATTTGGTTTTTTTAACATAATTTGGAATTAGAGAACACACAGCTAAACAATGGAGGACTGAAAAATTAGTAAGGCAGACTGCTCATAAAGAAAGGAAAATGGCAAGCATTGAGATGAACACGCCAAAGTTTAAGTCGTAGATTATGGCGGTCAATTTACTTGACCAGTTCTCAGGAAGCGAAGCACGTGTGGTGTGTAGGGCATCTATGTAAAAGAAGTTGTAATATTGGACTACTTGGTGGCACGCGGAGGTACGAGGAAGCATAACCTGCGTATCAGCTACATGGGATTTTAATTCTATGTTCGTGTTTATTACTATGAGGGTCTTTGAACTAGTTCTTTGATTCAGCAGGTTAACAAATATTTTCAGGATTTGTGGGATGTATAGATTAAATGCGATAAGCCTCTGAATAACATGTTCTATAATTTTTGTGACGGAAGTTCTTCATTACACACATTTATAAATGACGACACTCAAATTTTAGTTTTTTCAGATTAAAATGGTAGCTAATAACTCAGTATTTATGTTTTTGATCTTAATTGCACTGATATATGAGGTTCATGATATGATTTGGCAGTTTACGCTTGCGTGAATCTTCTGATTGCCGATGCCGATATTAGTAGTAGCTTTACGCTCGAATATCGTAGCAGACTGACGCATATTTACTGTTTCTTGACATAATGCTTCCAGCTCCGTTGTATCAAAAAGGAAATCACTATGCTTAAGTACTATAATTTCTAAACCTAAGATTTTATTATTCATTGCAATATATGTGAAATACTTGAGAATTAATACACGTTAATGAAGGGTATCAACAATCTGAATATAATTATATGGACTAGTAAACGTGAGCTTGAGTACTCCGGTTGAAGCTTTAAATTCATACACAATAACAACTGATTTAGTCAAAAATTCTTACAGATACTTTGACTTATAATGAATAATTGATTATTGAATGTTCTTAATTATACAACTCTCATCTACTGATGTAAAGACATGTCAAAAGTGAGTAGACGCATATTGAATTTCTATACTCCGGCTAACCTACACAATAGATCAGTATTATGCTTAAGAACCATCTAGTTCATTTTGATAGAGTCATTTTCTGCATCAACATTGATTCTAAAAGCTTCCTACCTAATATAAGCACTAGAGATGCCAATTCATCGAGCAATCATTCAGATTTTGCCCCTTCGTTGTCTTAAACCATTTCTTATTTGAGATATAAACTATTTTGAACCTCCAATTAAGCTGTACAAATATATTTTTACAAGCAGGTAGCTTGTCTTTACACTCACAGCGTTTTAGCGGCATCTTAAACTGACGTACTGTTAACATACACCGATAGGTCCACCCAGCCATTTAAAATTTGTTTACTTTACGCTGATGTACAGTTAACATACATCGACCGGTCCACCGAACCATTTAAAGTTTGCTTACTCTACACTGATGTACAGTTAACATACATCGATCGGTCCACCGAACCATTTAAAGTTTGTTTACTTTACACTGATGTACAGTTAACATACATCGATCGGTCCACCGAATCATTTAAAGTTTGTCAACTTTACACTGACGTACATTTAACATACATTGATAGGTCTGCCAAGCCATTTAATGTTTCTAAAGGTGCAGTACTCTGTCCCAAATCTACAACTCTTGGTTGCGTGTGGAAAGGCTGAGCAATAATTTCGTAACCATTACAACTGTGGGAGAGTTCTGCAAAATTCTCATCTTTTTTTACAATTAAACAAATATCTGGGTGATCCTTAGAACTCACAGACGATTTGGTTAATTTTTCAGTTTTTCCCTGGCAACAAACCTTGGACTTTGAAGTCAATGACCTGTGTCGACATGGCGTGAATATGTGCCATAACTCGACGAATTCTTTCCTAAAATTATCGTTGAGCCACCCATACAGCACCGGGTTGGAACACGCAGAAGACATGCCCAGAAGGTGACACACGGCGTACACAGTCAACATGGTGTCTGTGTCTTCCCCGAACGGGTTCAGAAAATCAACAATTATATGAAAGAGATTCAACGGCAACCACGATAGACAGAATATGATTGCTATGGCCATCAGAAGGATGTTTGTCTTTCTGTTACGATTCTCTTCTTTACCTGGTTTGTTTTTTCTGATGCTCGAGGCAGCCATTCGATATTTGAGCTTGTGAACGATCCTTGCGTAGGACACAGTGACGGTGAGCAAGGGCACGAAGAACTGGACGAGCATGACGAAGACGCTGTAGTAGGCGCGGCCGTGCTCGACAGGCCACTCCTCGAAGCAGAAGTCGACGGCTTCAACGCCGGGCAGGTTGATGACGTGATGACTGAGCGTCCTGAAGAGGAATTGAGGCATCGCCAGGAACAGCGCAGACGCCCAGATGCCTGGCAGCACGAACAGTGCGCCTGATGTGCCCAGCGACCGCCGTGTCGGGTGTAAGATCACCTGGTGGAGGGAAGGAACACAGTGTTGCTTAATCTGCACTCTACCTATATCAATGATAAATATGTTTGAGATAACTTTGTATTGAAGGGGAGGGAGGATAAAGTCCCTAATTAAATTATCTTAAATAATCGAGAGTTCCATCTATAGCAAAGAATGATTATTTGTCGATTACTCCTCTGGTTTAGGGAAACATGTGAGAATACTTGCATACCACAATCGGGTAATTCTTTGGATGTGAAATCTGTAGCGTACTTTTTGGGCAGTGCTAGTTCGTGTCATATTCTAATTTATTTGAAGTAGCAATTATTTATATACAAGCTATTTTCTGTCTTCCTACTGAAACACAAAAAAACGAGAGCTTCTGATAATGAGTTCCAACCTAAGACATTGAAGTTACAAAATCAAGCTACGCTTCGAGTGACCCTAAAAGTGGAAGTTAACTTATTAATGTCTATTCTCGTTTTGTATGGGGCGGGCATTCTCAGACTTCGTTGTCAGAATTTGCATTTAAATCTGATCCCATTTTTGAGAAAGAATGGTCAGGTCAGTGTTATCAACTTTGTTGATGACATGCGTAATGTGACATCTGAGTTTTAACGACACATTCTACGTTGAAAAAGAAGACCAAAGGTGTGATTTGATTTTTTAAATTATAACGAGTTTTTAGTCTAATACCATGATGATTTTTAAGTTTTTTGTTCACGACATGATGAAATTAGATGTTCAATGCTGTCTGGAAAATAACTCCCATTCATAAAATTGTTGTTTGTATTTTTAAAGATAATAAACATGTTTCATTCATAGTATGCTTTCTTTAATTCCTTAACGAATGAACTTATATTTCTATTTATTGTATCAGGTGCATGTTTTTTATTGTTCGATATTTTCAAGGAGTTATGTAATTTAAATTTTCTCTAGAAATTTCTTGAACAGTTTCATATTATTTTACGCAGGCTCTTCAAATTTAATCAGGTGTCAAGTTCTAAGTCTGTTCGTGATTGAAGATAAAAGAATGGGAACCTAGGAAATGGTTGCCTAAACTGCTAGGAAACTCAGATTTTCTTTTTCGTCTTTCTGAGATTTTCGAAACTTTGCCATAAATTTTATCAACTTCTCTGAAATCAAATAATTACACACAGCTACTTCTGAACTAAGAATTAAATATCATAGAGGCCTATGAACACGGTGTTATCAATAAATTATACCACTTCAAGGAATTTAAATAATCCTGTATTAGGTAAAGATTTAAAATTTCTTTACCTCTTATTGTTTTCTAATTATTGATTTTCTAGAAGTAACGTTACCTATGCGCCACCGCTTATTTTATACCTGCATACCTTAATTACTGAAGGTAAAATCGAAGAGTACATATGGTTATTTTCGGAAAGTTTATCGTGCTGACCTGCTGGGAGAAAAACAACTCTTTTATACGATTCTTATAAAAAAAACTCTACAATTACCACATCTTGAAACTTCTCACGTTCGTTTACTACTATTTCGTTTTCCGAAAAAATTCTATGTGAAATAGTTTTCAGCTGATTGTGCTTTCTTCGCTTTGACTTAGTGTTCTACAGGGTCAGGCAAAATGATGACACAGTTAACCTACAAATTTAACCTACAAATGCGTCAGATCATTTTACCTGCTCCTGTATTTCCCTTTAACTGGCTTGGCGCTTCTCTTTGATCCAGCAAATTTTCTCGCAGTCTTTAGCAGAAATGTCAGTCTCGTTACAACGACTTTACGGGCACATGTAATGCCTCCGAGAGAAATTCTCTAGCCTCCTTTTATGAAGTCTAAAGTGACTTGGATCCATTATGCTAAATTCTGACCGAGCTCGCATCATGCGAGTGTTTCTTTTTTGAAGAAAAGTCTCCTGTGCGGAAGCTAACGAATTTTTTATTGGTTCAAACTTAGCACATGTTTTGTGAAATTGTTTGAAAAGCCAAGCTCAATTTAGAATACAATGGTTCAGTGTTCACAAAATGTTCAGATAAAATTCTTTCGAAAAGAAAGCATTTAGATGCCTTTAACTTTCCAAGATAACAGAATAAATGTTTTGTTGTTTTTTATTGAATAGCATCATAACAGGTGACTGTTCAATTAATTTGCATCCTGAGTAACAACATGAAAAAGAGCTGTGTCCCAAATATTTGCTTCTACATCACATTATATCTTTGAACAGGTGCGCACAAACAACATTCCTCTAAGATTACTCAAACCAAGTAAACTAAAATATTACATATGCCCTGAAATGCATTCTAAGGTTATCATTTGTCATAATTTTTTTGGAAATGTGTTAAGCTGATGATTTTCTCCCCTATTTTCTCTGGTACCATTAATTTCACCTCTTATGTTTTAACGCTGCTGAAACTTTTGAATACGTGAAATAATTAGTTTCATGAGAACTGTAAAACTTGCGTGCGCATGCAGTTATCATTCCAAGTTATAAATTAAAAGAACCTCTATTTAGTAAGTTGTAATGATGTCATTTAATCACCACGCGCACGAGTACTGGAAAGTGAGTTGGCTTAATTCAGAGACGAAGGTTTAAATTCACAATTTTATGTTTGTAGTCAGTGGAAAGTTTACGATTCAACCCCAAGAATACATTTCAAACATTCAATTCTATTGTCATGATGCGGTACAATGTCTTGGAACTAAGACACCTGTTTATTGTTGTGTAATGGCTACTTGACATTCAATTATCACAAACGTGTATAACAGAATCGACCAAATTGAGCAAATTTTGCTTGATATGAACTTTAATATCTAACACTGACTCGCCAAGCTGCGTGCAATAATAGTATTTGAACGGTTCGAACCAGAAAGTATTTAATCACATAATTGTCAAAAATGGGTATCCTTGTTTCTTTTTTATTTTCTTATTTTCTTTTTTCAAGAATCAACCACTGAAATAATTTTTTTGATCGTTTTCAGTGCTAATTGTTTGATGAACAACAAGAAACACATTCAGGTAAGAGAAGCCTGTGTTCATCATTGGAGCCCAGTTTCAGTGATTACATTGCCGCCACAGACCGCTTATGAGACTTGCACTCATGCGTCATCAGCAGTTCTGGGATCATAAGCAGTATAAGTGATACGCTATTCCTATTGAAGGTGTTTCACCGCTCGAAATATCTATTCAGTCGAGTTTATAACTCGACACCCTTCGAAAATTTGAGTTTCAAACTGGTTATAGGCTAAAAAATTCTGTTGAGCTGACTTTAGTATCCAACAATCCATCGCTTATCTGCAATCTTTTTAGATGTGCATCATCTCATTCGAAGGGGCGTCTTTTGTCTCACGCAATACGCGTGAATACTGGAACTTTGCTCTTTCAAATATGGCTCAGAACAGCACCATTACCAGCGTAATGATGCCTCATACTACGGGCCATTAGGCCTGGCATATCAAATTTTTAGGAGCACTGGATGTATTTAAGCCTTTATATCAAAGCTTGCCGTACCTCTTTGAAGGTGTTTGTTTATCCGTCCAACCACTTATGGCTGTAGATCAAAGTCCAGGACGACGCTTGCTGATGCGAACTCCTCGCTCTCCGATTGATGTCCTGCACACGCACGATGTTGTTGTGCTTGTAGAACATTCCTCTGATTTAAGCCTTGTATTGTGCGAATCTTACTGCAAAGTCATCGGTTCCATCTTGTATTTTTCACTGAATTTGTTGGCAATATGAAGCTTTTATCAATTTTAAAATTATTTATTTAATGTAATCAAATCATTTATCCGTCGGGGAGTTAAAGGGAATACTCTACTAAAATAAGAAGCATCTTTTTGTAGACATTTTACTACGATACTGAAATTTACTGCATCAAAATATCAAAAAGTGCGTGTTACTCGAATTTAGGAAAACCATTCAGGCCTATTTACAGTTATATATTGAGCTACGTCAAATATCTGTTACGTCCGACGGGTATCGTTTGTTCCACGTGTCAACACACACGGGTAGAATTCAATGAATAATATTTAAATTAGTTGTAATTTAGAAGGCATGTAACAAACTTTGACTTAGGTTCAAAATGAAGAAAAAAATGACTGGCAACGTTCTTCCAATCCTGTTGATTTTGTAATAAACACACTAAGAACTTGCAGGTCTGAGATATTTTGATTACATTATTAAATGTTTATTTCATTATCTTGAAACAGTGAATATCATAAGCAGTCGAGACATATATTCTTAATTTTATTTGTGTATATATTTCTTCATTATTTAGCTAAATGGCATCTTCAGATTAAATTTTACTTACTCTGTAACCAACTTATTTGTTTTCTTATTCAAGTATTTCTCATAAATATATTTTACATATGTACGTATATTTTAAATCTTTCTTTTACATAATACGTCCCACTTTTTTTACCGTATCATTGAACAGTTTACAGAATTATGAAGAGTAGAATATCCGTTGAATTGCAAATTAAAAAATTATGAAAAGTAGAGTTTACATTGATTTGCAAACTATACTAACAGAAATTCTTTGAACTTAAATATTCATTTGCAGTTTCTTTCCTACTAAGAGTATAACATACCTGTAAGTTTATTTACATCTCCTAAAAACAGGAGAACAATTTTCAATGAAGTTTGAGGTGATGCTGTGCACTGCCTCAAAAATACGCAAACGAATTAGGAAACATGAACGTATGATATTCTGAACCTTGATTTTCTGACTACTCTCAAAAATTCATGATTTTCTACCCTTACTTCATGATCAGTCTCTGGTTGAAAACAATTTAAGAGTTATTAACGTGTTTTTAATCTCTGAAACTGTAAAAATAAAACTGACCACGTAGAACTGGAGAGACTTATTAGTCAATGCAATACTGCAATACTCGCCTGCCTAATAAAGCGGACACGTTTCGTCGTGTAATTTCGACCCTTCATCAAGCACTCATACCAATTGATGAGTTTGCTAGCAAACAATACTAAGATCTGACAAAGAAGAGGAGTCGTATCTCAGCCTCGGTCTGGTTGGTTGGCAGGAATTGGAAACCGCTTTGTGGGCAGACGCGCGTTAGGTAAACTCTTCGAAATGAGGCTGTGACAGATTGCTCTCTTGCGTCTCTCTCGCCTCATTTCCTCGTCTCGTGTTTGTTTTCTCATCTCGTACTCAATTTCTTGTCTTGTATTCATTCGCTCGTTTCATATGTGTATTTTCTGGCTTTATGTTTCCTGATATGCCTCTTACTTCTCTCTCGTCTCATGTTTGGTTTTTCGTCTATCTATTCATTTTCTTGCCTCACATTTATTTGCCAGTCTTTTTTAAGTCATTTTTAAAAACCTGTGAGAATTGCAAGTACAGATAACGAAAGCACCTGGTGATTGCAGGTAACATGCAATCTGGTCACTTTCTTGATCAGTGATGCACTGGAAGCATATTATCAAAATGTCAATGATCCTCAGTATTTAGCATGCTCATACTTTTGAGGCAAGAGAAAATAGCCATGTTTTTATTCATGGACGGCATAATATTGTTTTGTGGTGAAAGTACACCGATGACGCAGAGACTTCCTTTATGCTGCGTTATAGGACCAATTCTCTTAACGATTGTCTGCCTCTTTTGAAGAGAATTTCGAATAAGTTTGATTTACTGCTAAGCTTTTTTCTTCTTTTCGAAAAACTTAACTAATATAATAGGTCAAGGAAAAATACGACGAAATATGCTGGTACACGTGGAAAATGTGCAGCGAATAACGTAGGAAATTCTAATCCAGCGTTATAGACAGGACGTGCCACAACTTGGGTCATGAAGCTAATTGAATCTGTCTGTCTTTGTTCGTTCTCAGAAGCCACATTTGCTTTGCTGGATCCGTGTTTTGCAATGTTTAATTGCAATGTATTATATAATATAATCAATTATATTTGATTATAGACAGGATATTTTATCCCTTTCGTAAAATATGGTGTCTAGTCAATCGCCTTTTAAGTAACCTCTAACGTTTCAAGTTCAGCATACTTTTACAACTTCATAATTTTTTTATGCTTCATACAGCTAGTTAGTATTATAATGTACACTCAAGTCGTTATTTAACCTGATTAAGGTCATAAGTTAAAATTTGAAAAGTTCAGATATGCAGGAAAATTTCAATGAAAATTACAAAAATAGTAGGGCAATGCTGAAAATAGTAAAGAAATGCTCTACAAAGCTCAACAATTTGTGAATAATGCAAATGATGATGGTGAAAATAACGAAATCTGAGTGTACCTTTATCTGCTTTTCAACTACGGCTATTGCTTGGTTTCACAGGATCTTTACAAATGTCGTTTATGAGACATGCAATACTCGTACCAGACAGCACGTTTTGTTGCAGCAATGGTACGCGCCCTGGTAGTGGCACAGCTTCATTATTATTCATTTGGCTTAGCTAATTAGGGACCATGGGATATAATTTCTAGTGCACAGATGGCAACGACGCCCCTGAGCTCAGTGGATTATGGAGACTTTATGATGCTATGGATTATGGTGGAATGGATTATACACTGGAGCCCTCGTGGCAACTGTCAATATGACGATGCAAAGGAGCAGCGCATCTGATTGCAGGGTGCAAATTTCAGTGTTTGAAATGCAGATGAAAGGTATGACTTAGCTAAACTGGCGCCCTCTACAAAGTTTCTATTCGAAATGAAAGCTGTTTACTGAAAAGTTAGGAATAAGAAACTACAAGAAGTCACTAGTGCAGAACTCCAACCTCGTATTATATTTTGAGGAGCTGTACAGTATGGACCACAAAAAGTAAACCCAACTTTAAATGTTAATTACTTTACAGTGAATGAAGATATTTTAGGTCTGTTATCTGTACTAGGTTCAGAGAAATGTTCTCCATAAAAATGTCAAGTCACATCAAATTGGTTCCACTTCTATCTCTCACAATGAGATAAATAATATCTGTAAAAATGTGAGTTGCACATGAAGTATATTAAGATTAAGATTGATAGCCAACTTTTAAACGTTAATAACTTTCAATAAAAATACTTAAGTTTCATTTGCTACATTACACATAGAGATACGTATCGTGGATAAAAAGCTTTAGGTTAGAGTATAAATAAAATCCAAATCGTCTGAAAATTAACACTTAAAGCTAAATTTCTAAATGATGGAGCCCATCGTTATGCAATTCACGAATGAACAACGCATTTTCATCAACAATGCCTACGCAGAAAGAAAGAGTTTAAAGGAAGTTCAAAATGAATTCGAACAGAGATTTCCTAAAAGAAGCTCTTCATCCAAGAAGACTGTCTGGAAGACTGTTAATAAATTTAGAACATATGGTACTATTTCAAATCTAAATGAAGGAAATTCAGGACGATTGAAAACTGTAAGAACCAACGAAAACATTGAACGTGTTCGACAAGTAATGACTGAAAATCCTAAGGTGTCTAAAAGAAGAAAGGGCACAGAATTGTCATCATCCTTTTTCCAAAGAATTGTTCGTAATGATTTGCAATATTATCGTTACAGAGCTAAAGTTAAGCAACAACTTCTCGAAAGAGATTATCCTCGTCGCTTAAGATTTGCTCACTGGTTCGCTGAACGTCCAGAAATTTTTACTAAATGGTTAGTGGTGGCAGATGAATGTGCATTTCATATGAATGAAGTAGTAAATAAGCAGATCTGTAGGCATTATGCGCCGAAAAACCATCCTACTGAAGAAAATACTTATGAAATCAGCATGAGTAGAGAAAAGGTGTCTCTTTGGTTGGGTTTGTGCGGCACCGGATCGGTAATTGGACCATTTTTTATGCTACAACGCTAAATTCTGACAAGCATTTGCAAATGTTAAACACAGAAATTATTCCACAACTTAAGATTGCTAACAGAAGAAATTTTAATCGTATTTGGTGGATGCAAGATGGTGCTACCGCACAAAGAACACTAATCGTTAAAAATTATTTGCAAGACATATTTGGAATGAAAATAATAGCGCTTGGCCATGACATTGAATGGCCACCCAGAAGTCCCGATCTCACACCTTGTGATTATTTTCTGTGGATTTGGAGAAATTGCAGAATCGAATTAGAAGTGAAATAGACATTTTGAAAGATAATCCTGATGTTATTAAACGTGCTATGAAATCAATGAAAGTAAGATGTGAAAAATGTTTCAACGCAGCTGGCCGCCATTCGCAATAAAAATCTACATTTCAGTTGTGTATCTATTCATCCATTTCTGTTATGCTTTATGAAGTGAATCATTATAACTTGTTTTAAAATAATTTTAATCTAAAACTTCATTAGAATAATATTACAATATTTTAATTTTTACTCGCATTTTTACAGCTATTATTTATCTCATTGGTGAGAGATAGAAGTGGAACCAATTTGATGTGACTTGACATTTTTATGGAGAACATTTCTCTGCACTTAATGCAAATAACAGACCTAATATATCTTCATTCATTATGAAATAATTAATATTTAAAGTTGGGTTTACTTTTTTGTGGTCCATACTGTATAGCACATCTGAAGCCCCGATAACGCCCTTCAAGCTTGTTCCTTTAGAAATACTTGGCTCGTGTTAGCATAGCTTTCTGTGAATTGTCCTATATTATTGTCCTATATTATATTGTCCTTGACATTCATTTCTGGTTTCAGTTTGTTTTTCAAATAAAATGTCTGTTCAGCATATACTCACTACAGAACTTGATAAAAATGCATATAAGGCATCGAATGCCGATTTTATTCGAATAAGTTATATGATTTTGTTCTGTTTTAAATCAAGTTGATTTATTCCATTATTCATATCGATAGCTTAATTTTTAGCAGTAAATTAACAGGATTTTCTGACTTCGTAAAATTACAGAAACTATTCTTACTAAAAGAGTTGGATTTACATTACATTAGCAAGTTATTAGTCTAGGCAGGAAAGCAAAATAAAACTCTAATGTGTGGAGTATCACTATTTAGCTTGCGACCTGTTGAAAACAGTAAGTTTTGGCCAAATAGACGGACGATTCAGAATGTGTTCAAATGGAAAATCTTTTCTTGAATTAATAACATATGTGAAGTTGCTGTTGGATATGCGCAGTTTTTCGTTTAGTGTTCTGACTCAGCAGCAACACTGAATTGCCTGGACTGACCTAAAATCTAGCGTTACTATGAACTTGATATTGGCTTAAGGCTTCAAAGATTCTTATGATCATTTCACGTGGTCAAACTCTGACCTGAACTTGGTTGGTTATTACTCATTACTTTTTATTCAACTCAGAACTGTGGTAATGAATGTATGCTAAGGCTCACTGCTAAAAAAGTATCAGAGAATGCTTTAATCGAAGGCTTGCCTCGTACCTAAAGTTGGATCAGTATCACAAATTTTTGTCGGAGCTTTCCAGTCAAGCGAACGTAGCCGTGATACTTGGGTTGTCGGGATGTTGTGTGTTCTGAAAAATAACTGGTACTCGCATAGTACTGTCCTCAAACGAGGACAGTACAGAGGGGCGGAACCAAATGTCCAACGAAGAGTATGGTGAGAGGCAGAATCACCTATCAAACGAGGAGAGTGGTGAGTGGCAGTCATCGCTCAAACAAGGAAGTTTTTAAATGGTGAAATCGTCTTTCAGACAAGGAAAGGAATTAGTAGCGCTAGCGTCCTCCAGCGGACGGATGGAAAAAGTGGTGGATAATTTTTTCAAACAAGAAAGTCAATGTGGCTCAGCAGCCGGTCAAATAAAGTACTATGTAACAAGTGAGAGTCATTTTTCGAACAAAAAATGTACGAGTGACTGAGTTATTTTTTGAAAAAGGAACATTTCATGTTCGTATAAGCATAGTAAGATGTACTGTGAATTCATACTGCACTTTGTGATACCATACTGGGTAAGATCTCGGAATAAAGTTAATTTGATTCTGTTCCTTAAAAAGTTCCATCACCAGCTTGGTCGACTGTTATCACCAGCTTGGTCGACTGATCACCAGCTTGGTCGACTGCATCACCAGCTTGGTCGACTGGTGAGCGAGTCTGCTTTCGAGCGGGAAGACCCGGGTTCGAATCCCGCTGCCGACATGGTTGACGCGGCTAGAAATACGGCATGGGACTTGGGTAAACAACCGAATAATTATCGAAGTAATTATCCGACCCAAGAATGGGCCAGAAGGTTCGTTCCTATAGCATCATTCTATTCTATTCTATTCTAAGTGTCCATGACAGAATTCGCAAGACCTTACAATTTGACTCACTACCGTCTAGCTAGCCAATCGATGACTGCCTTCAATCTGCCACTATCCAGCTTTGCATCTATTAAGTACTGAAGTGGACCTAATCCCTGTTATCTCAACCTAATGTTATCACATTCACAGGAACTGAACAAATTCTGCGTTCGATCAGATAATGACCTTGTGCTCCTTGCTTTGCATTTTTCTAACGCCTGCTCGGAATTGCATAAATGCCAGTGAGAGTTGAAATTCACTTTCCTTATTTTGGCTGACCAGGTTAGTACCGTTCAGTTGAATGCTTTGATAATTGGATCGTCCTGTTATTTTTGATGAGTGTGTGAGCTTACTCTGACAGCTCTACTAAGTCCCTACAGTAAGCTACTTCTACCAGTTGTTGCGTATGAGTTTGATTAAAAAGCTGATTTCGTGTTTGAATTCTGTCGAATTCGTACAAAAAATTTGATCCTATGAGTTTGTCTATGTCACTTGATCCTAGAGGCGGATAATTTTAAATAAATGTCTGGACGTAACTTAATGTTACACCTCGTTGTGCTGCACTGAATAGATATTTAGATTTCTTGAATATAAAGCTAGATTAATATGATATAAAGCCTTTGGAATTTTCTTTCCAGTTGCATGCCTGATACACAGAAAGAGCGTAACCTCAGATATTAATGACTGTTAATTTGATGCTAAAATGAGTTATAATTTTTTAAATTTCACGTATAAAACTAACTTTCCTTCTCATGCCTTCACCCTCTGTAGAAGTACAAGTACCTGGAATTAGACATTTTTACTTAGATGGTCTTGTAGTGCAGTAAAAACAGCACCCCAGTAATACCGTGGTCCTCTCCATGGAAAATTATCCACTCTCAATGAGGACAGTTAGATCCGATTTATGTAATATCAAATTACCGCAACAAAAATTATACTAACAGTTGTGAATGCATGTATGAAACAAAATTTCACTAACTTTCGTTCGATATAATGTCAGTGATATTCTTTACAGCGTTGTTGCGAAACGTTGCTGAAATAAATGCCTTCGATTTCCTACGTGTCTGCAGGCAGTGAAAGCGGAGGCACAATGGAGGCAATAATGGTTGGTTTGATGGCTGCTGTCACCAGCCAAATAATTGCTCAGAAATAGAAACTCAATCTGTTAGTAATTATTCTTTACAATCTTATGTTTTCATACTGTAGGTACATGTCAAATCCCCATTTCTGAATTACATAATGCGAAGAATGCGATTAAGTGAGATTAAGCGATTCAAATATTTTTACAATATCGACCACGATAGAAGTAGTCCTTAAAGGACTCGTGCATGCTTCAAACTTCAGTACTTCATTCTAATGAAAGGTGTAGTACGTTGGTGACAGGAATATACAGGCTTAGGATATACGAGTATAAGCATATGTGTGGCAGATGCACGTATAGGTGGCCAGTACATATGTATGAGTGGCAGATACACATGATGGCTGCAGATGCATCTATATGTGGCAGGTCTACGTACACGATATGTGTATGTGGCAGATCACCAAATTGGTGGGTGATGCACGAATAGATTGTAGCTCTTTATAGGTCGCAGGTCTACATGTAGGTGGCAGATGCACAAATACTGTGCATTGCAAATAAAAATCGATGTGGGCAGGTAAATGTATAGTTGTCTGGTACACATATGGGTAGCAGATGCATCGATGAACAGCAAGTAATCCACATATGGCCAGCAGTTATAGGTATAGGTGTCAGATGCTCGTTCGCAAAGGATCCCGGAAGACATGAATCCTTGGCGGCTAAGTGAACTGGAGAGGCTTTACTGTCTAATCCCTCGAGTGAGTGGCTAAATCGATAGCGTTCGTGAATAATGCATCAAGACTCAAGTGTTGCTATAGTTAAGCTTGCATAATGTGATGAGCGACCTTGCTCCTAGCTACTGGAAGCACACAAGTGCAATGTAGTCGCATTTCCGCTCAGCTATTCACTAAGGAGAAGCAAAAACAATTCTTCAGCTGGCAACGATCTTCTCTTTTATGGTCTTTCTGAGTAGTTTTTAGTGATCAGATTGGATTATTTTGTGTTTTACGTCAAAGGGTTGTTGTTGGGATGAGACAACGTGTGAGACGGTTTTCAAATCATGTTCCTATAAAATATTTCTTTACATATGTTTATTCATTATTAGCTCCCATGAAAAGACGTTTTTCAGCTTTTTAGTTCGTAAAATGATTCTTTTCTATCGTATAGGAAGAATTTTATCCCATATTTTAAAAATGTTACCTCAGATTTTTGGAAGTCGCGTAGAATAAGTATTAAATCTGTCACATTGGTGTACGCATATCATCATCGGATAATGATGACTTTGTTCAGCTCGTACACCTCTGTGTGTGTGTGTGTGTGTGTGTGTGTGTATGGCGAAACACGTAGGGTACCCACCCGTGTACATTGTTTTAAATAAATCGATTTAAAGTCCGCATTTCATTTGAGTTTCTACTAACTATTTGATATACTAATATTACGACAACTGCTATGAAATTTGTTTGAGGATTTCAGTTCGTCTATAGTACCATCACCTTCAGACGTAACAAAGCTTTTCTGTCTCCCGCTCTGACAGCTACAAATGGACCAGCCATCACCACCAGAGAGCCTTGCTTACGCTTCTACTGCGGCTGGGAGCTTCGAACTTTTCTGTAATGTTCCAGTTATAGTAGCGTGGTCGTTATGACCGCGCATTTGTTCCCGGAATTCTCAGTTATTTTGAGTTTTACTTTCTGGTAATGGATAAATGGAGGTGAAACGCTAAATTTGTGCCGTAGAGTGTTTTATGACACCAGACCTTCGGCTGTACGTCGAACAGCGCACATGCTGTTATGTACATAGGGCCAGAGGTTTCTTCATTTATAGATACATATGTTCATTCATGGCTGCTGATTGACAATGTGTGTGGGAAGGATAGTATATGACCTACAGTTTTGCGACTAGGAAGAAAGTGAGATCTGACATAATGGGTAGGATGAGTTTATCGTGAGGTGTATATTCTGGACGCCGCAGAGTGACACCCGACGTGATGGCAACATGTAAATTTCATTTTATTAGCAAACTTTTCCAGTAGAAGAAGTATCAGACCCTAAAAATCAAGTTATAAAATGAATGAAACAAAACACCTTTAGGAAAACTTTAAAATATCTGTAGTTCTTTCTACCTTTCAGGTAATCTGTTAATTCTGAATTCATATCGTCAACGTATCGGATTGGGGATCAACTTCCTTGTTTTCCAGACGGTTCAAAAACAATACGAGTAAATGAGGTACAAATGAAGAGCACATATGCTGTGCTCTTGGTCTATTCAGTTTTCGAGGCTACTTCTCAATTTTTCATTTTCATTTTTGGAGTTGTGTGAAAAATAAATTATTGGGGACATTGTAATCCTGATTTCCCTCAATGTTGATCGACTGTCAATAAGTTTAAAATAATATTAATATATAACTTAACTCATATCCTATGATGTCAGTGCTGATCCGTGCAAAAAGTCATCTCACTCATTTGAAACTCTTGATGTTCGTAGAATTGTTACATTAAGAGAGAAGAAACCTTTTTTGATCCGGTTCAATCAATCTGTATTCGCAGTCTCCGTGTCATTTTTCATAGCAAGTCATCTTGAGGCGCAGCTCCTTAATCTATCAGAGTATAATCTTGCTCATACATCACATGTCGTTTCAACACACATCACGTACCTCCCATCCCCCTGTTCTTCCTCTTTTTTCTCCCCTTCTTTTCTTCCTTCTCTCCCCCTTCCTGCTTTTCCTTCTCCTCTCTAATCTCTGTTCTGAATTGTTCCCTTGTGCACTTTGCGCCTGGATGCCTGCTAGTCTCGCATCAAATTCATCTTCAGAGAAATGGAATCTGATGAACGAGTCCTGCGGCAGAGCGTGCATCTCAAGCGAAGTCACACCGAGACTCTCATACTGCCTGCTTTGTGAGTGTCCCGTCAAAACAAGGCTTTAGAGCAATGCAAAATTGATTTTTTCTGGCGTTACAAAGCTTGGTAACTTTTAAAGATTTTCTCTAGGATTGTCATCTGCGTGCGATATATTATCTCTTGTGAATAAATTCTAGAGAGGATATTTGATTATGAACTTTTGTTTGGATGAATGAGCTTGTTTTCAAAAGTGACATGAATGTTTTTTCTTTACGTAATGAGATCGAATTTGATTGTAGCTACGAAACCAGACTTGCGAAGAAGGTGGGTCGCAAAAATAGCTCCTTTTTCCTTATTTGGCTATGAAACATGTGTGATTTATTTCAATATTTTATTTACTGCTTGGCTAAAATTAGGAATTGTTGTGTATTGCTGTCAATTATTCGAGTTTTTAAAAAGATTGAAATAATAAAAAAGTTATAATTCAAATTTATTTGCTAGCTTATTTTTTTCACGTCAGAATAATCCGTGTTTGTAAACTTTTTTGAGAGGAAAAAACAATTCATAGTCTTGCGTTTAGTCATAGTCAAGCCTCAGGCTGCACTTTATAGCGAAGGAAGTAAACCAAGCATTCAGTAAGTGAGAGCTCAGTCCTGCTTAGCATTACCTCCAGCATTACCAGCTTTGCACGGATAATAGAACTTTCACAGACTAATATACTCTGAATTACGGGATAACTCACCTATACTGAGTGTAACTAGGTTATTACATTGTATGTGATAATGTAACTAAACTGTATGTACCGTGAGGAACAAAATATTACAACACGTTGATTAAATCGCCAGATTGCACATTTATAGACCACGTACAATTACAAAAATTGAACTATATATAAACAATAGTATATAAGCGTTAATAATTTATATAAAATCCACAAATATTTAATAGAAAAATATATAAGAACATGTGCAATACATATGTGCACAAAAGTTTACAATACCCGACTTTTTTCTCGTTATTATATATGAAAATTATTGTAGAATTATTCCAGAATGTTCTAATAGATTCTACTATTTGGCAACCGAACTTTCGTCTGCATTCATCTCCAATAACGTCTCATTGGTACAGCAGCTCTCGTTCTGAAAGGTCGTAAGCATAGGTAAGAATAAGGATATCAGCCAAGATCTTTGCGAACGTATTGTGGAGCTCCATAATGAAAATTTGGGATATCAGAAGAAAAGTGCACAACTGTGTGTTCTTATAGTTTCGGTTAGAACCATAATACGTAAGTGGAAATGCCGGAATACGACTCTCAGCAAGCCTCGAACTAGCCGTCCTCGGAAGATTAATGACCGTGCTGCTCGAAAATTGGTCCGACTAGTAGTGTAGAGGCCTCAAACTACTCGTGAAGAATTAAAGGATGATCTCAAGGCATCTGGAATCGAAGCCAGTAAACACACGATCAGCAGGGCACTACGCCGTGTAGGTCTTCGCTCCCGCACCCCTCATAGGATACCTCTTCTAAAGAAACGTCACGTCAAGGCCAGGCTGAAGTATGTCGACGATGATTTAAACAATCCAGCAGCGTTTTGAAACTCACTACTGTGATCAGATGAAACCAAAATCAAATTATTTGGGAGAAACAGTACAAACCATGTTTGGAAGCAACAAAACGAAGAGTACAAACCAAAGTGCACCATACCCACTGTTAAGTTTGAAGGTGGCTCAATCATGGTGTGGGGAAGTTTCAGCTCATCAGGAGTAGGTAAACTTCACATCATTGAAGGAATCATGAATGACAGGAAATATCGTGAAATATTGGAAGAACAACTACTACCTTCAGTTCGTTTGTTAAAATTGAAACGGGGATGGAAATTTCAACAAGGCAACGATCCAAAGCATACTGCAAACGAAACCAAGGAATGTTTGATGAAGAAAATAAACATTTTAGAATGACCAAGTCAATCCCCGGACATGAATCCGATCGAAAACTTGTGGAGGGAACTGAAATTGAAGATTCAGAAGAGAGGTCCCAATATCATGACTGAACTCAAAGAAATTTGCATTGAAAAATGGAATAAGATTACGTCCGAAACTTGTAAAAATCTGGTAGTGAACTATTATAAACGTCTTGAAGCCATAATTAATAACAAGGGCTATGTAACGAAGTATTAATGTATGCATATCTTGACATGTGTTGTAAACTTTTGTTCACGTATTTATTATACAGGTTCCTATATTTTTTCCTGTTAAATATTTGTGAGTTTTATACATATTAAAGATCTTTTTATACTTTTGTTTATATATAGTTCAATTTTCGTAATTGTACGTGGTCTATAAATGTACAATCTGGCGATTTAATCAACGTGTTGTATTATTTTGCTACTCACGGTATGTAACTACTTGTGTGAAAGGGAATAACTTTCGAGTGTGGCTCAGATGACAGTGATATTAATTTTAAAAATGTATTAATTTCAAGGTAGAAGGAAAAGATGCTAATGAGTGCAACAAATTCCGCTACTTTTGGTTAGAAACTGGGAATTCTTTGACTATTAATTCCAACAACTAATTCTTGATTATATTGAACAATCGGATGATATTTTAGGATCAGCCGGAACTGCTTCAGACTTTAAGGTGGAAATAAATACATTTCGTTCAGTTAATCATCTTCAATTTGAATTTCTTTTTTACAATTTGACCAAATATTTCTTAATCTTCATACTGATCAATTTGAATATAAACTAAATACGATTGCAATGAGCAAATAGTATAAAAGGTTACCCTTGCAATTTCCATTTGTAGAGAGGAAACCATTTTAATGGAAGCGCAAGTTTTCATGCGGCAAGAGGCTCTCCAGACCCTCGCTCTCGGCTTCATCGTCAAGTGTAGTGTCACTCACTAGGCATAGTGTGGCTTAGTTCACAAGGCATAACGTGGCTTAGCTGATACTGTCCCAGACAAAAATGGCTTCAATTCCTTAGATGAAAAGCGTAACGTATTCAACTAACTAATATTCTAGACAGAATACTCATTTTCTGGTAGTTATAATCATTATTGATATTATTTCTAAATAATTATCGTAGAGATGAAATTTTTTTTCACATATATGGATTTTTATGTTTTTTAAAACTGACTAGGATGGCATCTCGTATAATTCAATGTTGCCTACGGTGGAGAACCCCATCCAAAATGCTCGAGTTATTGGGAAACGGACCATTATTTAATTCCACTAAATTATGGCGATTTGAAGTTATCACGCATGCCAAAGTAAAATCAGTCGTTGTTCTCTGAACAAATGTGGCCTCCCACCGACGATGGAGAAAAAGAACACCTAATTCCAAGGAAGAAGTGAATAACTTCGATTGAACGCGAGTCATTTTCTTGAGAATCTTCTCCGTTGTGGAATTCCATTTAGTACAGAGTAAAAACGCACCTGCTGAGAAATCAGCCTCTTAATTTATCAAGTTTTTCATTTATAATATCATTGAGAAAATGGTTCTGCTGTTTGTTAGAAAAATTCCATTTGTTCTGTCAACAAACTTAAATCATTTAATGTGCAATTTCGGATGATTTCTGGAGAGTTTTCAGCGTTGCAAATAATATCATGGGAATCGTTTCTAATATACGATACTGTTAAGACCGTGTCAAATTTTGTAAAGTATTTTTCGTTCTAAGAACTCAATGAAGAAATTTTTGAGCTGGCCTAATTCCACCGGATGCATTTATAATTCGTAATATTGTTTCTTTGCTCTTAATGAATACTGTTATTTAGTGATCAGGGTATCCCTTTCTTTTTGTTTCAGAACTAATTTAGGAATATAACCTCTTTATTGTCGAAGATCAGTGAGCGCAATAAACAAAATATTTTATTGAACATGATTTTAAGCAGAATATTTAGCGCTGACGGAGGACAATTTCCAATTAATTAAGTGGGAAAACTATCATCTGTTGTACAAGGAGTGACAACTGAAATTATAATAATATGCAGTAAGTGATGCAATGATTGTCTATGATACAAATCTCTTCAAAATCATCAGCATCAAAGCCATATTTTCTCTGGCTTTGATGTCACTGAAGTAATTCAGAAATGATATTTGATATTCAAATTTTCATACAAAGTTTCAATAACAAGTCTGTGTAATTTGAAAGCTAAAGTTTAATACACGATGAATATCTAAGAAGTTGATTTTAAGTTAATAAAAACTTATTAATAATTTTACGGTTCATTCTGGTTTAATGTATGTTTACATAATTTTTCCTTAAAGATCCGTTTTTCGATCCACTCAAAGTTAATAAGTGGTAGAATATAAGCTGGCATATTTTTGTGCCTATATTTTCATATTCTCCAAGAAAACAAACGAATACATCATACTTTATAAGTATAACCTGCATATCATAGTGTATTGATATGGAAAATCCAAATTAAAAACATTATTGAAAACACGGATGACTTGGTACTGGAAGTTGC